>OY754977.1:32429671-33029671 GCA_963576475.1 Molanna angustata
TATAAAGGCTGTTTGTTTTCTGTACAAAGATACCACAGCAGGTATCAACTATTAAATAATGTGAACCCTGAGTAGTGGTGGCTTTCGCAGGTAACATCCTTTTTTTGTATAAAGCAATTCATTCTGCAAAGAGTACTTTGTGAACAACAGCCTTCGAAATGTTGAAAATTGCTATTTTAAGATGTCAGTTATAGTATCAAGCGTGATTTTCATATTTATTACGGAAGACTTTGAGATATCATGGCTACCTTTGACAAACTCTTTGGTAGGTGGAAATCCCCCAACAGATACCATTTAAGAGACAAAACAGTTTCTTAAACTTTATGGACTTGAAAAATATATGAACTTTGAATGTAAGAATATATGATTAAATAATTAAGTCAACAACAAAACATTTACGCTAAAATTTGAGAACTTCTGTTAAAGGGTAGATAGTTATATTAAAAAAGGGATTGGGAGCAAAGTGTGGATATAATAGGGTAGTACAGTTATTTGGTTTTTCTGACTTCTTAAATATTGTCTCCTTCAAAGTCTCTCCCATCACATTTACACAATACACTATTGAATTGTATAGCAATCTCTTCTATAAACAAAGTGCAAGTGACTTGTGATGAGCAAATACAAGATCAAGTCATGGTCTTCATTTGTAGGTGTTGTCTTTGTCTTCCATATTCGATTGAGTATTGCTCTTTCATACCCAGTCTTGGTCTTACAAATTTTGAATCTTTTGTATTTTTCTGTTAAAATAAACATAATTTCATAGCCATATTTGAATTATGAATTAGCTATAAACCACTTGTTTTTTGAGTCACTTCGCGACATGTTTCGGAAGCGCTGTCCTTCCATCGACCGACCGCCGACAGTCTCGACACGCCGGTCGATGGAAGGACAGCGCTTCCAAAACATGTCGCGAAGTGACTCAAAAAACAAGTGGTTTATAGCTAATTCATAATTCAAATATGGTTAATATTAACTACCACAAAATATCCGCCGAATCATTAAATGATATAATTTCATAGTATTATGTCGATCGTACGTAATAAATTGCTTACTTTTTGATTAAAAATAAAAGTTCACATTAATTAATGCATGGTTGATTTTGCAAAGCCTTGTCTTGGTCTCTCAAAACCAAGACCAAAACAGCAAGACTTTTGCCTTTTGTAATTTTTAATTATCAGGAGTTTTAGCTCAGAATATGTACATCATCATCATTTGCGCTACAGCCCTGTGTGGGCCCTGGCCTCCTCCAGAATCCTTCTCCAGCCGTCCCTGTCCTCCACCGTTCTCCTCCAGTTTGCTATTCTGATCGCCTTTATGTCGTCCTCTATATCGTCCAGCCATCTAAGCTTGGGCCTGCCTCTACTTCTTCTGCCCTCTGGATTGGTATTAAGAACCTTTTTGGGGATACGATCATCATTCATCCGGCTGACATGTCCCAACCACCGCAGTCTACGTACTTTTATGACATGTACAATGTTGGGTTCGTCATATAATGCCTGTAGTTCGTGATTATATCGCATCCTCCAAAGTCCATTATCATTTACTGGGACAAAAATCTTTCAAATATCAAGAGGCTGTTTTCGTTTCTTTTTGTTAAGACCCAGCATTCAGCTCCATACACTACGACAGGTCTGAGAAGAGTTTTATAAATTCACGATTTAAAAATCCATGGATATTTTAAGTGGTATTTTTTAAACCAATTTCTCCTCTTGTGGGAGTTGAACACAGAATACCTTCACACTAGTCAAACGACTTACCTCTACACGACGACGATCTGTCTTATTCTTTCTTATCACAAACATTATTTCGACTAGCGTGACATAATAATTTGTAGTTTAATTTCTATGCCGGCATCCAGATTTCGATTACAAGTCAATAGTAAAATCAGAATCAAATAATACAGTACTGTGATCCAACCGGTAATCGAATTCTAGACTGGCTCTTGAGAGCTGTGTGTCTATCTAACCGCCCGACAACGCTTGTTCATGAAAAATAAAAATAAAACATTAAAGTTATTGCCAGCATAAGCAGTAAAACTTACCATTTGTGTTGAGTTTGTATTATGTAGTATTAGCGCTACCAAATGTCAAAGTTTTCTCTTAAAACACCGTCGATGGTGTAAAGGGAAGTGGTTTGGTTAATTAAATTGGAGATTTGGTCGTCACATAATACCCCTCCCCTCTTTGTGGCTTCATCACAATGTAGGGAAATGTAGATCTGCCGTAAACCAGTATAAGTGCTTTATATCGAGTCCCTGTATTACTGGCTAAATAAACTCTTCTCAATTCTCTGAATAAAACCAAATAGAATGGCTGTATTCCTATTTAAATAGTTGCATGTAGCACATGAGATCCAACTGTCGATGGCGATAGTATGTATAGTTGAAGAATACATACCAAACTATAAACCCTTAACTCTATATTATTGTATAATTTAACATATTTTGACTTCAATACAAAACATGTGTGTCAGGATAGGTTATTGTGGAGGGCATCCTTTTTTCTACCCCAAATATGTAAACAACTGTATACTGCCATACAAATACCTATATCGAAGAAAATATATGATTCTCTGATTTGATATTATGTAAATGTGTATAGTAAATTAACCGTGAACCAAATGTTAAATAAATAAATTATATGAAACGATGTCATCACTAAATCAAATTTATATACAAAAATTGTTAAAAAAAGTTTGTGATGTATGTAATTTATATAAAAATTTAATTATCGAATTGTGATGTTTCGAAATTTTACGATATTTAAAAAAAATGGAAAAACAGGCAGTTCATTACATAAAAAAGTTTGATAAACCCTGGAACTCTTAATTTTTTTTTTGACATATATGGAAAAATTAAATAATATATGCTGCGAAACCTGTATGTTTGTTTTTTCGTCTTCAAAATTGAAAAAAAAATCATGAACATATACGCAAACATTGGATTTTTTTTCCTGTTGGGAGTCAGATGATATTTTTATTGACAATAACATCTCAACAGAGACAAAGTTGGGATATTATAGAAGAACCAAGAACTCGGGCATCTACAGGGCTTACGACCTGTCATCGGCTGGTTTACGTGATCACTTTATGTGCTTGCGCAACGTTCACCAATCATGCCTTTATTGAGTTCCCTTATCAATGTAATTTTGAAAGTTCTATATATTGTAATACTGAAATTCTTTTCGCTTGAAAATAAGGAATTTTTACTACAGCCATCTATGGGTGAAATTATGAACAACAATCTTATTATTTTTTTATTTATTTTGTTGTAATGCCATCTATTGAGAGAATTGTTTTTTTGTAAATAATGAAAGCTAAAATTCTTATATCTGAGGTGACAATGCATTTTTCGCATATAAGTCACCCCTAAATTGCGCCAGACTTATGAGGTCATTTTTGTCTTATTTACCTACTTGTACCAATGTGTAAGTAATCGAATATTTTTATTATTGCATATGCGCCTTATCAATGTAATATTGAGTTCCCTTATCAATGTAATATTGAGTTCCCTTATCAATGTAATATTGAGTTCCCTTATCAATGTAATATTGAGTTCCCTTATCAATGTAATATTGAGTTCCCTTATCAATGTAATACTGAGTTCCCTTATCAATGTAATATTGAGTTCCCTTATCAATGTAATATTGAGTTCCCTTATCAATGTAATATTGAGTTCCCTTATCAATGTAATATTGAGTTCCCTTATCAATGTAATATTGAGTTCCCTTATCAATGTAATATTGAGTTCCCTTATCAATGTAATAGTAAGTTCCCTTATCAATGTAATATTGAGTTCCCTTATCAATGTAATATTGAGTTCCCTTATCAATTTAATATTGAGTTCCCTTATCAATGTAATATTGAGTTCCCTTATCAATGTAATATTGAGTTCCCTTATCAATTTAATATTGAGTTCCCTTATCAATGTAATATTGAGTTCCCTTATCAATGTAATATTGAGTTCCCTTATCAATGTAATATTGAGTTCCCTTATCAATGTAATATTGAGTTCCCTTATCAATGTAATATTGAGTTCCCTTATCAATGTAATATTGAGTTCCCTTATCAATGTAATATTGAGTTCCCTTATCAATGTAATATTGAGTTCCCTTATCAATGTAATATTGAGTTCCCTTATCAATGTAACATTGAGTTCCCTTATCAATGTAATATTGAGTTCCCTTATCAATGTAATATTGAGTTCCCTTATCAATGTAATATTGAGTTCCCTTATCAATGTAATATTGAGTTCCCTTATCAATGTAATTTTTGAAAGTTCTATATATTTGAATAATGTGTAAACATTTCATCTAAATAATACGGAATTATACTATTGCCATCTACGAGGTACGGCCATGTATTGAGAAGTTGATTTATTTGTAAACAATGAAAACAACAGTCCTTGTAAATGAGATGACAGTGTCTCGCACTATTTACATACACATTGGAACATGTAGGTAAACAAGCCAAAAATATCCCAACTTCATCTCTATTGAGATGTTATTGTCAATAAAAATATGAATATTGTTGACCTGGCCATACCTACAAAATTTGGTAAGAGAAATTAATTCAGTTGAACAAATCGACAGTTGGATTACATGCTACGAAATTGGAAAAAACATGCAAAAACTCCACTACTGCATACATTTTTCTCATACATAACTGAAGTCAATTCTGTCGCTTTACTAATAGAAATAAATTCTCTTGAACAAATCGACAGTTAGAAAACAAGCTAAAATATTTTAATGCGATTTCCACGATTGAGTTTTGAACATAAAAAAATGAAACTATAGATAGGTATACGTTTTTATTGAACTAATCTTATAAAATCCATAAATTTAATGGATCAAATTTTATCACAAAACTTCTCCTCGAACAACTTTTAACCGAACAATATAATTTCGCAATTTTCATATTTGAATATATAGCTCCTCTTCGTCTTCTTGCAATACCGTTTCATAGATGTAATTTCAATGAAAGCGAAATAATATCCGAAAGAGAAAAATGAGAAATCTTCGGAGGTTTTTACGAGAAATTGATTCCACCGAAACTTGCTTGCGGTGCAAATAAAAATCCTTCCAATAAATCTTTTCCCTAAAATTTTGATATAGCAGTCCAACCATTCTTGTATAAAATAAGAGATAAAATATACGAGAATCATCCCTAAAATAAATTGTTCCCTTAGATTCAGACATAACTTAAAGTTGTAAGACATAAATTTTAAATATTCCAGCGTGTACTTTTAAACCAAGTACTAAACTTGGTACCATAGTAAACGTATCGGAGAAATTAAAGGAAAAAACTTATCATCCAACTTATTTGGAAACACGTACAGGTGAAATCTAATTATACACATACAAAACTTGTTTTAAAATATCTTTAACTCGCAAGAAAAGAGCGTCGTCTTGTTTTTTCTTGATTATTGATCTCCTTCAGCCAATTGTTTTTCCTTCTATTGAGATGGTCTTCAGTATCTTTCTTCCCTTGGGTTTCCCATGCAAGGCAAGAACATAAATTTTTATATTATAATATACTATATGGAATACTCCTTGCAATGAGTGAGTCATGGTATATCGCGCGTTTGACGTCTTGGTCGTGGTCGTGGTCTTGGTTTGACGTCTTGCAGTTTTCCATACATTTCAACACTTCCTACATAGATAGAAATGTTTTCTAAATTTTAATGAAAAAAGCGTTTATTTCGACAAATAAATCCGAAAACAATTAACCTTAATCGTTATTCTCTATAGAAAAACAATGTGATCTGCCAACCTTCAAAAGTCCCGCGTAAAAAATCCTCACATGGATTCATACAAAATTTGTTAACTGCGACATCAAGTAGTAAAATACATCTATGGACAAGAGCAGTAATCTTTGGTAGTCACTTCTATTCGCGTGATTATTGATGATGTCTAGAAACATTTTTAATTAGGTACTTACTTACTACAACATATTTTTTTATGTCATGTCATGATTCGGTGGATGTTTGTGGTTGTTAATACTAACCATATTTGAATTATGACTAGCTATATACCAATATTTTTATGAGTCACTTCACGACATGTCACTTCACTGACCTTCCATCGACCGGCGTATCAAGTCTCGACAGCGCTTCCGAAACATATCGCGAAGTGACTCATAAAAATAGTTGTATATAGCTAGTTATATCATTCAAATATGGTTCTCTACTTCCACCACCACCCGCTCTGCATATGGGGAATGTAAACGGCCCCTTCACAGAACACTAAATAAACGACAAGATAAAAAATGCATAACGCGAAAATTAGTTCATGGAGCCCTCTGAATTAGCAATCTCGGCACCATAGTGCAAAAGAACAATCGACGAATGTGAATGGAAGATTCGCACTCGTGGACTGTCATTGACTTCAGATCTTTTTAAATGAGAAACAAGAGTAAGGCACCATAGCTATGAAAAAACTTCTGAAATTCTTAAAAATTGTTCTTCGAGATCACAAAATCCGCGTGACCAATGGACAGCAACGAGGAGCTCTGATCTATAAGAGGACACCATTGGGTGGCAACAATCTCACAGGAAATATGTTCCGAAGTTTGGTCTGGGTATTTTCAGAACTGACATGAGGCAGAGGAGGCAATTTTAAATCGGTGAAGATAACTCTAAAATTTTCCGTGTCCAAAAGTAAGGGGAAACACAGGAAGGTTTAAGTCGTTTCCTCACGTCAGGTAAAAATAAAAACGATATTCTACCCACTGAGCAAGCCGTCCAACGGGACTGCCAGATATTTTGTAAATTTTCAAAAACACTTCTTTCAAGAACACTGGGTGACACTCGGCCCTCTGAAGAGCATTTCCAATCACAGAAGAACGGCCCCGCATAAGATTGAAAATAGCACCTCTACGATGCTTTTCCAGATTCACATATGGTTTTTTGTTTTTAAATTATGCTCTACTTTTATTTTTTTTTATATAAAAATAGTGGGTCCAGGTAGATGCTGTTCTGCCACAGACCGCCTTCTATGTAGACCGCATTTCATATATTTTATCTATTTTTTTCGTGAATATTAGTGTGGTATATTCTCTAGATATACAGATGTCAATAGATTTGTTTACACCAATAGAATAGTACGCAACTTAAAAAAATCAATTACCCTTTTTTTTAGAAAAAAATCTTGGAGGGGGGTGTACGGAATTCAAATTTTGTGGTTATAGGTATGTAAAAATAAAAAAAATCGTTTCAAAAATAGAAACATTTTTTACATCTCCATAATAGCACTTATCTGGTCCAAAAGTATATGTCCTATGTTTCACTCCGAAACTAACAATATATTCGTCCTTTTCCTCATGACTGAGGATAGCGGCTGTGGTCCGTCGCCACACGTATGGCCCGCCTCCGTGCCAATCTGTTTTGGGCTGAACGCAGAGCACCAGTCACCGAAGACCCTATTGTGGACTTAACCAAATCGCTCCATCTGGTCGGTGAGCGACCACGAGATCTCCGTCCTTCCACACTGCCCATCACAACAAGTTTCTCGAGGCAGTCTGGTTCCCTTCTGACAATGTGTCCAAAGAATTGAAGGATGTGTCTGTAACAGACGATCGTCGACAGATGATCCTCGATCTTCAGCACGTCTAGAATTGACACATTCGTTCTTCTGGCTGTCCATGGGATGCGCAACATACGTCTCCAGTATCACATTTCGAAAGCATCGAACCTCTTTCGCTCTGACTCCCTAAGTGTCCATATTTCCACACTATACAGGAACATCGAGAATATCAGAGCCCTGATGAATCTAGCCTTCGTGTTTTTTGTGATGGTCCTGTCCTTCCACACTCTTGTGAGCTTTCCCAGTACTCCCTTTGTCATGGCGATGCGTCTTTTTACTTCCGCTTCACAACCACCGGTGTCACATATGATGGAACCCAGATATATGAAGTCATGTACTATCTCAAGATGGTTGAGAGAGTTTATTGGGGGAAGTTTACTAACAATAAACTTACAATACAGATTTAGAAAATTTCATTAAAATCAGGGTGGTTTTGGAGGTTAACGTATACCAACATCGTGACACGAGATTTTTCTTCTTGATATTATATGTATAACTGCATATTTTTATTTCATTTCTACAATTTGTAAATAATATTTATACTAAAAGGAAAACGATGAACATATTTCTGATATTATTGTAATAATAAAATGAGTATTGTTTTACAATTATTGAGCATTTCTTCCCCAATTTTTTTTTTATTTTGATGTCGATTAATTTTTCTATTTGTATTCAGTAAGACTACACCTATTACAATTTATTTTTATAAAGTAAAGCAAGTTTCTATTTCATATCGCCTATTAAAAATGTAAAGCATTTGTAAAATTATGAAGGATAATTTATTGAACACAAAATTTTCTCTTTTCTCCAGGTGGATCTTCGGCATTTGGAACAAACGCCCGATTCTGACATCATAGAACTTGGTATCGACCTTCAAGATTATTACATCTCCGTAGAATGGGACATCATGCGGGTGCCTGCCGTCAGAAATGAAAAGTTCTACTCGTGTTGTGAAGAACCCTACCCCGACATCATCTTCAACCTGACCATCAGAAGGAAAACGCTCTTCTATACTGTCAATCTCATCATCCCGTGCGTTGGCATTTCGTTTCTCTCAGTTCTCGTCTTCTACCTTCCCAGTGACTCAGGCGAGAAGATCTCGCTGTGTATCTCCATCCTGCTCTCTCTCACTGTGTTCTTCCTCCTGCTGGCTGAGATCATTCCTCCGACTTCCCTGACTGTTCCCCTCCTTGGCAAATATCTCCTTTTTACTATGATGCTGGTAACGCTTTCCGTAGTTGTGACAATTGCCGTGTTAAATGTGAACTTTCGCTCGCCCGTGACGCACAAGATGGCGCCGTGGGTGCGCAGACTTTTTTTAGAACTATTACCGTGTGTGTTGTGCATTAGAAGACCGGCTAAAGAGGAGCCGAATCAAGAGGAAGAAGATAAAGGATTGACTGAAGTGTTTAGTGTTCCGCTCGACGTGGATAAGTTTGTTCCTTACGGCGGTAAACGGTTCAGTGCGGACTACGACATACCCGCCCTGCCGTCGGGGAGGTTTGAGACGTCGTCCCCGACAGGTCCTAGGTTCGGGGAGCCTCCCCTGCCGCTCCCGGGGGCCGAAGACGACCTGTTCAGCGCCGGGGGCGGTAGTCCATGCGGTGAACCTGGTGACGTCAGTCCGGCCTTCGACAAACCGTATTTGAGGGAAATGGAGAAAACGATTGAAGGGTCGAGATTCATCGCACAGCACGTCAGAAACAAAGACTCCTTCGAAAGTGTAAGTAAACCTTTTTTATACCAGTTAAAACTTCATTTGACATTGTGACAGTATTACAAAATATTATAATAATGCTGCTTCTTCAATATTGGATCCACTTATCAAATCTCAAAAATGTTTTTTAAGAATCATATGCAACAAGTCATTTAGATTTTGTTCTGAAGAGATTTTTCAAGCAATTTACAGTACTGGATTTTAAGCAACTGTATACTACATCCATTCTATTTTTTTTAAACAAACCTATTCATAAAAATTCTACCTCAAAAGACAAAAGAAGCAAAACGTTGGGTAACTACTTGGTGCCAAAAATTAATTCTAAATTTGGACAAAAAATTTTTGTATATACTGCACCTCGAGTTTATATTGAACTGCCACCGGATCTCAAAGGGCTAACACAACTCAAAGTCCGTGGTAGCACGTGGTTACTTGATGTGGATAAAACACAAAATAAAATCAATGTCACAACAATAATTTCTTGATTAATATTATTTTTGTTACTGTTCCAAATATGTGTTATCATCTACAAAATTATTTTTTAAGCACATACTTTTTTTTATTTGTTGATTGAAAAGCAATAAATTCACAAATTTTCAGGTAGCTGCTTCAAAACAGATTTATTCTAGTGAAGAAGCTATCTTATACTTGTAAAATGTATATTTTAATGATTCAATAAATAGTAAATAAATAATTCTAACTATTTGTTTCAAAAATATTAATTTTTGTATTTTTTTTAAATTAGACGTTTTAATTTTTATATATGTTTATACATCTAAATAAATGTTACTACTGCTACATACACTGAATATTTTTAATCATCTTTGTGGAATTTTGTCGTCATCAACGTCTTATCAGAGCTGATAAACTTTATAACCTTTCAATTAATTGGGATTAAATTAGCTTTTCAATTTACTTCCATTGTAGTTGAAAAAAGTTTAAATGGATAAAAAATGCAGACAAAACTTTAATCAAGAAATTAATTAACGTTAGCTAACAATGGCGGAAAAACACGCGCACTAAAATCAAAAAGGTACATTATATAAAATCATATACTCCTCTAGAATAGATTTTTAACCTAGAGAAGCAGCTATCGTTCTTATCTAGTTTAATGTCTGCATTTGTATTATTATTAATTTAGATTCTAGTGTATCTAGATGTTGATATGTTATAAAAAATATAAAAATACTTGGTAATTGTTCTATTGTGTTTATTTGATTATTGACGCGTTTCGTGCAAAGCACATCGTCAGAATAATTCTGACGATGTGCTTTGCACGAAACGCGTCAATAATCAAATAAACACAATAGAACAATTACCAAGTATTTTTATATTTTTTATAACATATCAACGTACAATGGAGTTCTATCAAGAATTGTCGATCGACAAACTAAACTTAGTATCTAGATGTATTAAAACTGTATTCAATTTTATTTTTACATTAAAAAACATTTATTTTTATTTAGATCATAATATTACAAAGAAAGTAAATTTAAAGATAACTGCTTCACTAAACAGAGTATGTTCCGAAGCAACTATCTGTAAAGTTTGCATAGTTATTATATTTTTTAATTATAAAATATATATATTACATAATATAACACAAATAGAAAATAACAATAAAATAAAATGCACAACAAGAAAAAGAAAACAATCGTAACAATAAAAAAATCGCAATAAAAATAACCACCAAAACACAATATAGAGTAAAAGACATTAGTTATACTATTATTGCTGAAACATTTATTTCATTTTGAGTTCTACCTACATCAAGTAGCCACATTGTTCTTAATTTTTAGATTTTTTTTTTCACTCTTTAAGTGACATATTATATCATATTTTAATTTTAAGCAAATAAAAAACACCTTCCATCTACAAATAAAGCAGGGGATCTTAATTAAGGCTATTTTTATTCCCTGCATTAGATACAGCTATGTGTTTGTGAATTGAAAAATGTACTGGAGAAATATGTAATATTGACTTCTAAAAATTGTGGAATAATATTTTATGTAATCTTTTTACTCTATGCAAGGCACATTTTATAAATATTTTTAGATTAACTATGCCTTTTGGTTACACCAGGTGGAAGAAGACTGGAAGTACGTGGCGATGGTCTTAGACAGAATGTTCCTCTATATATTCACGTTCGTCTGTCTCCTTGGGACGGCCCTCATCATCCTGCGCGCTCCTTCACTGTACGACACCACCAAGCCAATAGACATCCTTTACTCCAAGATCGCCAAGAAGAAACTGGAACTGCTCAAGATGGGATCCACCCCGGACCCGGCCCTCTGAAATTCGTCCCTCGTCTTTGGTGGCCACTCGCCCCCAAAGACGTTCTGGGAGCTAATCGTCATGTGGTGGGACGGATGATAAACGGACACTTTCTACTCTGAACCCCGAAACCAAATACAGCCAGTTGTCGTCCGTCTTCAAGAGTGCTTTCCGTGTTGGCTATTACAGTCCTGTATGTGTATATCTGTGTCTGCCTGTGCAACGTTCAATAAAATTATATACACAACATTCTAAACAACAAAAACTTGCAAAACATGTTGTGAAAAGCTCCCGGAATGCTAAGTTAAAGAAAATAATTAAATAAATTTAAAAAAAAATAATATAAATTGTGCATAATATTGTTATTCGTGTTTTATATTAATGTGTTAGTATTTAATGGTATTAACAAAATTAAAACAAAAACAATGTTGCATAAAGAATTGACGTGTCGTTTTTATATGAGAACAATTTTTTGGATGATATTCTATTGAAATAATTTTTTTACAAATTATATGATTATTGAAGTTGATAAAATTTATATAAATTACATCATTAAATCCACTTGAGTTAATTTATATAAATTTTGAACATAAACGAGAGGTTGGCGTTATATTAAATATTAAATTGAGCATTTACCAACTATTTCCTTGTGTAAGACTGTTTAGAAAAAAATGATTAAAATGTCGTCGGTGTATTCTGAAAAAAATAAATAATAATAATAATACAAAAAGAGTAGAATTAACCTTTTATACAATAAAAGAATCCATAGTTAATAATAGTGAGGTTTGTTTAAAAAATTGACAAGTTTATAAAAATGGTGAACAATATTTATTAATCATTATCTATAGTGAAATTCATTATGATCTTATTACGTATTTCCTGAATAATCATGATCGTGCCACACTCGATATATTATTATTATCATTAAATTTATTTATTTATAAAAATGGACAGTTTGAATTTATAAAAATAATTAAAACTTTTATACTAAATGTAAACAATATGCTCAAATAGAGAATTTTTCAATCAATTCTAGTTTTTAACCTCATACAATAAACCAAAAAAGTGTAGGAAAATAATACTTAATATTTTTACAATAATATATCTAATTATATAAATTTACTACTTGTAGATCGTGTTATCTGTCTATATTATTATTTTTGATAATATATTTCATCAATCGTCAAAATCATTTTTGTGATGCAAGTGGAAAGTTATTTTTTAATTCAAAATTATTTAGGAATTCAATTTTTTTCAGTTTTTTTACATATACATACATTGATGTTGACAATTTTTTTGCGCTACGGAAATTGTCGATCATCGATGTTTTAAATATATTTGTAATTTCAGAGTCAGTTCTTTGTGATTACAAAATAAATAATATAAGTTTTCATCGTCGTATTTAAGTTTGGATATCACTAAAGTTGAGCGCTTTCTTAAAATTTTCATTTTGCGGCACACATTTGATGCCAAGATATTTTGAATAATCACTTGCCTCTTACAAAAGGCTAGTTAGTCACTTTGGCGCCTGACAAAATAATTTGCTCTAATGTATGTCTCAATCTTAAGGAAAAATTGTACGAGTATTTCACCACTTAATTATGTATGTGAATTCAACTTAGCCAGCTGCATAATTGAAACTCAGCTCAAGACAGTCAACGTAATTTTTATGTTTTTTTTTGTTGCTTTTTTTAATAATTTTAAATATATCGGTAGGATGTAAAATCTTTTTCTATAATTTTTAAAAAATATTAAAAATAAAAACGCTTATAACTTAAATCCACTGTTTATTTAGACTATAACCTACAACCAGTTTCGTACTAAGCACATGTTCAAGTAGTCAAGACTACTTGAAACCGGTTGTAGTCATAAATAAACTGTGGAATTAAGTTATGAACGTTTTCTATTTTAAATATGTATCAAAAATTTAAGTTAATTTTAATGGAATTCCATCAAGAACTATCTATCAAAAAATTAAATCTAATTAAAATATTTTTGATTTATTTGAATTGAAGATTCATTTGCATTTAAGAATGTTTCTTTTAATATATCAGTAAGCAATAGGTCAATACAAATATCTACATAACTACTCAAATCCGTAAAAAAACAAGACTTAAAATTAATAAAAATACTAAATTATTTCTCCACACATTTCGATAATTATGACCATACGTTTTTGCCGAGGTGACTCGGAATTATCAAGGTCTTTAATGAAACTAACCAATTTTATCCAAAATCGAGCTACACTACAACATTTACAGCGTTGCCACATGTGTGAGTGGAGTTACAGAGATTTCTCAATGTAAAGTAATAAAATAATAAAATACTTTGGTACATTTGTTCATTAATTTTAAAATGGATTTCCACTCTGTTTTTCACTTTAGAATCATTTAATCCAGAATTTTTACTTACATGCCACAATGTCATCTCAAAATTTTAAATAAATAAATATGTAGTTAAATTCATTTAAAACGATTGAAAGAATCAACTGAGACTTATTTTTTTATATCTCAATAGAGACGAAATTGGAATATTATAGGAGAATGTCCTATAGTATTCCAAATTCGTCTCTTTTGAGATGTTAAAAACTTGTAATAAAATATCATTGAATCCCGACAGGTAAAAAATCTAATGTAACTATAAAAATATTCGAGATATTGATTATTTGACTGACTGACTTTACTGATATCAAAATATATAATACAAACCAATAAATTTTACAATTTATTTATAGAAATATTTGTTGTCAATTATCATATTTTATTTTGGTTTTGAATAGTCATTTGTAATGTTTGAAATATTTTTATATCTTGTGCCAATACTGAATTACATACCTATTTGTAATAACACATTTCATAAATAGCTGAATTTCTTCATATTATATTATTTATTTTTTTGCATATTATGTTGATTGTTTTTCGATGACATATTTATATACCTGAAATGAATTAATATCATACGTAAATGAGATTTATATTTTACTCAATCATTTCAGTGTTCTATTTACTATAGCTGTATAATGTAAAAGTTTTTTTTAACAATTTTAGTTATTATTAAAAATTAATATTCACCAGACTATACTATACTTTTATATCCATTGAAAGACTCTAAAATTATCATTAATTACAGTGTTTTCAATCCAATGTCTCATTTTACAATTAAAACGAAGAAAAGTTAATTCTATTAAAATTAAAACAATTTGTTTTAAATTCTACGTATATTTGTTATTCGTCGATAGGTATTTCGCCTAGATAGATGCCCTAGCAGGGCGAAATAGCTATCGACGAATAACAAATATACGTAGAATTTAAAACAAATTGTTTTAATTTTAATATACCTAATTTTAAAATGGAATTCTACTACGTAAATTATCCACAAATACTTAATTGTTAATTCGTTAATCGATACATACATATATTTCATGCATTGCAGATTTGTGATATTGATTTTTTTAAGGTATTTACTATTTAAACGTATACATTTAACTTGTTCTCTTTATATTATGGTACTTGATTATTTTTATTTTCTACCTAACTTTAACTTTTATACTCTAAGATTTGCAAAAGTAAATTTAAACTATGAGCCGCGATATGAAATGAAACCAGTACTATTTGTGGTAGAAATTAAAATTATATAACTAACAATAATAACGTCTTTATCTATTAAGATAATTTACCTATATCAAATAAAGAGCTGCACAATCAACACACGTGTTTATATTATAATACATCTTCGTAAATAATTCCTACTCAAAAATATAGAATTTGTTCAAGTATATAATTATATTGTGTATATGTATGTATCTTATAGTTAACTAGGTACAAATATGTAAAATATTAAATGTGCACACGTTATAATTAAACATAGTGAGTGAATATCTTTTGTAATTGCGATTTTCCGATGGTTAATTTCATTTGTGTACTTGTTTCAAAAGTTACACAGCCAAGATGGATAGTGCAATAAATATTTATTTCCTAGGACTCCCGAGATTCGAACCATATTTAAAAATAATTTTGACGTGAGACAACAAGTGGCGGATTGTTTGCCAAATTGACTCGGTGATATTTCAAACTGACAATAAAATTAACGACGTTGATTGAAAATAATAAAACACATTAAATTAAATGGATAGTAATTTTTTTTATTCAAAAATTTAACAACGAACAAATTGTTCATAATGTTTTCATAATGATTTATTTAAAAAAATGCATGACCGCAAAGTATTTTAAAAGAGAATTAACTCGATATTTTTTATTACGAATATCAAAAATTACATTATTAATTCTAAGCAATATAACAAATAAATTTATTAAACTGTTTTGTAATAAATTGTCGTTTTTGATTATTTATTACATAAAGAACAATTATAATGCAATATTTATGAACAAAAAATTGAATGTTCAAGCAATAATTGATAAATAAAAATACATTGCCACCTATCAACAAAAATCGGTATTTTTTACTTTACTTTAAAAAATGGTTCGAATCTCGGATAAAAAAAAACGTTATAATTTCTCGTCGACATCTTTGGGTGAAACCATGGATGTTTCATATGCGAATTCGATGATTTCAGTGGTATATATAAACTAACCTTCTTAATAATTTGTACGATCATTGTCTGCCATTTGTGTTGGATCCTAAAATCGGCGTGGGCTGGTCGAAATTAGTCAATTTCGCACACTTTATCGATTCGGCAGCGACAACGGAACCTCGCGTGATGGCTCGTCGCCAGAATCCTAGTTGCAGATCGACAGAGGGGCGAAATAATTCCTAGAGTCGGTCCTCCCATGTCACGTAATAACCCGATTAGCAGTGACATCTATTAATAGTATTATTATATAAATAATTATTTAATATGATTGTAGTGTACAACTGCGGTACAAACACATTATACTCGTATTACGTGCAAATTCAATGTATTTTTTACTAACATATAATAATTATAAAACTAGTTTTTAATGATAATAATGATTCGAAATAAAATAAATAAATAATTAGTTATGTTATTGCGTTTTCGTATTTTATACTGTATGATACACTTAAACGCCTATAATCGATTTTTGTGGTACTAACATATAGGTCTTGTACAATATGACAATTGTTAAAAAAATAAATAAAATTTATATAATAATAGAAAATAAAAATAACACACTGGCTCTCCGTGCACGCTCTCATTTGTAAATACCAGTGGCGGAGCAGACCTGAAAATAAATAAATTGATATTTGTATTCTGTTAATTATTAATATTAAACAATCTTTATTTCATTTTACGTAGTAACAGATTAGATGTTTCGTTTTTTTTAGAGTGAACGGTGGATAATAACAATGAGTGTATTTTACTGCATAAAAAAAAGAAATTATTTGGGTATATTTATAAATGTGAATATATGTGTGCGAAAAGAGTCTGTGGATTTGGATATATTTATAAAAGTAAGTACCTAAATGCGTGCGAAATCAGTCAGTGGATTTGGATATTTTTAAAAATGTGTGTGACCTAAGTTATTGGATTTGGATATATTTATAAATATGAATATATGTGTGCGAAATGAGTCATTGGATTGTGTGTGCGAGGAGTAATACGTGGGTATGATTAATTTAATATGCATTTATAAAATAATCATAACAAAATAAATATTATATATTTATTAGGAGTCGAACCGAGAAATTAAAAACACTTACGTTTCGTCGATAAAAAAAAAGTAATTTACTGATAATTAATTTTAATAACACAATAAAATATTTTTTCACATGGTAAATAATTTATAGAAATCAGCACTTAGGACACAATTTTATATCGGTCACTATGACACACTTTCAAATTTATTAATAATAAACTGGACATACCTCTGTTGACAATGTATTGTCAATGTTGGTATGACAAATAATCATTAGGTGTTAATACAATATTATTGTCATGAATTAATTTTGAACACGAATTGTAAAAAATGCGTATTGTGAACATACAAAAATCCACAACTTTTATTTAAAGGTGTGTTCTAAGTATTGACTATTGATCATTGAATGACCGACAAAAATTGAATGCACAAAAGTTGATTGACCTCGAAAACATTTCAATTATATTATGATGTAACTAGAGCATCAGAATAAATCAAGCTGTTTTATTGTGGGTTTTAAATGAAATTTAGCGATTTTGTGCAGTGGAAAGTAAATTATTTATATTTTTGTGTAATCATTAGGTACTAATTTAAGACGTCGAGTATTCCAAATGAAAGCTGTAACAAATCTGCAAATATTTATAAAAAAAATTTATCTCAAATGATATCGACGCAGAAAATATTCGTTTTTTTATTATTTAACTTAATTCTTGAAATGAGCGACATTTTTGAGCGACTGTGATTTTTATGTGCATTTTCTAGAAATTATCAAAAATAGAACACACATTTATTTGTTCTTTTTTTGCTAGATCTTGTAATTGTGTATATAATATTGTGTAAATTCATTTAAATTTTGATTCGATTAAAAATGGATTTTTCAATGTTCATGACATACGATGTTTTTTTTTTAATTTTTGTGTAGGTATAAATAATTATTCTGGCTACGGTCGAACCGCGAAAAAAAAACTGCCAAATATAATGCCATTAATTGTACGTACGTAATTTAAGGCCGCTAGATAATAAGGCTGTTTTTAATAAATAAAATAAAAATAATAAAACACAATAAAACTTAATAGAACATTTCTAATTGTTTGATTCTTCGTCCGCCTGGTAACACCTTCAAGCGACTTTTGGACGCAACTTCAACCATAAAATAATATTTCTTTATGACGCAACAAACAAAAGTCAACCATTACGAAATTGCGAATTGCGTCATTGTGAACTTGATCATGAAATTTAAAAAAATATACATGAAACATTGTAATGTTGCCTAGGTTTGACATGTATTTGTATAAAAAATACTTTTTTTTTAATAATGTTTTGTTGAAATTGTAATATCCACATTTTATATATTTGTTTAAATTATTATTGAATATCGATGTAGCACAGGGTCTTATTAAGGCTGCGACTAAAAGGTGTTTTATATAGATAATAATGTTAAACCGTAAAAAAATTGTAATTTTCTTGATTTAAGTAAAAAAATATATTTACTACAATAACTTCCTATCAATGCTTCCAATCATAGCAACATTGCTCATTTAAAATATATATAAACTTTTTTTTCTTAAACCTACTTGTAATTTTTACGTATTTTATAATGTTTAGTATTTTTTCCACATATTTTATCAAATGAATCTTATAGTTTACCCAATTTTTACTGTTTTTTTTTATATTATTTAATAAAATCATCAGAGTTGGCTTAATTATGTGGCTGATTGGTTTAGTACAAACAATAAACATCGTTCTTATACGGCAATGAACATCGATTACTTTCTGATGCATATTATAAATAAAACAAACAGTATAGAAGTCTAAATTTTGAATATGTAAGTAAAAAAAAATCAAGCCCCTAAAAAACGAATTGATTTTTTACCCATTTCTTGAAATGAAATAAATGAAATTCTAGTGGCATCCTCATTATTCGATTTACTTGAATAATAAAGATATCAATAAACATTTTTTTCTTTTTTCATCAATATATATTCGTCCTTTTCCTCACGACTGAGGATAGCGGCTGTAGTCCGTCACCACACGTATGGCCCAACTCCATGCCAATGTGTTTTGGGCTGAACGCAAAGCACCAGTCACCGAAGACCCCATTGTGGACTTAACCAAATCGCTCCATCTGGTCAGTGAGCGACCACGAGATCTCCGTCCTTCCACGCTGCCCATCATAACAAGCTTCTCGAGGCAGTCTGGTTCCCTTCTAGGAATGTGTCCAAAGAATTGAAGGATACGTCTGTAACATATCGTTGACAGACGATCCTTGATCTTTAACTCGTCTAAAATTGACACATTCGTTCTTCAGGCTGTCCATGGGATGCGCAATATACGCCTCCAGCACCACATTTCGAAAGCATCGATCCTCTTTCGTTCTGACTCCCTAAGTGTCCATGTTTCCACACCATACAGGAACATAGAGAATATCAGAGCCCTGATGAGTCTAACCTTCGTGTTGCTCGTGATGGTCCGTAAAGTGTTTGCTGTATTTGCCTGATTGAAAAACAAAACAAAAAAATGATAACCTGCATATTTTATTATTTTAGATTTTATCATTTATGTACAACTAGACTGAATATGTGCAGACATCTTGAAATCTTAATGTGCGTTATTGAAAATAACAATTTTCTGAGGTTGGTTTTAATAAAAAAAATCATAAATTTTTGTTACGAACTGTACTCAGATCAATAAAATACATTCAAAATGATGATGGTGAAAAACAGTTTCTAGAAAACTTCATTGACAATTTATATATTTTAATATAAGAAGAATTTGTATTTCATGAATATTGGCCAACTCTGAAATATTAAATAATATTAATTTGGTGTTATTTTTTTCCCATTTAATGTAACAGATAGTTTTTAGTGACCCTGTTATATGTATTTCCTAAGATTATATGTATAATATATAAAATTTGGTTGTGTCCTACTATATAAAGCAATCAATTTTACCAAAAAAAAAAACATGTTAGATTCCTTCCTGTTATGTGTATATTTATGTATGTGTCTATATATGTATATGTCTGTTCAACTATGCGTACAACGAAAGATAAGTAGCTAGCTTGAATATGTATAGATCTGTAATATTGTTTTGACGTTACATTATACTGTATATATATAATATACATTATCCTTTGCACAATTAAACCTTTCAAACTTATAAAGAAAGAGGTTGATTGATCTCATTTTCCTTTCAACTCAAATAAATAAAAATCCAGTGTTGAACTAAATAATATGGTGACTACATACCTAAATACGACATGAAAATTTTAAATTCCGTTTCAGTGTTTTCCGTTCCGTTCCGTTAAACGGTTATACAGTTTGCGTAAAATCAGGCGTATAAGCAATATTTTTCACGGGTTTGACTCTCAAAAGGTAAACAGGAATACCAATTAAACTTCAAGGAAGGTCTGCAGCATCAAAAGGAATCAGGATGTTACTATGAATCACATTCATATATAAAGTGAATCGTTTTATTTGTTGATTTAATAAAAAATAACTTTATAATTTAACAAAGAGCTTTTCAAGCTACGGATCTGTATTTTCCACGCTAAAATTTTATTGTAATATTATTTTTTTTAGTTTCTTTAATTTTTTGTTTTTGTAGAAGCCACACGAGTTTTTTTCACAGGAATATGTGTATCGTAAGGTCGTTTCTAAACGGCAATTTCTTGCAACTAATACGTCTTAAACTTAATGTCACCGTGCTTAAACTAATAAAATTAATAAACAAGTTGAACAAATTTTGTTCTGTGAGTTTTTCTTATTTTCTAGACCAAATTCCTTATTCCTTCTGATATGTCAGACACTTTGTTGACTTGCAGTCTCTCTCTCTCTCTCTCTCTCTCTCTCTCTCTCTCTCTCTCTCTCTCTCTCTCTCTCTCTCTCTCTCTCTTCTCTTAATTATTTTATTTGGTTAAATTTCATTTTGAAAATATTGAATAAATACGTTAAATTCCACACAATGATTCATTGTTGTTTTTCGATTCTTGAATAAATTGTGCAAATGGTATATTGTTAGATATTTAGATAAATGTAATGTTTAAATGGATAAGTCTAATTTTTGTGTTATTGTGCTGTCGATTTGATCAATGTTCTCTGTTTATTTCGTTATATGCTTCGTTTTTATTTTAATTTTATAGCTATGCGATGTCCCTTTTAATTTTATATATAAAACATATTATTTACATATTGCGTTTCTGAAAAAGTAAA
This sequence comes from Molanna angustata, assembly GCA_963576475.1. NCBI lineage: Eukaryota > Metazoa > Arthropoda > Insecta > Trichoptera > Molannidae > Molanna > Molanna angustata. The sequence continues at coordinate 32,451,069 of OY754977.1, forward strand.
ACGACTTTGGTAAAGTTTAATAAAATGTTGAATGTAACTAGATTAGAATGAATACTTTAGTTTAATATTTTTTATTTTACTTTAACCATAGTAATTATATTCTTTTTAAATACCTCAGAACTGTGTTTAAACTAAAATACGGGAAAATAGTGCTTATAAATTCAGTTTGCTCTATACAGTGTAACAAAAACTTAAATAAATATGAATAAACAAAAATAAATATTTTTATTAAATTTAATTGTTTTTAAAATTAACGACATAGAGAATGTACGTACATAATATGTACTGCACTTATATAATGACCATAACTTATGTAACTAAACTAAAATAAAAATCTGTTAGTCAAAAACCGGCAAGTCCGTAATCAGTAAACAATGTTATATAACAATTGTACACAAGCTTTTACCCAACTAAAAAGCTGTCAGTAAGTCCGTTATCAGTAAACAATGTTATATTACAATTGTTAACAAGCTTTTACGCAACTAAAAATCTGTCAGTAAGTCCGTAATAAGTAAACAATTTTATATTACAATTGTTCACAAGCTTTTACCCAACTAAAAATCTGTCAGTAAGTCCGTTATCAGTAAACAATGTTATATTACAATTGTTCACAAGCTTTTACCCAACTTAAAAATGTTCTTAAATAAATATTTAATTTTTCTAACCAAACTTGATCTTCACGAGGCAGACAGATACATCCGAATGCCACACACTCCTATCTTAATACACAATTATTGCTATTTATGTACATGTGTACAAAGGCAGGTTTATTGCCATAAGGCAATTTCTTCCAACCAACCCGATCATTTTCTCATTTTCATAATATTGATTCTGTTGGTTTATATTCATATCGTTTAGTTATTCGTTTGTTTTATCCTTCCAACATATTAGTAGGAAAATTCAATTATTTATGTATAGGTTGATAACTTTTTTCCATATTTTAATTTACTTTGTAATAAAAATGTTTCATCGGCTTGAACTTATGAAAGTTAAATTTCAACGTTGTAAAGTATAGGTAAATGAAAGGTGAATAAATGATAAAGAATTTATGTAATATCATTTAAAATAACTGAAAGATAATAATGCGGACAAAAAATATATTTCAAGTATATTGTTATACGAAAAAAGTGGTTTGGACACTTAAAAAAATATACAGTACCTCTAAACAAATGATAGTAAAAAAATATATAAATGTATAAATTACAAGAATCACTCAAAAGATGGTTGGTTTGACGAAATGGTATAAATTTTAAAATAGGGATTTATAAACATAATATGTGCACGTAAGCGATTAGATTTTGTAAGGATTGAACTGTGTGGCTTTCGGTATTACCAGTCTACCCTATTTGGATGTGGTGTGATTCATTAAAATATATTTGAAAAGTAACTGTGTTACGTTAAATTTTTTGTTGTTGAATATTTTTGAATTGTTGAATAAAGATAATGAATAAATCTTTAAATAATACAATTTACAATTCATTATAAATGAAATGTATTTGTTTATTCATAGATACATTTCAAAAGTTATGCATATACACGCCAGCTCTTCGTATATTTTTCAATTTATTAGTTATCGTTTTAAACATAAAATAAATTAAAGTTAATTAATATTTCAGATTATCATCTAATTTGGCCTGCTCAACTGTGCTCAATGGTCAGAAAATCGCATTTTTATTGAATAATAAAATTGTGAAGCTTGTATGTAGTTCTTATTTTAATTAAAAAAAACGTCGTTCGTAGATGAAAATCATGGAAAATACGGGTTATTAATGTAACGATAAGAATTTAGTATTGTTAAAAACTGATAAATTAATGTTCTAATGATTAAGGATCAATTTAGATTCGATGGTTTTTATTATATTTATTTTTTAACTATCAAATAAACGATTTTTTTTTGAATAATTGTTATCAAAATTAAATTGAAATCAAACATGTTGCAGAATAATTTCAAGTCTCTCGACTTTTGACTTAAGAAATAAATATTTGTTTCTTGAATGTTATCACTTTTAAAGCATGTCGTAATATAGTTCTGTTAATGATATAATTTAGGCTAATACATTTGTTAAACAAAGAAAACCTTTTTTGCTTCAATACTGTTTCCTTTAAAATTGAAAATTATATAATTTATTGATTTATTATTTACAGCAGATTATCAAATTGTTATTTTGGTAAAACAAAACATGACTCCTTTGAAATCCATGCTTTTGTTGCCGTCACAAAATAATAATAATAATAATGAACACTTTCCTTGCACCCTGCGCAAGTGGCGAGGTTATTGCCGTATGGCAATTTCTTCCAACGAACCAGTGTTTCCAGCCCAGAGAAGCAGTAATATCTCCTCTGCTGGGAATCGAACCCAGGACGCCCGTACAGAAACCGAACGGCTTACCAACTGTGCCACGGCGAATAATGAAAGTTTTAAAAATAGTAATTTATAACCGCTGGTTTGTTCAATGATTATTTTTTCCTATAATGAAAACAAATACAAATATTTATTATAAAGATTCATAAATATCTTCTTCCTCTTCGTGGTCACCAAGCTTTGCTTTGCACCAAGCTCTCCATCTCTCCAAACATTACCTCTTCATCTCTTGGTAGCTGCTACAACGCACATCACTAATCACCTGGTCCATATAACTGTCTCAAGAGCGATCTCTATTGTTTCTGCCCTTCGCAATTCCTTCGGCTATAGTAACAAGCAGACCCGGATGCCTGATGTTATGGCCTATCCATTTAGATCGTTGCTGGGCAACCCTCTTTAGAAGTTGTCTCGTTTCTCTGACTCTGCTCAGTACCACATCGTTTGGAATATGGTCTGACCAATGAATCCTAACAATCCGTCTATTATACTAATGACGTACTGATTCACTCATATTCATCTATTTGTAAAAATATATGTTGGATAATGAAATCGATTCATAACCTTATAATAAATTTGATTCGTCATAAACAAATCATGCATTAGATGAAAATGTAATTTTAATAAATATTAAAAAAATAGTTTGTTCGGTGTATTTGAGAACATCGATGATGTGCGAAATTAAAAGCAATTTAATGGGAATCCTTTACTTCCAATTTTAGATGAATCAAAAGATTTTTTTGTTTTTTGCGTCATATTTTTTTAATTATGTCGTTTAATTTTATTTTTTTATAACATTCGATAAAAATTACATTTCTTTTAAAATTCAACATACAGGTGATGATAATTAATTAAATAACGCGCATTTATATTTATTTCTTTAAACGCGAATAATTTTTTTAACTAAATTTAATTGAATACTTCATCATTTTGCTCTTTAATTTTTTTTTTAATTTTTGTGATTTTATAAATACGTAAAAAGCATAAATAAATTATTGAAAATAAACATAACAACTTTTAAATAAATAGAAAAGGGGGTTATTAATGTATTTGTGTGATAATTTTTTGTAAAAAAAGTTTTAATTTATATTCGCCCCACTAAATCTTATCTATGAGTATTATAAAGTTAGTAATGTATTTTTTCCTCTTTTTGTAGAGATTTGTATCTTTTATTTTATGTACGTTAAAAGGTGTTTATCTGTTGGTGACAGGAAAATTATTCGAAAAACAATTATTCGAATGCTCAATTTTACGAAAATCAATTTTACGAATGCCAATTATTCGAATTACATTTTTTCGAAAAACAATTTTCCGAACACACAATTATCAGAAATTACAATTGTTCTAATTTTTATGACGTCATGTTGGTAGTATTGTGAGAGGAATAAACCATAGATTTTTATTATAATATACTAGATGTCGTAGTTAGCAAATTAATTTTGTATGAATCGAAAACAAATGACTCACTTTTTGCACGGAGTACTACATCTACATAGTATATTATGTATAATAAAAATCTATGGAATAAACAACATGGCGACGCACCGCGCTGTCAGATATCCTAGGATGTAGGTACACCTATTTTTTAAACCTAAACCTACAAAACTTTGGTAAAAATAGGTTGGTTAGGTTTGTTTGTAGTTACAATTGCGACTGGCGTGAGCCAGTTGCATTATATATTCAAAAAGTAACTATAATATTAAAATAAAATAACTAAATTGGTGTGAATACTAGATAAACATAAACTGGTGTACAAACTAGGCTATCCCGTGCTGTCAAACATCAGTTATTAAAAATGTGCAAACACACGTACCCAACAATAAAACAACAAGTAATAATAGTCTTCATCGAATATATTTTACTGGCAACAAATATGTCAAAGGAGGCAACATAATGACACAAAAATATATCAAATTCGGTTAATTGGTTTTCCAACAAATGTTAGTTCGAATAATTTGCTTTCGGACAATTGTCATTCTGATTACTGATTTTCGAAAAATTGTTATTCGTACAATTGCGCATTCGAACAATTGTGTTTCGAAGAATTTTCATGTAATCTTATCTGTTATGGTACATTTTTTTTATTTCGAAAATTAATACAATTAAAAAGAAATGTCTAACATAAATCTTTTTCTACTCTTTAAAATAATATTGATTAATAAAATGTAGATAATTCTATGTAATATAATATCCCATCAAATTGTTATGATTTTTGAATAAATTATAGTGAAATAATATTACTAATCTCGTTAAGTTATACTGACAATGTGTAGTAATAACAAATGTGAAGGATAAAGTAAAGACTATAGGATAAAACGATAACACTTCAAAGAACATAGATAGCAAAATCATTTGGCCTGAGCTTCCAAAACATTTAGATGTAAATATAAAAAAAATGTATTAACGTAGTTTAAACGATGTGTATGGTATTATTTGAACAATGTGTAGAATATTATTTGAACAATGTGTATATTTTATTTTTCCATTAGATAATTATAGTTTTCATCTATATGTTTATATTTGTTGCAAATGAAGTACATAATTATTCCAAAATGCTCGTTATTGGTTTTATACTGTAACAACAATAAGAAATCATTGTGGTGATAAAATCTTTATTCACGTTTGTAATAAAAATTTGAATTTAGTATCATATATTATGTTGAAATACCCTATATAATGTTTCGTTAAGCAAATAAAAAACGAAAAAAATCATTCACATTCCTTAAAAACACTATGACAAAATATATTTTTGTTATAATATTATATTCATATTATGTCACATGAAAATTAATTTTCCAATTATCGGCAGATTTTCGCGTTTTACATACCTCGATTGAATGTCTTTTCATATACTGGTAATCTGCACTACACCATACTAATATAATATGTATGTACATAGAGAATCACAACTATGTTAGAATCCATGTTTATAAAATGATTTTTTTTCACATTTATGTTTTTTTTTTAATATTTCAGTATGTAGAATTATATTAATACTTATACGATAGCGACAATTTAAAATTGCATATTTTGAATACATAGTTCGACAAAAATTATATAATTTATAGCAAAAAGCACATTATATTGTATGTGAAGACAAACAAACTGAAAAGTATTTCATCTTTATGCTTACATTTAAATCGAAAAACATCATATCACAAATTCTCCACTTTTGAAAAAGTTATTTTTTTTAATTGTTTGTTCATAGAATGTAAATTTATTACATAAACCAGGAGTATTTTTATAAATTTCTTTTGACAGTAACACTTTTACAGTCTTATATTTTAATTAAGCGGCTACCATCACACCAAACTCATCCCGATCTTATGACAGCCTAATTAGTTACGCCGCATCCGGCGTAACTAATTAGGCTGGCGCATCTCAGGCAGTGGCCTGAGATTTTTAAGCCATGATATTGTTTAACGCCCCATACTCCCTCTATCTTTCCTTCCACTATGAGTTATAGGACCTATCTATCACCACGGCATATGTCGCCAAACTATGCGTCTTTGCTTGTCAATACAGAAATCAGCCACTCTCTCTCTCTTTTTCCATCTTAATATTAATATTTTTTTTTTCAAAATAACTATGTTACATTATAACAAGGTTAGACACAATTCAATCGATTTTCCAATTATTAAGATACAAAAGATAAAAGCAATCGTGGTTTCACTGGATGCATGAATTCAGGCCCACGAGCACAGGCGACCAGAGTACCAGCCAGAACAGGCGAGCCACATGGGCTTGCGACCATGTATGGGGGATCAAGAGGCCCCTTTATGACTCAAGTCACACTCACCTCTCACTCACCAATCTCCGACTGATACTCCATTCCCCTGCGCATCCAAATCCAATAGTATGCGGATAATGCTGCTTTTGCCACCCTATCCAATAGTTGTTTTATTTTATCTCTAGGGAGACCCAGGTCTTTAAAGTAGGAATATAAAGATTTTGCGGGCAGGCCTCTCACCCCCACCTCTACAGCATATATAATATTCGTGCCAAAGCCATTTTGAACTGTTAGTAGTTCCTTGTAATTGTTTAGTTTGTATTGGTGGTCTTTTGGAATATTTGTGTCTCATTGAACAGTCAGCTCCACATTCAATTTCTCTTTGAATACAAACCTAACCAAAAACTAATATTTATGTTAATTCAACAATTATTTGATATTTTAATTATTAATTAATTCAGTGGCTGCCTCTTTAATGTTATTTACAAACTACTTATTTTTGACACTTGATTTGTAACTAGTTTTCACTATAAATCTTTCTACATCGATAAAATATCGATTGAATACTTTCAATGTCAAAATTGATGAACTTTGTGAGTGTGAATATTTGGAAATAAATGATTATATTTAAGTAACTACATATTAATTATTGTTCACATAAATATTTAGTAATGAATCATTGTTATTGAAAATTTTCTATGAAACCTATACTTACCTACTGTTAAAATAAAGTTATTATTATCATTACATTATTATTATTATTATTATTATAGTTGTACAAACAATTTTGTTTTGTTTTAACGATCATTACAACTACAGTTGCTGCTTGGTGCTGGTATTAATTTTTTTCAAAGGTACATTTATATATAATTAGGTTTTTGCCTCTAAATCATCCTCTATTTTCTAAAGCCAATACCCAATTGTATATATTTTAATAAAATATTATAAAATACTGTTCAATCTTTTTCACAACTAGACAATAAAACCGAATCAAATAACTTTACTGTATTAGGTACCTATTAAATAATATAATATTCAAATTCCATTGATTTTTTTTTCATAATTATTTTGACAACTAACAACTCCTTTATAATGAAAATGTAATGAAGTTAAAATATATATATATATATACAAAAACAGAATTTAATGACAATATAAATTCTGTTAAGGTATTATGAAAATGGAATATATCAAGATTAGAAACTTACCGAGATTATTTGAACCAATTTCCTACTGAATACAATATAAAATATGATTTATAATAATATTAATATATTTTTGATGTTAAAAATCAGGAGTCATTAGTGAAGTACAGCTCAGAAGTTAATCCTTTGACTTGTTAAATATCTGGATGGATGAATTATTCCCAATTGAAAGCTTGATCGATGCGCTTGTTGGATTTTATTTTGATCTGTTGAATAATTTACAATTTACGCATTGATCTGCTTATTTGTTTTAAATCAAATTTAAAGTGAAAATTTGATGATTTTCTTTTTTTTTCGGTTGACTATAAATTCTAAATTGACCTTAAAAATATTCTAATACCAGCCGATTCAGCGCTGATAGAAAAAATGATATTCACTGGCAAACACCACTCTTATATATAATGTAATATATTAGAATAAAATATCTTAGAATAAGGTAAAATTGATTGAATACACAATAATATCTCATTTATATAATATTATATATATTAAATATTATTAAATACGTTGTCTAATAGATAAAAAAAATATTAATATAAGGAACACTGTGAGATTGATTCACTCACTGTAATAGTTGATAAGTTTAGTGGAAATTAATTATTTCATATACCTATAATTATAATATATGTAAAACATACCTATTAATACATTGTAATAAAAAAATTGTCATAGTTAAAAATAAAAAATATTAATTTTTATGGGAAAGCGTAAGCACCTTATTGTTTATTAAATATTATTATTATTATAGAAAGTATTGTAAAATAACATATAAACTATGAATTAAATGTTATGCGTTAATAATACACATTGTTTTATTTTATCGTGTTGGTTTAATAATAATTAATAAAGCGCCGTTTAGTGATACAAGATCACACCAAGGGCGCTAAATTTTATTTGTTGGCTCTACCAAACAAGGCTGTCTTAAGAATTTATTCCACTCTAAAGGCCCGTTCACACTGAAACCGCAATCATAACAAACCGCCTTATTGACTGTCCGATTCTTTTAAAGAGTACTCTGTGATCCAAATGATCTCAATCTAAGCTGTGTTCCTGATGGAACATTTTTCGACACAGTTCTCGGATATACTGTGGAAACAAGACGTTTAGAGCCTTAAACACCATCAGTCTTATATGTAGTATACTCGTCATGGAATTTTCAATCTGTGTAGTTCGTTGAAAATTCCATGTTCGTTGGCAATGGGCAGGTCATGTGGCAAGACAGAAAGATGATAGATGGACCCCCAAAATTCTGAATTGGAGACCCTATCATAATAGAAGTAGGGTAGGGAGACCACAGAGGAGATGGACTGACGACATTGTCGAACTGGTGGGACATGGGTGGAAACAGAGCGCCCAGGATAGAGAGAAGTGGAAAACTCAGGAAGAGGCCTTTATCCAGCAGTGGAGTGAAAGGGGCTGAAGAAGTAGAAGAAGAAGTAGTTCGTTTAGAAGAGGTGTTATGTGACTTTTTTGTCAACTCCATAAATCTACCTGTTTTTTTATAGTATGTGTAAAAAGTGGAATTTGAATCAGGTATTGGTTGTAATGTATTATGTATTACAGAATGAAGAACTACAAGCATCATCCCAAGTTGGCCTTAAAATGAACATAAAACTTAAATCATGTCCCCAAAAAAACAGCAGCAAAACGATAACAATTAATAGGGTAAGGATGGACTGCTTTCTCTAGGCTTTATTATATATATTTAATTATAAAAAGTCCTTACAAGTCTCAATAGAAATCTTTATGATTCGTGTGTCTTGCCAGTGATAACTTATGAACTAGAAACTATGTCTAGCGAATAATCGGAAGCTGCGGTTTGTGCAGCGGAGGATGGAGACTAATGCTAGGCATTATTAACTTGAGAGACAAAATAAAAAATGTAATCATTCGACAAAAGACAAAAATCGTCGACATTGTTGATAAAGTCTTCAAGCTGAAGTGGCAAAAGGCTAGTTATATGGCAAATTAAGTGGATGGCAGATGGACTTCTAAGATTCTTGAACGGAGGCCGTGGGGGAAGAAAAGAAGTGCGGGAAGACCCCAGAGGATTTCCAAATGATGGAAAAGAGTGGGTTTGTGTTGCTCTAGGTCGGAAAGCTTGGAAGAGTTTTATAAAGACCTATATCTATCATTGGAGAGAAGAAAGCTAGCAGTAAGTAAGTATTGGTTAAGTTATGAGTATCAGATTAAATTGATTACCTGGATTATCGAGTATGTAAGTACCTGGATTTGACCTACCATGGCGGGTTTGGATACAACAAACCAGAGTAAGAACACAGCAGGACTGCTGCAATTACCGATTGCGTGGAACAGACCGGTCGGTTAAACACGGCCACCTTAAGAAATCTAAACCTCCGATACATCCACGATACGAAATCAGAAGCGGTGGACTGGCTTTCAGCGCTGGAACCGAGACTTCGATAAAAATCGATATCTTAGCATACGAAAATTAAATAAGAATTAAGCAAGCGGTCACTGCGACAAAACTTGTAGGTAGCTTAAAAGGTTATGGCTAAACATAATCTTAAATAATAATTCACGTAACTCAGCAATAGAAATTTGTATAATATACTTGTCTTATCAATAAATTTTGATTTCGATAAGTGGTAGAAATTCCCACTATTTTATTTAGTAATAAAAAAAAATCAGACCATCGAATGTGCATTTTTAATATCGTTCCATAGTGGTGACCCCGTTGCGAATAATTGATTCAAGTTTTTTTTTTTAGTTTTGCACCAACTAAATACAAATTTGAACTACTCAACGCTCAACTGTCAACCACAATTTACATAAAACTTCTTACAAATGGTAAACATATCGAACTCAAGATGGATGCCAGTCACCTAATGATATAAGACTTAAATGACAAAAAGCTTTTCCTGACTGATATGTTATTGTAATATTTTGCGTTGTACCATAGTGGTGAACTCGTTACAAAAAATCAATGCAGGTTTAACCAAATAGTTAAGCTTCACTAAATACACATTTGAAAGACGAACTACTAAGCAACCAGCTCCCAATCATTATTCAAACTTCCTACTAATGGTAAACATCCCGAATTCAAGAAGAGTGCCAATCACCTATCGATATATGAATCAATTGACACAAAGTTTTTCCTGACAGATTTCCTGTCATTAAAATATTTTGCGTTGCCTCTAAGTCTACATATGAAAATTAATTTTCTTTTTTGGCGAATAGTGGCCAAGTGCCAGGTCCAACAAAGAAACTTGACATTTCCTGTATTTGAGATGACATCCTTCATCGTCCTTAGCAGATCTGTGAGCAGCATCGTACATGTGGTGTTCGAGTGGTTCTGATGGGAGAACCTTTGACAGTGGAAGCCTGAAAAAAATTATCAATTATCTTGTAAGTATAATATTAAAACATTAAATTCAAGATATGGGAGATTTCTTCAAATAAAATAATTGATATGAAAAATAACTATTGAAATTTATTTAACGATATAAATTAATACTTAGACGAGATTTAAAAAAATGTTCTTCACTGATTCACTGCAATGAGAAATGTTTTACCCCGATTTGTATTATACGATTTATTTTAATTATTATTTAGTATTTGTCTTATGACATTCTAGATCTAAATAAACACATAAACACCATCTTAAATGACTACAAAAATAGTTTATTAATGAATTCTTACGAAAATACTGTTCTGAAGAGTTCCTCCATAATTGTATTTCCTTTAGGCATCAATCTCTGAGCAGCCTCACACAGAGCTCTAAAAATGCATTCTCTTCCGTTGTAGCCCATACTGAAAAATATTAATTGATCCAAGTCTTTCTTAAAAATAATGACACATAAGCATATTCAGTTCAATGATTTATCCAATGAACCAAAGTAAATTCGATGCCTACATTAAAGTATAAAATATTAAAAAACAAAAACAGCGACTGAAAAAAAATTTCACAAACAAAAATTCAAGCTAAAATCATGCATTTTTTCAACATGTAATTAACATGCATAGGTAAAAAATAAATAGAAAAAAAATAGAAAAAAAAAAAAAAATAAAATCAAAACATAAAAAAGGTACATAATTGTATTCTTTTGTATCGTATTCAAAAACAATTTTGGACCCTATCCAATTCAAACATTGTTTGGAAAATTTACAGCATTTTCATAAAATGAATTTGGTATAATATTTTATTATGAAAATTTGATAATTAGTCTATGCCATTTTATGAAAGTGATGTCCCTTTTTTAGCATTTTGAAAATAAAAATATCAAATTTTAAGTTTCCTGAGCTTGGGGTCACCTTGAAATATTCGACAGTTAAAAAAATGAGAAGCACTGATCAGATATCCTTCAAAATCTAATGGGATCTAAGAGGGTATGAGATAAACGAATTTGCAAAATTTTAAAATAGTCAAATGAGTACTTTTAGTCTATAATCAATGAGTAGAATAAACACGCCGTATAAAGCACATATTCTCCAGCACACACAGATATATCGTGATGAAACTTTCAGAATAAAATCTCAGCATGATACTTGGTTATAACCTGTGGCTACTTTCGGAAGTATCTATGGTACATCTGAGAATACAAAGTCGACCTGTATTTGAGCAAAAGGTCGTGCGACCATTCCTTTTGACAAGTCTCCAACCGACGTGACTGATGTATGCTTACGAGAACTCTACTTCCATCGCATCCATTATTTATTTCGCAATCTAATTTAAGCAATTTTGATTTAAAAAAAGTGTATACATATATCCTAGAATAAAGTGACTAAAGAAACGTAAGTCCAAATCTTATCTATTTCATTTAAACACCTATCATCCATTCATGCAACATTTAGGAATGCTTTGATAATGAACAGAGTGATTGAGAATATTTAGTAGTAATCTTAATCTTAAAGCTTGAAACAAGCATACCTTAAAAATATAGTGAGGAGCAAAAATATTCTTGAATAGCTATTTCTACATTAATATACTTGTATTACCTTACAAACAGATATGCTTTTTAGTTACTTCATTAATGCATATGTATTTTTACTTACTCGTTCATCACCAATTCCAGTTTGTGATATAAATCTCTTCTGTATCTTCTTGCGATGACTGGACGTGGTACAACTTGGGTTCTCTTCAAGGCTTTTATAGAAAGTGTTTCGTTCGGCAGCTCGTAGGCTATTCCCCAGTTCAAACCCCAGGTGAAGATGCCCGGACTTGGCTGACCGAGAACTCCGACCGTCAAACATGCAGCCATCTACAATACGTTCTATTTATGTAAATAATGATAGTATATCAAATTGAAAAATATGTACGTTGGCAGCAGTCCCACCCTTAAATTCAACATTCCGACCAAGAGTACTTGATTGGATAATGTTTTGGTTTTAAGGTTTTATTAAAATTAAAATAAACACACCTCAAAAACACTGTTTTTAATTAATTCGCTTAGTTTTTTTTTTCTACACAATGTAAATGTCAATTGCACAAAACCGATCATAGCAAAAAAGGGTTAATGAATAAAGAGTCTATTTATTTTATTTTTATAAAATAAATAGAATCTTTCATATAGGTCTCTCTCAAACATTAAAAATAAGTATTTAATTATATATTTAATTACATATTTCATTTATAAATTATCTTAAAACATCTTCAGTGTTTTAAGTGAACTAAATACATTTTAAATGAATGCAGCAGTGTATAGGAAAATTACTAATCAATATTTTTTTAATGATTAATTTATCATATCCTACAAGTGATTGTGATTTGAAACATTTGAAAAGTTATAACACAAAAAAAGAGGCGGTGGAATGGTTGACAGAGCTTGATCCAAGGCTGTAAAACTCAGACGATGCCCATATGGGTGAAGAGGATAGGTACAAGTACCAGAGTCACACGAAAAGTAAAATAAGTACACAAAAAAACAAATTCAAAAATTATCAGTGAGTGTGCTTCTATTATCAATATATCTTTGGTTGTTCATTTCGTTATATTTACTAATAAATGATATTATAATTTTTTCGCAAATTGAAATTTGGTACAAATATATTTTTGTTTTAACCACCGTGAGTACTTGGTATCTAACCAGTTTTCGGAGCTGACCGCTCCCTCCTCAGGACAGAATTGTACTAAATTATATAAACGTGTTCGATATTGTGGTGTGGGTGGTAACGCGGAAGACGAAGGGGAAGGGGAAGAGTAATGATTACCGTTATGGCGAGCTAGTGGAAACATATTGAGAAGCGGTGAATTATTCAAAATTGTTTTAAGAAATTATTAATTCATTGACTTATTGAATATTTTATGTATTTTTATTGCATGTTTTTTTCTGTTCTTTTTTCTTTTGATATTGTGTATATTATTAGTTTTTGATTAATTATGATAAAAATGAAGATTAATTTTTAGTTTATATAAGAATCCCCCCCAAAGCACGAGTGCAAACTCTTTTTGGGGGTAATATAAATAAAATATTTTTGTGTATGCTATATAAATATACCTAAGTATTTGTAAATTGATTTATTGTCATATTTTATATCAAATAAATAAAATAAAACGCCTACCGAAAAACTGGCTCCTTCGGGGAAAGTGACATATCTTCTCTTTCTTGATAATATCTCCTTTGAATCTCTTATGGACCTTCCTGTTTCCATAGTCAACGTAATTGAAGGAAGTAGAAATAGCAAAATTGTCATCAAACGAGATTTTGAAATCTCCATTTTAAACATTTGTCTTGAAAAAAAATATTATGCGTTATAAAAGTAAGAAGCGTCTGATGGTCAAAGTATTAAGGTGACGGGGTAGGCTCCAAGGTACTTTTTGGATGCTCATTAAGCCTTACTCTTAAAAGTTACGTCTTCAACAAAAGTACATATTATTTTCTCGTTATTTGTCTATACATTGGCCCGATACACTTTTTTTTATTTTGTGTACTTTGTTCATAGTATTTTTTTTAATAATATCTGTTTTCTCAGATTTTTTATCCATTACTCAAAAATTATGAGGCTTAGAAACATGAATGTTTCTTTAAATGATAGGTATTTGATAAATCTAAACATTGGCTGGATACGTTTTAACATAGTTTTCTCACTTTTTTTGTAAAATCAAATAAACCATAGGATTTTATGAAACGCTCGACTCAAATTCACTAACATGGGCGCACACGATTGTAATCTTTAAGGACGTACATTCTCATACAATAGTTTCAAATTTTGCATTTGACTCGCCTACATTGCCTTACCCTGCCCCTTAAGTAAACTCGATGCTATGCTGCCGCATCCAAGGTGGCGATTTCCCAAAAAAAATAAAGGTCCGTTTATTGGTACGAGATCTCTTCAAAACTTATTTTATGGCTTTACATAACACAGATAACTTTTGATGCCTAAAAAAATGTACAAGAAAAATAATAAAAACGCATTCGGGGATTGTCAAACCAGTGATTGTTATGTAAATAATTCAATGGAAACAGTCAAATGCTAATGAAATATAAAGTACCTAAAGACAGAACTGCGAGACGGTATTGGCCCAAATAAATGAGTTTTTCGTTAAATGTGTATGTCATTTCGTTAATGATTAGTTTAGTTACCTTCGACAAACACTTGACTTGATTGTAAGTGCATCATCACTTAGTGGAATCAATATTGTTTGGTGAAATAAAATGTCATGATAAAGTGCATCAAAAATATGATTTTTGCCTTTAGGAACATCGACCAGATTTATTTCATACGTAACACTGCGTAAGATTTCAAAATTTAATTTCAAGATTTTTTCCGTATTATGAAATGTCTCAATCTTTTTCACGGCAAAAACTAATTTTGAAATCAATCTTGAAAATAAATATGATTTAATTTGTATGTAATATGATTTATTTTCTCGACAATTCCGAGAGCGGTGACAATATAAAGTTTCAAGAATTTAGACGAGATTTGATAACTTTGTTTTGAACAATAATTTGTTAAAGATACGAAATCGATGATAAACAATAAATACAACGGTATCAGTTTGATACTGTT
This sequence comes from Molanna angustata, assembly GCA_963576475.1. Classification (NCBI taxonomy): domain Eukaryota; kingdom Metazoa; phylum Arthropoda; class Insecta; order Trichoptera; family Molannidae; genus Molanna; species Molanna angustata. Next base: position 32,466,334 of record OY754977.1, read on the forward strand.
TATTTTTTAACTATAGAAAGGACAGCACACAGTTACATGCATACAAGTATTAAAAGGATATAAACAGAAATATAAATAAGACATTATGTACCTCTTACGTACTATACCCAATATTAATATATGACAAAAAAGAGTGTGATTTAGTGTAGTAGCGCGCATGAGAGTGTAGAAATGTGTACCTATGTGTAGGTAAAAGAGAAATGTAGAAAGAGTGTTTTATTCAAGATAAAAATCAAAAGACAATGTTATATATCACCAAGATTCATAAGCATTGATCAAATTGTTGATGCACTCAGCGTAAAATTTCTTATCACCAAGATTCATAAGCATTGATCAAATTGTTGATGCACTCAGCGTAAAATTTCTTTTCACCAAACAATCTATACTCCAGTCAGTGCCATCACATCAACTCGTAAATGAAGCTTATCAACAACTGGTTTGACAAATAAAAATTAAGCACAAATACAGATTTTTTTTTGTTAATTTTATATTCAATCAATATATATAGACCGTTATCTCCAAATTATATGCAACACTTAAATATGTGACAAAAATACTTTTTAAAAATTTCATAATTATTATTATTTTTAATTCACGAAAATTATAAAGAAAAAATACACAGGTAGGAATGATCAATAGATTTATCTTCTTATTTATTCAGTAGTTCAGTAGCCACCCATAGATGGCTGTAGTAAAAATTCCTTATTTTCAAGCGATTAGAATTTCAGTATTACAATATATAGATCTTTCAAAATTGAATTGATAGGGATCTCATTAAAAAGGCATAATTGGTGAACGTTGCGCAAGCGCATAAAGTGATCACGTAAACCAGCCGATGACAGGTCGTAAGCCCTGTAGGTGCCTTGATTTCCCAGTTCTCCTACAATAAATATTCCAACTTCGTCTCTATTGAGATAATTAAAAATCTGTTAAAAAATATCAGTAGTTTTAAATATTTCATATTGGCTAAAAATAAACACGAACCCTAAAGTTATTTTCTTTGCTCATAAATCACTACAATAAGTAAGTATATACAATTATATACTTACACCTATATACAATTCCTTTGGTATTATCAAACTTGGTCCAAAACAATCTCCAACATTTGAACGTATTTCTTTCACAGAGAACCTTAATTCCATCCACTTAGTTACATTCTTTCTTCCTTTTCTTTGTTTTATTTTTTTTAATCGGAACTGCTGAAAACGGTCCGGGATTAACAAGTCAATTCATCCATCGATCCCGGCCCGTTCGTGTTTCGGAGTTTGTTTCCGGTTGGAGAGAGAGAACGACACAAAAAAAAAGGAAAAAAAAAACGAAATCGGAAAAAGTCAAATTAGCAACTATAACCAAGTCCACTGACTGAGGCGATGAAATGGCGGACCGAGACGCGAAAGGCAACCAATGAATTGAAAACCAAACAATGTCAGGCACTTTAAACCATTGGTGAAATATTTATTTTATTTTATCCAATTTTCAATACTAAAAACAGTATATTTTTTTTAATATTTGCACAAATGAATCTCAGTATTACCCATAATATTTATTTATAGAATCATACACGGCTTCACACCATTATATGCAAATATAAAGATTTTTCCAATGGTTGATTTGTTCAAGAGAATTTATTTATTTATTTAACTTTTTGCACATAATGTAAACAAAAATAATGCACACTGGCGGTCTTATTACGATTAGGCAATTTCTTCCAACCAACCAGATTATAGAGTCACAGAATTATACATGTACATCAACAAAACCTGAAAGCTGCAAAAGAACAGAGAAAATATATATAACACCAAGATAAATAAAAAAAAAATATTTAATAAAAAAAAAAACATCATAGCAAATAGGCATTGGGAAGGAACAAGAAAGGAAATTGAGTTCAGGTGTTTAGGGATAAATATTACTTAGCAAAGGGAAGGAAGGAAAAGGAGAGGGTTCAGGTATATTCGGAGAGATACCCCAGCTTTAGTTTTTTGTTGAAAAGACTAAAGCATTTACCTTAACGTTTAGATTATTCTATACGTTAAACAATTATAGAAAATAATGGAAGTACTATTCTAAGCCGGTGTCTCGTAGATAAACTATTTAAGTCAAATGTGACAAAACGAATGCTCCATATCGTAAATGTGTGTAAAGTATTCTAATCTGTGACAGTAAAAGGTTTAAAGCTGATTGGTAACCAGAGGGGTATGATTTGAAATAAGAACACAAGGACAGTGGTTTAGAGAGAAGAAGAAAGAATGGTCAAAAGTAACAATGAGTATATTGATCACAATTAATAGTTTGCTTAAGGGTAAATTTACAATTGATGAAATAACTTACAAAGGAACTTTCTCACGATGAGTAGGTATAACGATCGAGTGTGTCGAAGTGTCCGATTATTCGAAGGGTGAAGAACCATCGTGCTCGCGGGGTCGAGAGATGACCGATGGTCGAGAGATGAAGTGTCGGCGAGACGGCGTGGTCGAGAAGCGATCAGTGGTCGCGTGGTCGTAACGGCGGCGTGAAGTGACAGATGAAATACGGAAATACGGAAATGAAGTGACGACGTGAAGAGGTGTAGACTCCCTTAAATAGTGCTGCGCTGGGGGTAGCAAGTTCAATGTCCTCGAACTTTCTAGACTTATTTATTTGAAGTGTCATACCCAGTTGAGGAGTATTGTCACTTGTTTGACGTCGCGGACGATGAACTCGGCCTAGCGATAAACAAATGTACTTGCCTTCGCTAGGCGCGCGCTCGAAATAAATTTCGAGATGTGGTCTGCCACAGGTTTTTCACACCTGCTTTAACGGTAACCCGAAAAAAGTAGGTATATCTGGGACAACTGAAATACTAAATACATACAAACTTTGGAACACAAGCGCACGAGTGCCAACTATGTAGTTGCCAACACAGAAGACAGCATAATACACTATAAATTAATAATAATATGTACATTGTATAGGACATACCACATTATACAATATACATATTATGTTATGTGCATACAATTGGATGTGAATCTCTAGCAAATATGTTAATACATGGCCAGTAGCGGAATTGCGTATAGAAGCCGAAAATGTTGGCTTGCATATGAATATTATGTTAAGAGCTAATTCAAGAACTAATATTTTTTTGTCAATATTATTGAAACAAAATACAAGATTAAAAATTTAACCGTATGTAGACACGATGCTTGACAGGGCCACAAATGTAAATTTTATTTTGGCATGTGATTTTAAAATATTTTCATGGCCATTCAAATGAATAAAGATACTTAAAAAACATTAAATTTTCAACATTTCCCAATTTTCTTTCAGGGTTCGACTTGTCCGGAGGTTCTAGGCACGCCCCTGATTACTTCATAACTGTTCATATAATTTATGTATGCTGCGAGGCACCAGCTTAGAACAGTGCTTGCAATCTTTCATATTATTTTATTTTTTATTTTTTTGTAGCTTCACGGGCAACTAACAGGTACTATGTCAAATATTAATTTAACACGCACCCAATAACCAGTTTCCACATTCTGGAGACTTACGATGTTAATCGTCTCACAGATCCAGACTGAAAAACACAATTGAAAACTGTGTCTCCACCGGGAATCGAACCCGGCACCCTTGGATCAGCAGTCAGATCCTAACCAACTGAGCCAAGAAGGCCGATTATCATGGATTTCGTGTCTCGTAAGAGCCGGGTTGTCGAAAATACAACTGGCAACAATAACATCTCACATCGTTCAGCAATGAGGCTCACCACCTATTCTGAAAGTAGTGCCATTTACGTTAGATGAGACTGGTGTGTGGGGATTCACGCATATGTTGTGCTTCATTTTATAAGACAACGCATAGCCGTCCCTAATTACCCTACAATGTAGGACATGCATTGATGATATAAATTAAAGAATTGAATGAATCGCATTTAATGTCAATAATGAATCTTTTTTTTAACATCTCAAAAGAGACGAAGTTGGAATGTAATAGAAGAACCAGGAATTCAAGGCACCAACAAGACTTACGACCTACTATTGGCTGGTTTTCGTGATCACTATAAGGCCATAATTGGTGAACAATTATGGACAGAGTCAATAAGGCGGCATACTATGATCGTGGTTTTAGTGTGAACGGGACTTTGAAATGGAATAAATTGTCCCTTGACATACGTGGAGCTCAGAGCATTGACACCTTCGGTAGACTTCTTAAAACTGCCTTGTTTCATAGAGCCAACAAATAAACTACAGCGCCCTTGGAGTGATCTTGTATCACTAAACGGCGCTTTATAAATTTTATTTATTATTATTTTTATGAATTTTTATTGAGTACCTACCCTATGAATCCAATTTTCGAAAGCTCTCTTTTTTTCACCACCACCCGCTCCGCATATGGGTTATGGGTACTGTCAACAGCCCCTTTACAGAACGCTAGAATGAACAACAAAAAACAATGCATGGCACGAAGAGTAGCTCATGGAGACCTCTAGATAAGCAATCTCGACACCATGGTGCAAAAAGAACAATCAGCAAGTGCAAGTCGAGATTCACACTTGCGGACTGTCAACGACTTCAGATCCATATATAGGGCATCAGAGAAGTGACCAAGATTTCTGCAAACTTCTTAAAAAAAGTCTCTATTATATTATTCATCAAAATCCTTTCACTTGAGAATAATCTGATCGCGATCTATGTAGTGACTTTTTTGTAATGCCATCTATTGGAAAATTGGATTGTAAACAATGAAAGCAACTATAATAAAATTAGATTTATATCTTTTGATGCATATATACTATTGTATCTAATGTTAGCTACCAATATATTTTATAAATATATGTAATGTTTCCATTTGTTTAATTCTTCATTGAATAATCGCTACTTCGTTTTCAAATCAAATAATACTTTTTTTTTGTATTAAAAAAAGTTTTTTTTATATATTTTATTTTTTATAAAATGATTAATCGTTTACAAAGCAAAACAATTTTTTTTTTATTGAGTATCATAATATGAACATACACATAGTACAAATATATAAATTAATACAATTTTTTTTTTTCAATAGGTACTGTCCCAAAAAAGTTAAAAACTTGTGCTTGGGACAGGAGCAAATAACATATCTACATTTAACATATTACATACATTTAACTTATAATAATAGAATCATTTAATAAATTGTAAATCAAGTTCAACTTACAGCTAATACATACAGATGATTAAAGTTTATTTTTGTTTTTTTTAGTGAATATAGAATAAAAACCATAATTTATCCAAAAAGGAGAAAAAAATGAAAATTCACATATACAAATACACATATACAAATACACATATACACATACACATACATACATACACATATACATCACACACACATATAATATACGCATACTTATACACACATGTTCACACATACATATACACATACATACATATACACACATATATATACATATATACACACATATATATATATATACATATATACACATACACACATACACATACACACATACATATACATACATACACACATACACATACACATATATACATATACACACACATACATACATACATACATACATACACACATACACCTACACACACATACATACATATATATACATACACACATCTACATACACATACAAACATACACACGTATACACACGCATACACATACATACATACACACACATACATATACACATAGTGAATATGAAAAAGGAATAGATAAAAATTTATTGTTATTTTAAAGATTTGATTTTTCTTTTAAAGTCATAAAATTTTTGTGTTTTTTTAATAATGGCAGGTAGTTTATTAAAATATTGTATACCCAGGTATTTATAGTGATGTTGGGCATACGTCTTATTACATTTCGGTATCATCATATTTCCTATGAGATGCCGTCTCTGTGTACTCACTAGATTTTCAGCCCGCTTTCCAAAGGTATCTTTATGTATTTGTTGTAAAGCAATATTTTTATATAAATTATCTAAATCAGGTACTTGGAATATATCAAATAATTGTTTTGTAGGAAAATTTCTAGGTTTTTTGAGAATGACCTTAATTATTAATTTTTGTGTTATTTTTAGTGATTTTAAGTTAGTCTTATATGTTCCACCCCAACCAATAATACCATATTGTAAAAGAGATTGTACAAGACCATAGTACACTGTCTTTATTATTTTTACTTGCAGTATATTACGAAGTCGCACAAATATATAAATCAGTTTTCTTACTCTTTTTATAAGTTGGTTCAAATGTTCTTTCCACTTTAATTCTTGGTCTATTATAATTCCTAAATATTTCACTGATTTATTTATCTGTAAAATACTACAATCTACACTTAAACATTGTTCATTCTGATTTTGTTTGCATATGTTACTATGGATTCTGATATCAATATGAGGTGGAATAGAGGAAGAGTTTATTGCGAACAGTACACATATTGTTTTTTCCGAATTTAAAGATAAAACATTTTTATCAAACCAATTTTTAATTACATTTATATCACTATTTGCTTGTTTAGTCACAATTTCCCAGGTGTCACCACTTACAATTATAACCGTGTCGTCAGCATATGAATAAATTTTACTCGAGATTTTCAATTGGAAAATCATATTTAAATATATTATAAAAAGTAATGGTCCAAGTACTGTTCCTTGTGGAATCCCGAAAGTGAGTATCTCTGGATCACTTAGAACATTATTTATTTTCACATACTGTTTCCTATTTGATATATATGATTTCAACCAATTCAGAATTGTTCCTTTTATCCCAATTTGCGGTAATTTTTCTAACAGTATGTCATGTGAAATGCTGTCAAATGCCTTGCGTAGATCAATAAATATTCCGATACATTTTTTATTAGAATCCATTGCTGTTATAACCTCAGATGTTAATTTTAAATAATCTGTGTTTATTTTTAACAATGTATTAACTTTTAATTATGGTTAGATGCAACACTAAACAAAATGCAGCGTAATGAATAGATTCATATTTACATGTAAGTATTACAGAATGTTGAACCTGAAGGTGTAATTTTGAAAATGTCTGATATTTGTATGAAGCAAGGTAGGTATATCAAGTAGTTCACTAACCACTAATTGATGGAAATTGTCCGCTATTCAGTGTTCAGTTCTCAGATGAACGAGATTCCACACAATTCTCTCTGCCTATACCTAATAGTATAGAAGTGTAGATCAAATATTAATATGAACTTAGCGCTAACTAGGGTTGCCAAAACTTTTTTTTGCCAAAGTTTTGTTTATAAAGTTTTGGTTGAAACACCTAGCAGCTCCACAATATTTTCTCCATTTTACTATCAATATTTAAGTCATTTGTATGGCCCAATTGGTGATTTCCGATTGGTCATACACACAAAATACACCATACATAAAAAAAAACATCACGAAACTCATAGTATGTATTTTCTACATAACACCTGTTGAGAAATTTTAATTAAAATTGCATTACTAGCAAGATGAGCATGTATGAGACAGTGTATCAATGTTGATGAGGCGATGTATGTATCAAGATAGAATGCGGTTTTCGGTTCTCACTGCCTACCCCTCGAGGAAGATAATAGTGGAGAGTAAAAATACACTTGTCTATAGATACACATGAAGTTCATTGCTTAATTTTCCAATAGAGAAGCTATGTTACTTCTGTTATATACATTTTTCATACAAATATGAAATTAATTTCACATTGCTATGACAAACCATAGTTTTTTTCTTTAAATTTTGACAATCCTTGAATGCATTTTTCATGAGTGTATTTTTTTGTATCAAAATTTCAAACAATATAAATATACCTCGATTTTCCAGACCGTGAGAGCATTTTGAAATTTTGGACAGATAAAAATCAAAGAGAAGATTTTAACGAATATGTATGGAAAACTAATCAACTCAAGGTCTATGCACTTTACACATATTACATATATGATGTTAATATGAAGTCGATCGGACTTATAGTATGGGCTGTATAGAGGACACACAAAGGATAACCCGTACGCCGCACGCCATACATAAGAAACACATCACGACGAAACTCACAGTGTGCACTCTCTACATGATACCCGTTGAGAAATTGATGTAAAAAATACGCTTAAAAGTTGTGAAAACATGACCTTCCACTATACCATAGTATGGAGACTAAAAAATACTTCTGCGTTCAATAAAAGTGACATCCTTGTATAATAAGCAGTAAGTAAAGTAAGTAGTTAGACCATATAGGCATAAACCGGACAATACAATTAGCTCCACTTGATCAGGTAGAGGATGGTAAGTATATTTCGGTGCGGTGACTTGTTTTGTGTATAAGTATGTACATAGATACCACCTGGTTGTTGATAGGTTGTGGGTTGCTCTAATTATAAAGACAAATATTGAACGACGTGTTAAGGACAATCTCACGGCAGACATCTTAAGTAACATCACGATTATTTACCAGACACAAAGTAACATCTACATATATGATATACATAAAAATCGAATACATTTATAGTTGCATATACGCAAACATAGATTTTTACTCTCCACACTATGGAATAGTGGAGTGTCATGATTTCACAATTTATAAGCGTAATTTTTTTACATCAATTTGTCAACGGGTATCGTATAGAGAGTGCACACTATGAGTTTCGTCGTGATGTGTTTGTACATATATACGGCGTACGGAATTATCCTTTTTGTGTCCTCTCTACAACCCAAACTATAAGTCCGATCGATTTCATATTATCATCATATGTGTAAAGTGCATAGACCTAGAGCTAATTAATTTTCCATAGATATCCGTTAATTTCTTCTCTATGATTTCATCTGTACAAATTTTCAAAATGCTCTCACGGTCTGGAAAATCAAATTATTTTATATACTGTTTGAAATTTAGATACAACAAAAAACACACTCATCAAAATGCATTCAAGGATTGTCAAAGTTTAGAGAAAAAAATCTATGGTCTGCCATATCAATGTGAAATAAATTTCATATTTGTATGAAATATGTATATTACAGAAGTAAATAAGGGAAAATTGAGTGATCAACTTCATATCGATATTGTATGTGTCTCTATAGATAAGTGAATTTTTTACTCTCCACTTCAATCTTTCTCAAGGGATAGGCAGTGAGAACCAAACACCGCATTCTTCTATCTTGAAATATACATCGCCTCATCAACATTGATACACTGTCTCATACATGCTCATCTTGTTAGTAACGGAATTTTACTTAAAATTTCTCAACAGGTATCATGTAGATGTAGAAAATACATAGTATGAGTTTCGTGACAATGTTTTTGTGTATATGGTGTATTGTGAAAACTTTTGTTTTCTGGGAATCTTATATTTGTTTAAGGATCTAATAGAAATGTACTTCATAAAATGCACTTAGAGATTGTCAACATTTCAAGAAGAAAAAAATGAACGATTACTATGGTGTGGAGAGTTTAGTTTTGGCCACAACCCACTCGTTTTCTTATGTTTTCGTACATGCTACTATTAAAATATTCAAATTTCATAAACAGTAAAATTCTGACGCGGTTGCAAAATCTATGCGAAAGCATTGTCATCTCATGGATAAGGACTGATGCTTTGATTGTTTACAAAACAAATTTATCAAAAGATGGCGTTACGAAAAATGTTTCTTCATCACTTTATAGATGCCGATAGTGTTTCAACTTATTCTCAAGCGAAATGATTTTCATTATGAAAAAATATATAGAACTTTCAAAAACTGGATTGATAGGAAACTCAATAAAAATCAATAATTGATGAACGTTGCGCAAGCGCATAAAAGAATCACGTAAACCAGCCGGTGACAGGTAGGTAAGCCCTGTAGGTGTCTTGATTTCCCGGTTCTTCCATAATATTCCAACTTTGTCTCTATTGAGATGTAAATTTGTCATAAAATGACACACAAATATATTGACATAACTGTCTTTATCCTTATTGTTAATTTATTTATTTGATTCTTTCAAATCAGCATTTGCTTCAATCGATTACAATCATCGACTGATTTATGGTGTAATATTAATTTGTTCTTAGGAACAGAATATTAACGGCGTTCGCCGAATTATTTTATAAATCAGAATAATTTACAGATCGATCAGTGAATCTTTAACTATTTATAAAATCAATAGTCTGTTGGAATAATTATAATAAGTTATCGCCATATATATTTAATAATTATTTAGGTATTTGGTGGATTTATTTATTTATTTATATATTTATTTATATATTTATTTATTTATTTATTTATTTATTTATTTGTTTGTTTATTTATTTATTTATTTATTTATTTATTTATTTATTTATTTATTTATTTATTTATTTATTTATTTATTTATTTATTTATTTATTTATTTATTTATTTATTTATTTATTTATTTATTTATTTATTTATTTATTTATTTATTTATTTATTTATTTATTTATTTATTTATTTATTTATTTATTTATTTATTTATTTATTTATTTATTTATTTGAGAAGCCAACAGCTCATTTACATTTTTTATATTACAATTTTAACATCTGATCGAGAGCCAATAACAAGCTTTCCATCAATAACTAGAAATTTAGGTACACGCACATTTCGGTACACGCACACACACACAAACACACACACTCACACACACACAAACACACCCTCACACACACACACACACACACACACACACACACACACACACACACACACTCACACACATACACACACACACACATACAATTTTTATATAAGGTAAGGATAGGAGGGTCAATGTTGAGAAATCAGATACATTACCAATGAAAAAAGCTCCAAAATGGATGAAAATATTAGGAACCTACCTAAATTTATTTATATTGAATTATTTAAAAAAAACATTATTATTCATGTAAATATTTATTTAAATAAAACATATTTATTTTAAATGAACACAATTATATATTTAAATAAATTATTTGCCTGTCACGCCCTTTGATATGACAATAAAAATTGTATGAGTGAAAAAGGACATTTCTCGTGGAATATTTTACAATCTGTTTCCTTGTGCGCTCTTGTGTAAGGATCGTTCAAACCTCCGCTGTTTGGCGCTCTGAAATGAAACAAAATGAAAATCTTATTATTTTATTTATTTTTATTTATTCTCAGAAAGCTACAGCTATAATTTATATATTTTACATTACATTTATTGTACAAAAGTTGAGCAAAACTACTTTCTTCAATTTAAATTATTGAGTAATTGATTACACAGTTGAAAAATTCATAAGAAAATACAAGATAAAAGAAAATTTAAAAAGATAGATAAAAACAAAACAAAAAAATATGCACATATACAGTAAACGAGTATGTTTCAGGGTGAGGAGGAGGGATCTTTAGTGAATGAGGAGGGGATTGTAAGATTGTGTGTTAGGGTTTAAGAACATCTTAATCTAAATTTAGTTTGTCGATCGACAATTCTTGATAAAACTCCATTGTTTGTTGATATGTTATAAAAATATAAAAATAATTGGTAATAGTTTTGTTGCATTTATTAGATTATATAATTCTGACGATGTGCCTTGCACGAAACGCGTCGATAATCTAATAAATACAATAGAACTATTACCAAGTATTTTTATATTTATATAACATATCAACATCTTAATCTGTTATTGGTAATGTTGTAGACTTTGTAGGGTGTCATGAAAAATATATATGTTTGAAATATGTGTTAGTATCTAGCTGAATTCCAAACATGGGTGAAAAGTATCTGTAATTAGTGTGGCATACTGGTATGTGGAATAAATTTTGTGAGCGGGTATGTCTATTCGGTACATGGAGTGATACAGTTTTGAGTATATTTATTTCAGAACTCATCAGTCCCGAGGAATAAGCGGTCGCATGTAAACGCGTCGTGTATAATAACTCATATGTATTATACTCAATGCCTTAAAGTAAACCACAAAAATATTAAAAAAATAAATGGGTTGTGGCCAACGCTATACTCCTCAATACCAAATCATTCCACAGAGTATTCAAAGTTTGTATAGAAATTTTTCCCAATTTTATGTATATACATAATTGAATGTCAGTATTACTTTAATAATAATTATAATGAACACTTCCTTGCACCCTGCGCAAGTGGCGAGTTTATTGCCGTATGGCAATTTCTTCCAATTAAACAGTTTTTCCAGACCAGAGAATCAAAATTTGCGTGAGAAATAAATTTAAATAAACTTCTCTGCTGGGAATCGAACCCAGCAGATATTTAATTAAATGTTAAATTAAAAATACATATTTATAGTAAAAAAGGAGTGGGTTGTGGCTAACTCTATACTCCTCACTACAAAGTCAGTGAGTCAGTGAATATTTTATGGAAACATCTCAAATGGAGATGGAGAGAAGTTCTATAGTTCTCACTATAGTGGGGAGTTGTGAATTCGTATTTTTTAAGTAAATTTGTAAAAAAGTTAAAAACATATTTTTTTATTTACGTATTGTAAAATATGTTAAGTATATTTATTATAAAATTAAACACAATGAAAAGTATAGCAGTGACATCTATGGAAGTTTGTTTGTTGCTTCATAGCTAGGTTCAGAACCTTTCAATGTGATCTTTCTTAAAGTCTAAAAACTTTAAGAATGTTAAATAGATGTCAGTAGATCATTTCATGATTGATCTGTTGCTAGGAAAATAATTGAGTATAATAATAATTATTATTTATTGAAAACTTATTATTGTTTTCTATTGGATTGGAACAATAAAAAGTAGGTATGTGTTATTAATGAAAATTAACATGGGAACGTACCTCTAATAGATAGTATCTAATCTGAATCTCTAACTTGTAAATTGTACATACTATTTTTTAAATGTAAATATATTGTAATTTAAGTAAATTACAAGAGCAAGTCTTTTGATTGTTTTGAATAAGCGACACAATACGAAACAAATTTGTTCTTAATCTAACTCAGTTAGTGCCATGACACCAAAAAATGTTTATGTGTTGTGTACGACCAATATAACAATATAACATGGGAATATCTCTCAAAATGGACGAAATAAAATTGTGTATCTAAAGATCAGAGTGTGCGATGCTTTTCATCGCGGAACTTGGATAAATCTCACACAAAAAAGGCATAAATCATAGATATGCCTCGAAAAAATATGATATTCACAAAATATTATCGGACGTAAAATGAAGATGGCAACATTAGATATAAAGACCAATAAAGAAAAACTTTCCTCGTTTCTTTTTTCTGTGATGACTTTTCCACTCCAATATACTAATGCGAGTCTATGGTATGTATAAAGTTCACATTATTTAATATGTAGAACCGCCATTATTCAGAATTTCTGGATTTATCCAAAGTAGGTACCTACCTACATACTTATTTTCATCTATTAATGAATCCCCTTTAAGTATTTAAGTAATCGTTTAGCTTACTTTCATATGAATCCCGAATTCGGGAAATCTTATTAGAGATTTGACAACGAAAGCGAGAACGAAAATATATCCATTGCTACATACACTCACAGTGTAACGCTATTAAACTTTTATGAGGTAAAAACGTAATCTTGAATAAAATTCCTATATATTTGTTATCTAATAAAAAATAATCCATGTATTTAATTATTAAGTCATTTCAGGAGGGGCAAGTCTGGCCCAACTTGCGAAATCAAAACCCTATTCTATAATATACTAGCATATTATATAACTCCATAAGATAATTCTATCCATAATATGGGTAAACATGGATAGTATAGATTTCGATCGTTGGCCAGACTTGCACCCCTGGGTTGCGTTCACAAAGAACGCCGAGCGCGCTTAGTGAACGCTCCAAGCCGTTCATAATGACCGGAAAAAGACGCTCGAAAGACACTTTGTGGCGTTCAGATTGAACGTCGGGTGTGCGCACCAAACGCTCGATAAAGTTGTCGGGTGAAAAACGCTCTGACAGTTATAGTATATGTTGACTTCTATTTTATCTGTGGAATGATGACTTTAATTTGTTTCTGTAGTATCTAATATGTCAGTTATCATCAGTTGACATTATTTATGATGACAATATGCATTCACAAAGAGGTTAATTTATAAAAATATCATTCAACAATTTCCAATAAAAGGTCAGAGATCAATATTTACGCCACTGACCAATTGTTTTCTTTCGATGAAAATATAACCTAAAAAGGCATATGTATGATAAATGACATTTGACATTTAAAACACCCGGTGTGGCGTTCAGATTGAAACGCTACTCATAATCGTTCTGTATGATTGGTGTGAAAAACGCCATAATCTGCAACTTCAGGAACGTTCGACGCCCGACGTCGAGCGTTAAATCTGAACACAGCCCAGGGGGGCAAGTCTGGTACAACCGGCGAAATCGAAACCCTCGTGATTACCCATATCATGGATATAATTATTATATGGAGTTATTTATTTATTTATTTATTTATTTGGGAAGCCAACAGCTCATTTACATTTTTTATAATACAAATTTTAACAAAGACTTCAGAGCCAATAACAAGCTCTCAAACAACTCATGTTACACGCACACACACACATGCACATGAGTTCTATGACATCTAATAAAAATTTATGCTTGTATCTACCGATCTCCAAATATGAGTGATTATGATTCTTCCGAGCTTTTCAAATACTTAGGAGAAACCATTGACAGTCTTCTGTCTCGCTACCCGTCGGCAGAATTTGCGGTTCTCGGCGATTTCAATGTCCATCACTCCGATTGGCTGAAATCGGGAACTACCGATTCGGCTGGCCGCATGACGGAATCCTTTGCTTTGTGTCATAACCTGGAGCAACTTGTTCAAGAGCCAACTCGCATCCCTGATGTCTCTGGGCATCGTTCCAATCTGCTTGATCTTTTTATGACTACCTCGCCAACGGGATACACACTGAAAGTCACAGCCCCACTGGGCTCTTCAGACCATTGCCTTGTGCAAACGGCCATCCACTTCATCCCGGACCTTCCACCCGAAAAACCTAAAAGGAAAATTTGGCAATACAAGTCAGCAGATTGGAATGCACTGCGAATACACTTTCGCGACTTTCCTTGGAATGAAGTCTGTTTTAGAACCAAAGACCCTTCTATCTGTGCGCGTGAGGTAGGGGATGTCATCACTTCTGCTATGGATGGCTATATTCCCTCCTCCCTCAAAACCTGCGGACCAGGCACAAAACCTTGGTTTGATTCCAAATGCCGAGAAGCAGTCACGCGTAAAAATCTGGCTTTCAAAACATTTCAAAAACTTCAATCCCCGTCAAACAAGAAAGCATACAACAAGATGACAAAGGATTGTAAAAAAACCATTAATCAGGCTAAAAAACTCCATGACCAACATATAAGTCAAAAACTCTCCTCATGCCCTAACGGTAGCCGAAGATTCTGGTCATTGTCAACCTCCATAGGTCAGAACCTTTGCACATCTTCATTTCCACCTTTAACGAACCATGACGGATCCATTGCTAACTCTGCCACCGACAAAGCTAATCTTCTCGGTAAATTATTTGCAGATAACTCAACCCTTGACGACGGAGGAAAAATTCCTCAACCAGTTCCACATTGTGGTTTTAAAATGAACGAAGTAAGGATTAACTTCTCTGAGGTTTTACTCGCCATCCGAGGGTTGGATGTTAACAAAGCTAATGGACCAGATGGAAGTCCCGTTCTTGTGTTAAAAAAATGCTCCGCCGAACTAGCCCCAGTTCTCACTAAACTCTTCAAACTCTCGTTTAAAACTGGTATTGTCCCATGTGACTGGAAAAAAGCGGTCATCCACCCAATTCCCAAAAAAGGTGATCGCTCCAACCCATCTAACTACCGACCCATCGCTATTACTTCTGTACTCTCCAAAATAATGGAAAGGGTACTAAACACCAAGTTGATCACATACCTCGAAGCAAACAAAATTTTAAGCGACCGCCAATATGGATTTCGTGGAAATCGATCTTGTGGCGATCTACTCGCGTTTGTGACATCCGTTTGGGGTCGAGTTATGGAACGCTTTGGAGAAGCTCAAACTGTCGCCCTTGACATCTCTAAAGCTTTCGACCGGGTTTGGCACCGAGGTCTCTTAATGAAACTCCCTTCTTATGGACTACCCCAGTCTCTGTGTACTTGGATTGCGAATTTTTTAAAAGATCGCGAAGTCATAACTGTAGTGGACGGTTGCTCTTCTTCTCCCCATTCCATTAATGCGGGAGTCCCTCAAGGGTCCATTCTATCTCCAACCCTATTCCTCCTACATATCAATGACTTGCTCTTACGCGCCCCCATCCACTGTTACGCTGATGACAGCACAGTCCATGACAATTTCTCTTTTGACAAACCTCCTAAACAGAGTGAAATATCAGAAGCCCGGAAAGACCTTCATCAAAAAATAAATAGCTACCTCCACTCAATCAATACCTGGGGTGAAAGTAATCTTGTTTCATTTAACGTCTCAAAAACCCAAGCCTGTCTAATTTCTGCGAAGAGAAACCCCAATGAATTGCAAGTGTCTTTCAACGGAAGCACCCTACCTAACAGCAGCTCTATCGACCTGCTTGGAGTATCTATAACGAACCAATTACACTACAAGGGCTCCATCGAAGCTAAGGTGAAACTCGCCTCCAAAAAATTGAGCGTACTATATAGAGCGCGCAGATATTTTACTAAGACCCAGAACTGTATACTCTACAAAGCGCAAATACGCCCAATTATTGAATATGGCAGTCACCTCTGGAGTGGCGCCCCCCAATACCTACTGAATACCCTCGACGCTGTCCAAAGGCGTGCTATACGTCTGATTGATGATCCATCACTGACTGATGGATTGCAATCACTAGAACACAGACGCAGAGTCGGTATTTTAAGTTTATTCTATAGATACTACCACGGGAATTGCTCAGAAGAACTTGCATCTTTGGTCCCTCCTCCACCCACTCGCAACAGAGTCACTCGCTTCACTCAATCGCAGCATCCATTCACAGTGGACCTTCAACATATACGAACAAGTCGCTTCTCGAACTCCTTTATTAACACAGCAGCCCGACTGTGGAACGATCTTCCGAATTCTGTGTTTCCATCTTCGTACAACCCGGGTCTTTTTAAAATCCGAATTAATAAACTCTTTTCTAGATTGCAAACCCCTCCCAACGCTACGTAGTGCGCTTCTTCGGAAGAGTAAAATGGACCCAAATCCTAATAGCTGGCGTCCCCTACGTAGACATGTTAAAAAAAAAAAAAAAAAGAACTCGATATAATAATTATATCCATGATATGGGTTTTGATTTCGCTGGTTGCACCAGACTTGCCCCCCCTGGTATTTAAAATACGATCACACAAAAATTATATTATTGTTAAGTTATTTCGAAAACAAGCTTAATGTTGCTTGATTGATATTGCGCAATAGAATCAGCATTCAGGTGGTTCACAGGTGTTATAAGGGAGGATAGAGTAATGCTGGATTGTTTCAACAAAATTATTAGTAATAGTATAGTTAAAATACTTTGATTTCATGAAATTATTCAAAATGCGTCGTTCTACAGCATTAGATTACAATGAAACAAGCAAAAGCTTTGAACAATTTTATGAAATCAAAGTATTTTAACTAAAATATTACTTTGATCTTTGTTCGAGAAACACAGCCTTAGAAACGAATACGTCCGAGGTAGTTTCGGGACTCGCCCTAGACATACCCACTCAGACTAGCGTCTGGCTCTAGAAAGATTTTGGGACGGAAATACGCATGCGCACAAAAATGACCAATAGTGTGATCGGTTGAAATTTGAAACAGATGAATCTAGGGAAAATTATACGGAATGCAATAAAATACGACAGCGAAATAATATATAAATCCCATTCCCCTCGATTTTTTGGTTAGGTTCAGTTAGTCTTTAATACAAATAGTGACTTTATAAATTAAATGGAAATTGGTCGCAGGAAAAATGCTATCAACATCTTTACAATTTGAGGTTAGGTAAGTTTAGTATGTATTTTTCAAAAAAATATATTCTCAACACATTATTTATGTGGTTGTAAGATCCCTACTACTCGTATTTATTATTGTTTATTTATTCAGTTAAATATTTGTGCGCACGCGTATTTCTGACTTCCGTCCCTTGGCCTGTCCGACGGCAGACGCTTGTCCCACTCAGTCCAGAACTAGAGGCCGTCCACAGGCCACTTGGTGGACAAATATTGAGAGGAAGCTGAGGAAGGAGAAACGAACCAGAGAGATGACGCAAGATCGAAAGGTCTGGCGATTACGTACCAGAAAGACCTACCCCAGATGAACTGGGTAGAGACAAGACAGAAGAAGAGTCTCCTCTATTGTTGGGAGAGGGTTAATTGAATTTATTTTATAGTAAAACACTTTTGACATGTACATATTTTACAATTTAAAAATCGATCATCTCCTCGTCCAATCCACAGCCGAAAGAAACACTTTCCACTACAACCAATCTGCATAAATGACTCGTGCAACAGTGACAATACTATTCTGGCTGTTTAAAAAAAACTCTTAATTTAATCTTTTCTTCGCTAATTAAGTGTTCATATTTTTGTACAATGTAAACAAGGGACTTAAAATTGTATACAAGGGCCTTAAAATAAGTGATCAACGCTATTCTCCTAACTACCGAGCCACACAAGGTAACAACGACAATCCTTTTATTTCCCGGAGAAATAGCTTAATTGTATTTTTTATTTTTTTTTACAGAAATAAAAAAGTAATTTTCAAAATTAAGGATAATAAAGAAACAATTCAATAATTTTTCCCCACTAACGAACGATAGAGATATTTATTTATGTATTTATTTATTTAAACACTTTATTGTACATTACTTAATAGCTACTACAAATGGCGGACTTATTGCCTATTGGCAATTTCTTCCAGACAACCATCTGTGACAGTTATGAGACAAAATGGTACATGTACAAAAAAGAAAATATATATAAAACCATAAACATATTACATTTAAACACAATAAAGTAAGAAGAATATAAATATGTACATCAATGAAAATTAAACAAATCATAGATAAGACCTGTTACAACACTATGGGAGGGAAGGGAAAAAAGGAGAGGAGATATGACTAACTACAAGAATTGGGAAATAAATGGGAAGTATGTAGGATAAGAAATGGAAAGTATGAGCGCGCGTTTTAATCTAGTTTTGAAGGTTCCTAACGTTGGTGCAGTTCTAATGTCAAGGGCCAAGTTATTCCATAACCGGGCAGCATGGACAGTAAATGATGATGAATAGAAAGCCGTGGCATGTGATGGGATGGCGAGGGTTCTCTCTTCTCTAGATCGAAGCGGGAGTCCATGAGAGGCCAGAGGTTGAAATCTTTCGGTCAGATATGATGGAGCATTAGGGTTGTTCAAAATGTTAAACAGAAGACAAAGAGTGTGTTGATCACGGCGCAGACGGATAGGAAGCCATTTGAGTTCCTTGCGAAAAAATGATATGTGATCGTATTTGCGAAGATTATATATGAAACGTATGCAGACGTTTTGTAATCGATCTAATTTGTTAAGAAGTTCCTGAGTAAGATCCAAATAGCAAATATCTGCATAATCTGAGAATGGGGAGAAGGAGAGTTTGTGCGAGCTTTATTTTGATGTTGGTTGGAAGAAATTTTTTGATAGAGTGAATACTATAGAAAAGTTTTCTGCTGACTTCACTGACTTGTTCAGTCCAGGAAAGATGTTGATTGAAGAGAACTCATAGATTCTTCACTGTTTTGGATATGGGTATTGCTATAAGTGAAAATATCAAGTGTTTGGCGCAGACCAATCCTAAGATTGTGACCCAAAAGAGAGAAAAGATTGTACACTTGTGTATGGTCATTCCGTATTTTTACCAATGAATATTATTTCGATCAATCCGCGATCGTATAATTCGTTCAACTGAACGTACTTTACAATCTATTCAACTTCGTAGTACTGATTTTATTAGCTCATCACCAATTTGAAGTACATTCATTTTTCTAGCGCTGTAAACAGACAGATTATGGTCATTTTAATCTAATCATTGTGCCTTTGTTTTTTTTTCAAGTGAGGCGCAAAATATATTTTATTTTATTTTATTAAAAGGGTACATCGACAGACATCCAGCTCACAATTCTCACAAAAAGAAAACAATATTGGTTATTACTACGAGTGCTGGACGTCCAATTATGGATGCACACAAAATTACATGAGCTCTCACTCAATCACACACGCAAGTTACACAAGTACATAAATTAGAAATAATTCGGCTACAAAAGTTAAGTAAAAAAGAAAAAGAAAAAAATAGTTACACAATTCAAGAAGAAAAAAGTTACACAATTCAAGAAAAAAAAAGTTATAGAAGTTACATAAGTAGAAGCAAAAAAAAAACAGGCACATAAGAAGTCAAAAAAGTCATAAAAGTTAGAAAAAAGACAAAGTAGCGTACATAAACAGCACTGAGATCTTCCTTAAAACAACACATATAGGTATAAATGATTTGACAATGATGATATGAAGCAAATTCACGTCATCTGTAGATGATACTAAAAATAATAGAAAGATTCTCATATTTTTTTAGACAAACAAAGAATAAAGCAAGGTTGTCAGTTTTGTCAAAAAAAAATATTTCTGTTCATCCCCCAGACATAAATATTCTGGCGGCGTCGTCAGGGTGACTCGGGAAGGGGTTAGGGGGCCTTGAGGGGTAGGGTTAGGAATTGGGGATGATGATGAAGAAGGGTGGAAGAAAAATGATGTAAGCGAAAATTTGGTATGTCCCGTCAAACAAAATGGTCTTTGTCAAGTTAATTAATCATCACTTCCTGTCGTTATGGATTATCTCTTCCGGCGTAGTGATGGACACAGTCTACAGGGAATTATCACCATAATTCCTTTTGCAGTCGTCCATTCACTATTCCAAAATCCATGAAGCCTTTAATTATTTTCAGTGATCCAGAAAACAAGTCAACCTTTGTGACTCCAATGTTGTTTATAAACTATTAATACGTGGGTTTATAATGTTTCGTTCTTTTTACTCTCCACACTATGGAATAGTGGAGAGTCATGATTTCACAATTTATAAGCGTATTTTTTTAAATCAATTTCTCAACGGGTATCATGTAGAGAGTGCACTCTGTGAGTTTCGTCATGATGTGTTTGTATGTATGGTGTACGGCGTACGGCGTTCGGCGTTCGGCGTTCGGCGTACGGAATTATTTTTTTGTGTCCTCTCTACAGCCCAAACTATAAGTCCGATCGACTTCATATTAACATCATATATGTAAAGTGCATAGACCTACATAGAGCTGATTAGTTTTCCATAGATATCCGTTAAATTCTTCTCTATGATTTCATCTGTCCAAATTTTCAAAATGATCTCACGGTCTGGAAAATCGAAGTTTTTTTTATATTGTTTGAAATTTTGATACAACAAAAATATACTCATCAAAAATGCATTCAAGGATTATCAAAATTCAAAGAAAAAAATATATGGTTTTCCATATCAATGTGAAATAAATTGCATATTTGTATGAAAAATGTATATAACAGAAGTAAAATAGCTTCTGTAAGAGAAAATTGAGTGGTCAACTTCATATTGATATTGTATGTATCTCTATAGACAACTGTATTTTTTACCCTCCACTTCTATCTTATTCAAGGGGTAGGCAGTGAGAACCGAACACCGTATTCTATTATATTATCTTGACACATACATCACCTCATCAACATTGATACACTGTCTCATACATGCTCATCTTACTAGTAATGCAATTTCACCTAAAATTTCTCAACAGGTATCATGTAGAAAGTGCATACTATGAGTTTCGAGACGATGTTTTGTGTGTATGGTGTAATGTGAAAACTTTTGTCCTATGGGAATCTTATATTTGTTTAAGAATCTAATAGAAATGTACTTCATATAAATGCATTTAGAGAAGAAAACATTTCATTTCAAGAAGAAAAAATGAACGCTTACTATGGTGTGGAGAGTTTAGTGTTGACCCCAACCCACTCGTTTTACAACAGCATTGTTTTTATGATCTTGTGTTCAAAACGTGTATTCAATATGACTGGATCTTGATTAAATTTCTTCAGCTACATTCTGACGGTAAATTATAACAACTAACTGCTGAACGGTTGACATAAAAATATACAGGAACAAGACCGTCAGTAGAAAACGACAAAATGGCTTAGAAGGGAGATGAGAGAGAGAGAGAAATCATATTCTCCATCTTGCTTTACTGTCAACCAACATTTCTTGTCCAAAGAACAAGATCTTATTTCTCATGAAAAATATTTAAATAAGAAATCGAACCAAAGATACATTTTTGTTTTGTGTTTTTCGTTCAAAACTGCGTTTTATTTTATATCTCAAATACCTACATATGTATATATGACAAGTTATCTTGTTTATACATACGTTCGTGATGAGTAAAAAGGAATACTGGCGTGAACAGGTTTGTCTTCCCCATTTCTTTGATCCGTTGAAAGAGTGAGTGTCAAAAAAAGTAAGGTTAAGTGATCTGGATGTTAAGTCTCGTTATGTTTTATGGTGTTGAAAGATGCGTAAAACTATTTCTGACAGTCACGTCATCTCAGGATGCTTTCATCTCAATCACATAACTTTCAATATACTTATTTTCTGCATGCCTAACCGTTCATAACTAATGTGAAATGAAAACTTGTACAAGCGTTTGTAGTTTTTATTCGTCAGACTTTGAGGTTCCATAAGTCACATTGATATCTGATTCCTGACACACTTATCCTGGGTTCAACTGTCAATAAAAACTCGGTTTTTCTATGTGTTGTCAGTCATCATTAATCTGTTCTTAATCTTAATCCACCAATACCCGTTCTACTTATGGGGACTAATAACGACCCCTTGCAAAACTGAAAGAACATAATAAAAGTCCGGAGCACCTCGCAGACACTGGACTTGAAGTGCCAAAGAGAGCTAATTATAAAGGAACAGCAGGCTCACCGTTCACTGAAAGGGAAGATAAGAACGAACCAAATTCTTAGCAAAGGTCCCAAAAGCCCTGAATTTATTCTTCGTGGCTTCAAGGTCTGAATTTTCTATGGGTCCAAATAAATTCCCTCGGACATCATTGCAGAGTTCTCTTCGGAATGTTAACACGGAATAATTAGTGCTTTCCCATAAGAAATGCTCAAAAGTCTGATCAAGGTTATCGCAAAGCTGACATGAGGACGATACGGATAAGTGAATACGAAAACTACCGTGTCCAGTAAGGAATTCGTGATCCAATAATCCACCGAGGAGAAATTTGAATCCTCAGATAGGGTAGAAATGAAAATGTCAGTTTGCCCACGAAAGAAGCGACTAGTGACTTTTTCAAGTATCTAGAAATGAACACTGGGCAAATTTCTCGATCACTCCACAAATGGTGGGTAAATTTACGTGTACGAGAGATACGGCACCCAAAATTTAACTTCGACCTCTATATACATGGGTTGTAAATTGTAGCTCATGGCTGAGTTTCCAGATCTACGGAAGCCATACCTATTAGAATAGGAAGTGTTTCAGTAGCGCTGGTTCTGTATGTCTTGGCTAAAGATAGTAGAGAATCATCATCAGTCTCTTAAATATTGCTGTTAGATGAGGGAGAGTTTAAAATTTAACTTATTTGGCTTTTTTTTGTTAGTTATTCTATCATTTTGCGATCATATACTCTATTGGATATTGAACGGGTGAAAGAAAGAGTGATGAACTTATTCCCCAAAAAGATTCTTTACACCAATTCAGAGGGCAGAAGAAGTAGAAGCAGGTCCAAGTTATGATGGCAAGATCACACAGAATATAACATAAAGGCGATTGGAGGAGAGCAGCAGAGGACAGGGATGACTGGAGAAAGATTCTGGAGGTCTGGGCCACACAGAAATATACGATGGAAGTGAGAGTAGTGAATAATATGAATTAATTTAAAAATATTGTTTGCCTTGCTAATTATTATATAAATGTAAAATAAAATAACAGCTATAGATGTGTCCATAATTAAATTTACTTTATTCAATCACACGCTTATAAGACATCATTCTATAAGCGTTTTAAACGCATGAAGTAAAGTTGGGACAGAGTCATTATTCCTTTTTAGGCGTAAAATAGTTAAATGAGCTGGAAATAAATTAAATTTTAACCTAATGGCACATTTTTCCAAAATCTTTCTCGTTGTCCCTGTAAGAATATTGAGTGTGTGTGTTTGAATTTTTTGTATATCCACGTCTTTATCCAACTGTCGATTTGATAAACAGAATTAATTTCTCATATATAGCAAAAATATTCACATGTATGTGCAGAATTGTATGCATCTCTTTCACAAAAACCAACTTCATAAATTTTTTTGCCTACGTAACGAATATTCCTTACTTAGTTGCATAATTTATTGTACCTACATGAATGTTTTCTAATTGCAATAACTCAGGACTCAGGTCAATGTCGAAGTCAATTTATATAAATATCACTATTTATAAATTAGTTTAGATTAATCAAAACGAATATAAGCACAATACTTACAAACAGGAGTAAAAAATTGATTATTTTTTTATAAATACGCAATTGGTGAACTGTGTAACTCGCTTAATACTTTGACTTTAACGATACTTACGAGAATATAATTCTTAAAATGTCATGAACAAGTGATGTGTTCTTCGGGGCAAGATATTGTTGTGCTTCGCATATGGCCTTCAAGACACAAGCCTGACCAGCTAAACCATACCTGAAAATAAAAAAGAGATTGATCAAGAAATCAGTATTTAATTTTATATCGTTTGTCATGGCAAGTTCTCCTTTGGCTATAAACCATCTTAGGAGTTGTGTTTCAAATATGTAGATATAATCTAGTAGCGTCTAGTCCTAGCTTTTCCCTTATGCATTATTAGTTTAGGTTTAAGTTTGTTTATCACAATAATAGCGACTCGCGTGAGCGAGTTGCTTTATAAATTGAATTTATATTTTTTTTAATTTTCGCATTTAATATAAAATTTCACACCTCATTTGATTTAATACTACGAGATCTCAACCAATCAGAGAGCCAATCGGAATCTTGGACTTACTAAACCGGAGACAGGTAAATGCGGATTGTAGACACTAGTATATAATCTTAGGTATATTGTCAAAAAATAAAAGAATGACATTTGGTTCTCTTTTTTCAACACAAAAAGACACGATAGTACCAATCAAACGGTATTATGATTGACATTTTATGTTGAACATTTTGAACAAGCCTTTAAAGTTGAATAAATAACCTCTCCATATACTTGGAAGGATACCTCTCCTTGACTTCATTGATTCGTAGAACAATAAATTGATGTTTTTTTTTTATATAATTATTGAGTAAAGTAAAATCAACGTAAAAAAAATATGGAAATGGAATTCATTACGACACTAGGCGCAGCCTGTTCTTAGGTAATACTAACAATAATTATGCAATACATTTTTGCTACAAAAATTTTCAATTAAGTAAAAAATAAAAAAAGTAAAATAAATATCTAAAGAACAATAAATAAGCAAACAAGAAGACTAAAAAACAAGTGTATTTATAAGGTTGAGGGTTTGTTTGCATGTATAATAGGACGATGTAGGGATATGTGTAATAAAGGATGGATGATGGCGTAAAAATGTAAATAAAATCTCATATTATGAAGGAAAAAAAAACGAGGAAGATGGGAAACTGGTAGTAGGGTAGTATGTGTGTGTATATGAATATATTTGTGTGTGGTGTGTGCGCGAAAGTTTATGCCTATGCGTTAGTGCGTGAAATAGTAGCACACGTACCTTATTTATTTATTTATTTAAAGGACAACATACAGCATATAATAAATTATAAAACATAAGATAATTTGATTACTAATAAAGCCAATTACAGTTTGTCGCTGAAGTTATTGTAGTATATTAAGATACATTAGGAATGGTTACATATTATGGTGAGATATTGTGTGAATGATGTGTGAAATTGCATATATAAATGTGTCAGTAAAATTAAGTGTTAAATTTGATTATGAGGATGAAATTTTAAGTTTGATATATTTTTTAAATGTGGGGGCGCTAAGTAAGAATATGTCAATCTCTTGGAAATGCCTATTATATGTATGTATTACAGATTCTGTATATTGTTGCATGTTGAGCATAGTTGGTGTGTTGAGTGGTAAGACGGAAAAGAGGAGTGTGTCTAGTTCTACAGGTGTAGGTAGGGATGTTGAAAGATATATAATATAAAAGAGGAGTGTGTCTAGTTCTACAGGTGTAGGTAGGGATGTTGAAAGATATATAATATAAAAGAGGAGTGTGTCTAGTGTCTACAGGTGTAGGTAGGGATGTTGAAAGATATATAATATAAAAGAGGAGTGTGTCTAGTGTCTACAGGTGTAGGTAGGGATGTTGAAAGATATATAATATAAAAGAGGAGTGTGTCTAGTGTCTACAGGTGTAGGTAGGGATGTTGAAAGATATATAATATAAAAGAGGAGTGTGTCTAGTGTCTACAGGTGTAGGTAGGGATGTTGAAAGATATATAATATAAAAGAGGAGTGTGTCTAGTGTCTACAGGTGTAGGTAGGGATGTTGAAAGATATATAATATAAAAGAGGAGTGTGTCTAGTTCTACAGGTGTAGGTAGGGATGTTGAAAGATATATAATATAAAAGAGGAGTGTGTCTAGTGTCTACAGGTGTAGGTAGGGATGTTGAAAGATATATAATATAAAAGAGGAGTGTGTCTAGTGTCTACAGGTGTAGGTAGGGATGTTGAAAGATATATAATATAAAAGAGGAGTGTGTCTAGTGTCTACAGGTGTAGGTAGGGATGTTGAAAGATATATAATATAAAAGAGGAGTGTGTCTAGTTCTACAGGTGTAGGTAGGGATGTTGAAAGATATATAATATAAAAGAGGAGTGTGTCTAGTTCTACAGGTGTAGGTAGGGATGTTGAAAGATATATAATATAAAAGAGGAGTGTGTCTAGTGTCTACAGGTGTAGGTAGGGATGTTGAAAGATATATAATATAAAAGAGGAGTGTGTCTAGTTCTACAGGTGTAGGTAGGGATGTTGAAAGATATATAATATAAAAGAGGAGTGTGTCTAGTGTCTACAGGTGTAGGTAGGGATGTTGAAAGATATATAATATAAAAGAGGAGTGTGTCTAGTGTCTACAGGTGTAGGTAGGGATGTTGAAAGATATATAATATAAAAGAGGAGTGTGTCTAGTTCTACAGGTGTAGGTAGGGATGTTGAAAGATATATAATATAAAAGAGGAGTGTGTCTAGTGTCTACAGGTGTAGGTAGGGATGTTGAAAGATATATAATATAAAAGAGGAGTGTGTCTAGTGTCTACAGGTGTAGGTAGGGATGTTGAAAGATATATAATATAAAAGAGGAGTGTGTCTAGTGTCTACAGGTGTAGGTAGGGATGTTGAAAGATATATAATATAAAAGAGGAGTGTGTCTAGTTCTACAGGTGTAGGTAGGGATGTTGAAAGATATATAATATAAAAGAGGAGTGTGTCTAGTTCTACAGGTGTAGGTAGGGATGTTGAAAGATATATAATATAAAAGAGGAGTGTGTCTAGTGTCTACAGGTGTAGGTAGGGATGTTGAAAGATATATAATATAAAAGAGGAGTGTGTCTAGTTCTACAGGTGTAGGTAGGGATGTTGAAAGATATATAATATAAAAGAGGAGTGTGTCTAGTGTCTACAGGTGTAGGTAGGGATGTTGAAAGATATATAATATAAAAGAGGAGTGTGTCTAGTGTCTACAGGTGTAGGTAGGGATGTTGAAAGATATATAATATAAAAGAGGAGTGTGTCTAGTTCTACAGGTGTAGGTAGGGATGTTGAAAGATATATAATATAAAAGAGGAGTGTGTCTAGTTCTACAGGTGTAGGTAGGGATGTTGAAAGATATATAATATAAAAGAGGAGTGTGTCTAGTGTCTACAGGTGTAGGTAGGGATGTTGAAAGATATATAATATAAAAGAGGAGTGTGTCTAGTTCTACAGGTGTAGGTAGGGATGTTGAAAGATATATAATATAAAAGAGGAGTGTGTCTAGTTCTACAGGTGTAGGTAGGGATGTTGAAAGATATATAATATAAAAGAGGAGTGTGTCTAGTTCTACAGGTGTAGGTAGGGATGTTGAAAGATATATAATATAAAAGAGGAGTGTGTCTAGTGTCTACAGGTGTAGGTAGGGATGTTGAAAGATATATAATATAAAAGAGGAGTGTGTCTAGTGTCTACAGGTGTAGGTAGGGATGTTGAAAGATATATAATATAAAAGAGGAGTGTGTCTAGTTCTACAGGTGTAGGTAGGGATGTTGAAAGATATATAATATAAAAAAGGAGTGTGTCTAGTGTCTACAGGTGTAGGTAGGGATGTTGAAAGATATATAATATAAAAGAGGAGTGTGTCTAGTGTCTACAGGTGTAGGTAGGGATGTTGAAAGATATATAATATAAAAGAGGAGTGTGTCTAGTGTCTACAGGTGTAGGTAGGGATGTTAAAAGATATATAATATAAAAGAGGAGTGTGTCTAGTTCTACAGGTGTAGGTAGGGATGTTGAAAGATATATAATATAAAAGAGGAGTGTGTCTAGTGTCTACAGGTGTAGGTAGGGATGTTGAAAGATATATAATATAAAAGAGGAGTGTGTCTAGTGTCTACAGGTGTAGGTAGGGATGTTGAAAGATATATAATATAAAAGAGGAGTGTGTCTAGTTCTACAGGTGTAGGTAGGGATGTTGAAAGATATATAATATAAAAAAGGAGTGTGTCTAGTGTCTACAGGTGTAGGTAGGGATGTTGAAAGATATATAATATAAAAGAGGAGTGTGTCTAGTGTCTACAGGTGTAGGTAGGGATGTTGAAAGATATATAATATAAAAGAGGAGTGTGTCTAGTGTCTACAGGTGTAGGTAGGGATGTTAAAAGATATATAATATAAAAGAGGAGTGTGTCTAGTTCTACAGGTGTAGGTAGGGATGTTGAAAGATATATAATATAAAAGAGGAGTGTGTCTAGTTCTACAGGTGTAGGTAGGGATGTTGAAAGATATATAATATAAAAGAGGAGTGTGTCTAGTTCTACAGGTGTAGGTAGGGATGTTGAAAGATATATAATATAAAAGAGGAGTGTGTCTAGTTCTACAGGTGTAGGTAGGGATGTTGAAAGATATATAATATAAAAGAGGAGTGTGTCTAGTTCTACGGGTGTAGGTAGGGATGTTGAAAGATATATAATATAAAAGAGGAGTGTGTCTAGTTCTACAGGTGTAGGTAGGGATGTTGAAAGATATATAATATAAAAGAGGAGTGTGTCTAGTTCTACAGGTGTAGGTAGGGATGTTGAAAGATATATAATATAAAAGAGGAGTGTGTCTAGTGTCTACAGGTGTAGGTAGGGATGTTGAAAGATATATAATATAAAAGAGGAGTGTGTCTAGTGTCTACAGGTGTAGGTAGGGATGTTGAAAGATATATAATATAAAAGAGGAGTGTGTCTAGTGTCTACAGGTGTAGGTAGGGATGTTAAAAGATATATAATATAAAAGAGGAGTGTGTCTAGTTCTACAGGTGTAGGTAGGGATGTTGAAAGATATATAATATAAAAGAGGAGTGTGTCTAGTTCTACAGGTGTAGGTAGGGATGTTGAAAGATATATAATATAAAAGAGGAGTGTGTCTAGTTCTACAGGTGTAGGTAGGGATGTTGAAAGATATATAATATAAAAGAGGAGTGTGTCTAGTTCTACAGGTGTAGGTAGGGATGTTGAAAGATATATAATATAAAAGAGGAGTGTGTCTAGTTCTACGGGTGTAGGTAGGGATGTTGAAAGATATATAATATAAAAGAGGAGTGTGTCTAGTTCTACAGGTGTAGGTAGGGATGTTGAAAGATATATAATATAAAAGAGGAGTGTGTCTAGTTCTACAGGTGTAGGTAGGGATGTTGAAAGATATATAATATAAAAGAGGAGTGTGTCTAGTGTCTACAGGTGTAGGTAGGGATGTTGAAAGATATATAATATAAAAGAGGAGTGTGTCTAGTGTCTACAGGTGTAGGTAGGGATGTTGAAAGATATATAATATAAAAGAGGAGTGTGTCTAGTTCTACAGGTGTAGGTAGGGATGTTGAAAGATATATAATATAAAAGAGGAGTGTGTCTAGTGTCTACAGGTGTAGGTAGGGATGTTGAAAGATATATAATATAAAAGAGGAGTGTGTCTAGTGTCTACAGGTGTAGGTAGGGATGTTGAAAGATATATAATATAAAAGAGGAGTGTGTCTAGTGTCTACAGGTGTAGGTAGGGATGTTGAAAGATATATAATATAAAAGAGGAGTGTGTCTAGTGTCTACAGGTGTAGGTAGGGATGTTGAAAGATATATAATATAAAAGAGGAGTGTGTCTAGTGTCTACAGGTGTAGGTAGGGATGTTGAAAGATATATAATATAAAAGAGGAGTGTGTCTAGTTCTACAGGTGTAGGTAGGGATGTTGAAAGATATATAATATAAAAGAGGAGTGTGTCTAGTTCTACAGGTGTAGGTAGGGATGTTGAAAGATATATAATATAAAAGAGGAGTGTGTCTAGTGTCTACAGGTGTAGGTAGGGATGTTGAAAGATATATAATATAAAAGAGGAGTGTGTCTAGTGTCTACAGGTGTAGGTAGGAATGTTGAAAGATATATAATATAAAAGAGGAGTGTGTCTAGTTCTACAGGTGTAGGTAGGGATGTTGAAAGATATATAATATAAAAGAGGAGTGTGTCTAGTTCTACAGGTGTAGGTAGGGATGTTGAAAGATATATAATATAAAAGAGGAGTGTGTCTAGTTCTACAGGTGTAGGTAGGGATGTTGAAAGATATATAATATAAAAGAGGAGTGTGTCTAGTGTCTACAGGTGTAGGTAGGGATGTTGAAAGATATATAATATAAAAGAGGAGTGTGTCTAGTGTCTACAGGTGTAGGTAGGGATGTTGAAAGATATATAATATAAAAGAGGAGTGTGTCTAGTGTCTACAGGTGTAGGTAGGGATGTTGAAAGATATATAATATAAAAGAGGAGTGTGTCTAGTGTCTACAGGTGTAGGTAGGGATGTTGAAAGATATATAATATAAAAGAGGAGTGTGTCTAGTTCTACAGGTGTAGGTAGGGATGTTGAAAGATATATAATATAAAAGAGGAGTGTGTCTAGTTCTACAGGTGTAGGTAGGGATGTTGAAAGATATATAATATAAAAGAGGAGTGTGTCTAGTGTCTACAGGTGTAGGTAGGGATGTTGAAAGATATATAATATAAAAGAGGAGTGTGTCTAGTGTCTACAGGTGTAGGTAGGGATGTTGAAAGATATATAATATAAAAGAGGAGTGTGTCTAGTGTCTACAGGTGTAGGTAGGGATGTTGAAAGATATATAATATAAAAGAGGAGTGTGTCTAGTGTCTACAGGTGTAGGTAGGGATGTTGAAAGATATATAATATAAAAGAGGAGTGTGTCTAGTGTCTACAGGTGTAGGTAGGGATGTTGAAAGATATATAATATAAAAGAGGAGTGTGTCTAGTGTCTACAGGTGTAGGTAGGGATGTTGAAAGATATATAATATAAAAGAGGAGTGTGTCTAGTGTCTACAGGTGTAGGTAGGGATGTTGAAAGATATATAATATAAAAGAGGAGTGTGTCTAGTTCTACAGGTGTAGGTAGGGATGTTGAAAGATATATAATTTAAGAGAGCAGGAGAATCAATTTTATTATTAATAATATTGTGGAGAAGCATCATATCAGATAGAGTACGTCTGTTTTCGAGTGAATCAATGCAATGGTAAATCCTTGCCTCGCGATACTTTTCGATTAAGGTGTTTAATAAATATATTTTGTATCCTTTCGATATGAAATACAGTTACAAAAGATTTAAAAAAGTGAGAAAACCAGCCTTACCTTATCATATGAGCTCTTGTTTTTGTTTACCGACAGATTTTATATTACATATATATTTGTTTTTTTGTTTAAAAAATAATATTGGTTTTTTTCGCTTTTTAGGAGCACACCCGCATCCTCATCCGAAAAAAACTAATTTCTATTAAACTTGTAGCTTTGTTTAGACCTCATTTACTGTATGACAATATATATATATATATATATATATATATATATATATATATATATATATATATATATATATATATATATATATATATATATATATATATATATATATATATATATATATATATATATATATATATATATATATATATATATATATATATATATATATATATATATATATATATATATATATATATATATATATATATATATATATATATATATATATATATATATATATATATATATATATATATATATATATATATATATATATATATATATATATATATATATATATATATATATATATATATATATATATATATATATATATATATATATATATATATATATATATATATATATATATATATATATATATATATATATATATATATATATGTTATTATTAAGTATTTTGGGGATAACCCGCGTCAAATTATGATTCCCGAGAGAATCAGTCGTCTGCCGACGTTTCGTCTGAATCACATCAGACATTTTCTAAAGGCGCCTTGTTAATAAATTTTCGTCTCGAGGGATAGTGCACGCACGTCCGTTCGAGTCGAAAGCTTACTACCAAGTGGTAGTAAGCTTTCGACTCGAACACTTGGTAGTAAGCTTTCGACTCGAACGGACGTGCGTGCACTATCCCTCGAGACGAAAATTTATTAACAAGGCGCCTTTAGAAAATGTCTGATGTGATTCAGACGAAACGTCGGCAGACGACTGATTCTCTCGGGAATCATAATTTGACGCGGGTTATCCCCAAAATACTTAATAATAACATATTTTGTACTCGCGAAAACCTTAGATTTAACATATATATATATATATATATATATATATATATATATATATATATATATATATATATATATATATATATATATATATATATATATATATATATATATATATATATATATATATATATATACTGTATATAATGATTCTACATATATCTACGGTATAATTATGTATAATGATGGTGGTCTGGGTACATCAGAATCTACGGTACCTACCTACTAGGGTTGTTTATCATACTTTTTTTTTCAATATCAGCTGACTCTGATGCTAATGCTGGTATTCCGCAGTTGCTGATCCGCAACAACCCTGGTACCTACTTAAGGAAATATATTGAAATATGCGTTTTTTAATCCTGTTGATTATTTACTATTTCTTATTTTTTATTCTTAGATTTTTGAATCTCCTGAGCCGCTAAGTTATATCGTATCTTGCATAAAAGATTTTCCCTTCTCAAGAAATTGTCTAACAGACCAATGATTGAAGTTTGATTTTATTACGATTCACTTTTTTAGCCCCATCCAACTAATTAAAAGATGTATTACGTCAAAATGTATAAATAGCATATATCTATGGATACTTAATATAAAAAATGAAGTTGGCATGAATCTATAACATCGATGTATCTATGAAGCATCCACAAAGTTTGTTGTCTACTTTAATGTATTATATGAATATTTGGCAAGAAAACCTTAATTTTATCAATTCCGAAATCTCTACGGAGTACAAAATGAATCTACATAGTATGGAGAATAGAAGCAAAGCTTTTGGCAAAATGTATTCTGAGGGAAAATAGGTAAATGGGTGCCCCAAAATTAAGGTCAGAATATTTTATGGACTGAAAGTGCACACTTTGTTTCTAGCCAGACAGTTTCAGTGTTGCCATTTAAGTTTAAACACGATATGCTACTGACTTGAAATAAAATATTCATCTATCCAAAAAACATCCCTTTTTCTTGACAATTGTAAAAATGGAGTCACTATAATGTATGTATTTGTAACATTTTACATATTATATCCAGTGAATCCCACGATTTACGTTATTTTGTAGTGTATAAAGAATTTATACTTATATCTACTTAAGTCATAATATAATAGTCGATTTTTTTTTCTGTAACAGTAGGTAAACCACAGCAGGTGACAAATATTGTGTATTATGTACCCGGAGTGGTGGTGACTTCCGGAGATAACAGCCTTCAAAATATTGACATACACCTTTAAAGATACATTACAATTTACTTAACTTTAAATCTGGTGGGGGTTTCGACCAACCATTGTGTCTGTCAATCGAAGACGAGCTATCTAATAGTCTACCGTAGTAAATGTAAAAAATACGCTTTATACTAAAACTCTTCAAACTATATAACTGACGTGTTAAAATAGTCATTTTCAAAAATTGAAGGATGTTGTCTCGGATACCCACCACTATTCCGGGTTAATATTATCCAATCGTTGCTATCTGCTGAGGTATAATTTATAGAAAAAAATCAGCCTTTATACTATGGCGTAAATTTGACTGTCGCTGATTCTTGGTCTAAAATTATTTACTTAGATTTTTTAAGAGTATACATAATGTACATGGGAAACTGATATCGTGCTTGCCTATTATTTTTTACCTGATCGTTTAAATCAATAAAAAAGTTACTATGACTCACAAAACCAGACTAAAAACACAGTGAAGAATTGTGTCCCCACCGGGAATAGAACTCTCATCTTTGTCTCAGGAGTCATACTTCTAACTAATAATATAACTTAAATAATCATTTTCCTCACATGTTTATAACTCCTTCAAAGTGATTCCACAAATCTCTTCTCTGTCGATGAGTGACCCTCAATCTCTTAAAATATGTCCGTATGACGTTTGATGATTTGGGCATGTCGTAGAAGACATCCAACTCCAGAGCTACGTTCCACCCCAGTGGGATTCCAACCAGAATGGCCTTTACAAGAGATGCTGTAATCTGAAAAAACAATGAAATCACAAATATCGGTTACGTTTATAATTTCAATTTATTTGTTTATTATTATTACACAAAACAAATACAACATATACAAACTAACTGATAACGCCCCACTAGGCAAGAGCCTGTTCTGGGACTGTTATTTTACACGATTGAGTATCTTTATTCAACTGTAATTTTCATATTTTACAAGTAATAAAAGAAGAGTAGGTAATTTAATGTACACACTATAGATGGTTTCAAAAGGATACTTAGCGAAAATTATATTTTTTGATTTTTACATTGCTTTGTTTATTTTTGTTGTTTAAATTGAATATGTAATACTGTTTATTTATTTTTTTCTTCTTCTTTTATGTCTAGTTTTATTTATATCATTTACCTCTATTTTCTTTTATTATGTTGTTTTATATTGTTCTTCCTTTAACTCTTTTTTTTATTATGTATGTTATTGATGTATTTACACTTATTGTTGTTTTGTTGTGCCTACATTGTGTATTTATCTTGTACTTATTGTAAATGCCCTATTAAGGGCGTATATATAATAAAATAAAATAAATAAACAAGAGTAAAAAAATAAGCCAATTCCACATTGATTGTCTGCCTCTTTTTTATAATCAGATTTTTTTTTTATTATTAATACCAAAAATAAAAAAATTACAAAATAAGTACAAGTAAAAATACATCAGTAAAATTACACTTAAAATTATTTCAAATATATGGGTTGGTTTGTACCACCTCACTAGGCCAGGCCTGTTCCGAGGTGGTATACTAGTTACATAATAATTAGTTACATAATATATGTTGTTATATTGTGCAGTCTATGTTAGTCCTTTGTGAGATTTGTTGTATACATAATATGTTGTTAAGGATTGAGAATTTGTTGACAATAGTTAATCCCTTTATTATATAGCCACGTATGAATTGTTAGTTTTAGTCTTGTTTTCTTCATTATCTGTATGTCCTTTATGTCTTTAGCAACTAAATTTAGTACTTTTGGAGCCAAGTATTGATAATGTCTATGTCCGTATGCAGTGTTCGTCTTCGGAGTGATTAGTTGAAGTCTGTGTCTTGTATCGTGAGAATGTTGAGCAATGATATGGTTTTCTTTATCGTTTTGAAAGTGTATTAGTATTTGTTTTACATAAATTTGTGTTACAGTTAGTACGTTAAAGTCTTTAAATAGTTGAATGGTTGGGAAAATGAAAGGTTTTTTTGTAATTACTTTAAAGAGAGCTTTTTGAGCTTTGAAGAGAGGATCCATATTTGTTTTAGCTGCACCTCCCCATCCAATCACTCCGTGAGAGATAATGGATTGTGCTAAAGCATAATATATAGTTTTTAAAGTTTTTTGGTTCATTATATTACGAATGTTTTTGAATAAATATATAAGTTTTCTAATTTTTTTCGCAGTTGCGTTTATGTGTTCAGTCCATCTAAAGAAATTTTCAATGTAAATACCTAAGTATTTAATTTCCGCTGTCCTATTGAGAGTCTTGCAGGAGCAACTTTGACGTCGAGTACAATCGTGTATAGTCAATTTAAGCTTGACTTTTTATGCGTCGCCGGTCGACTTACCAATGATATTAATAATAATTAAGTACCAACTACAAAAAATAATACTCAATTATTTTTATTAATATTACCATTTTGCACTCCCTCAAAAAAATTGGCAGAAAAGTTGTTCATTACTTCGATATCAATATATTTTCAATTATCTGTGTTCATATCATGAAATCTCTTTTCACCCACAATCTATTAATATCTGCTTCTCAACTATAACATTTGCTTAAAATGCTTCAAAATTAACAATAAATTAAAATACTCACAAGAAATCTGGTTCCATCTGGAAAAACCAATCCTCGCTTCTTCCTCGAAAGTAAAATATCTGGATTTTTAGAACTAGAGCACTTCTTATCTAAATCACTTCCGACTAAATCATTTCCTATCACATCTACTAACTTCATATCTTCTCCGTTTAGATTCGGGCTTCCAAGGAAAGTCACCTGACCACTGCACATTCTCAGAAAACTTGAAAATTTCAATAAACATAAAAGCATTAATGAAATCTTCATTTTCAGAACAACAATTCAAATGCATCATGTCATTTAATCATCAGAATATTTCACATAACTTTTATTTCGTAAAGAAATAAAAAATAAAAATGTCTTTTAAACTTGCAAATAAAACAAACAATATGCATTTTGTCGCTTAATTTCAGATCTTTCTGACGGTCGAATACATTTATACAAAAACATCCTTTTTGAAGTCACATGTCTTTAATTAGAAATCATATCACTATATGTTATTTAGTTACATTTGTACTAAAATCACATAACTTACGTAGTTAAAATCACATCACGAATATAATATTTTAAAGTTTGCATATGAATATAATATAATTAAGTTGCACATATGGAATCACATCACAAATATACCTAGTTTTATAAATTTGTATTTTAATATAATATAAATGAATTGCTAAAACACATCACAAATGAAGTTTATTAATCAAGTTATAGATATAGTTATCCCTAAGTAAATAAACGGCATTTTATTTAAAATATATAATGCTGTATCAATCTTCTATTTTACATTGATGCGTTACATTGATTCAAAATGCGTTTCTGTTTAAAATGTTTCAAACGAAATTTGTGTAACGGTGTGGAAACGAGTTATTAAGTGGTTCTATAGAAACTTGCATCATAATATGCCACTTGAGTGTTACCGTTTAAAAAAAAACAAATATGTACACAGGTAACACATTTGAGAGCAAACAAATATTTGGTTAGGCCAGGTACTCTTCAACATTCCTTACCACGTATCATTCAAAATATCATCGACATTACATTATTATATTCAGTTTGAAAATAGAAGTATATGCTATAATTTATTTATGATTTTAATAAAGTTTCTGAAAAAATGAGGGAATTGAAGGACACAGAAGAAATAAGAGAATTGAAGGACACCGAAGATATGAGGGAATTGAAGGACACAAAAGAAATAAGGGAATTGGAGGACACAGAAAAAAAATAGAATTGAAGGACACAGAAGATATGAGGGAATTGAAGGAAACAAAAGAAATAAGGGAATTGAAGGGCACAGAAGAAATAAGGGAATTGAAGGTTACAGAAGAAAGAAGGGAATAGAAAGACACAGAAGACATATCGTAAAATAAATCATTTCTACTCGAATGAATGAATGAATGAAATTTTTTTATTTATGTTGCTTGTCGAGCAACTTACTATGTCAAATATTGATATAACACGCACCCAATAACAAGTTGCGACATTCTGGAGGCCTAGGGCCCGCTCACATTGGATACGAATTTGGTCGTACGTAAACGTACGATGCTGGTCGTACGAATCGAGTGCGCGCACTGGCTTGCTCACATTGGATACGAATTCGCATCGTACGTATACGTACGATACTGGTCGAGTGCGCGCACTAGATACGGCTTTCTCCGATTTTTGATACGAATTTGATCGTACGTCGACGTACGATGCTGGTCATACAATTTTATGTATTTAAGATTTGGTACACGGATAACAAACAAACAATACACATAAACATAATATCAATCACAACAAAGCTACCGTGCATACAAAAATCACACAAGGCACAGCCTCTCTGTGGGTTAGCCAATTTTTTTTTTAGATAAAAATGAATATGTCCTTGTTAAACAAGTACATATACATCTTCCTACGTTCCCTAAAATAAGAAAATAAATGCTTGTGCTATAGGTGAATGAAATCGGTTGAGGTAGGATTCGAACTCGCGACCACTGGATTACTAGCCCAGCGCGCTAATCGCTCTGCCATCGACCCATCTACTTTTATTCCCATTTATTTATTTATTCATTTATTTAATATTTCTTCTCGGGCAACTAACAGATACTATGTCAAATATTTATTTAACACGCACCCAATAACAAGTTGCCACATTCTGGAGACTTACGATATTAGTCGTCTCACAGATCCAGACTGAAAACACAATTAAAAACTGTGCCTCCACCGGGAATCGAACCCGGGACCTTTGGATCAGCAGTCAGATACCCAACCAACTGAGCCACGAAGGCCGACAATTGTAATATATATAGACAAAATTATCTTGTTTATAACATTTTATAATAACATATTCTCTTCACATAGCACAAAACATCACAAAACCTTGGGGTAAGCAAATTATAAAAAACAGGTAACAACACATGAAGAGAAATTTAAAATAACAGTTTACAAAGATAAAAATACCAAGTCATAAAAAAATATTTAGTTATTTGAATTCGGATCAAATTACATAACGTAATCAGAAATCTCATAAACATTTGTATCCAAAAACAAAATTTTCTGTATCCATTTATGTGTAATCAAAGTACGAACGGAGCAAAATATCCAAACAAGTTTGGATCGAATTCGTATGTCGGAACTATACGCACGTCAACGTACGACTAACTCGCACCCAGTGTGAGCACTCTCATAGTGCTCAAAGGAACGGGATTATTCGTGCGTTTTCGACGTTTTCGTACGTATTCGGACGACTGAATTTCGTACGTAAACGTATCCAATGTGAGCATGTCCATGAGCGAACTCAGACGTCGTAACAATTCGTGCGTATACGTACGACCACAGTACGACTACGTACGATCACGTACGACCAACTCGCATCCAGAGCACTCTCTTTTGAGAGTTGGCCCACCACCACCCAGACTCGCTTTAGGAGATGAAGTCTCCTATTCGAGTCCACTGAATACGCCAGCAAAAGGCGCACTTAAAAAGTGTGCCGCGTATAGGTGCGTGAGGGTGACCTTTAGGTTGCTCAAGAGCAGCCCGCAGGTCACACGACACATGCATCCTTTCGGTCACCAGAAGGGCGACCTCCAGGATGCACACACCCCAAGATCAGTTTACCCTCAAAGCCCCACAATTATTTTTTTTTTTTTCATTTATTACCCCAATTTATAAAAAGAAATACAACAACGGAATACAATAAAATAGAGTTACAACCAATAATAGTAAATAGACATGAAATACAATAAGAACAACCGATCAAAAGAAAACTCAACAAATACGTAGAAACAGAAGAAATACTTGATGTACTCTCATAGTACATCAAGTATCGGGATCGTTCGTGCATTTACGTACGTTTACGCACGAGCGAAATTCGTACGAAAACGCATCCAATGTGAGCGAGGCCTTACGATATTAATCATCTTGCAGATCCAGACTGAAAACATAATAAAAATCTCTATTTCCTCCGGGAATTGAACCCGGGACCTTTGGGTCAGCAGTAGGATACCTAATTAACTGAGCTACGAATGCTGACAATAATTTTAAATTGACAATTATTTCTATGAAAAATTCGCTAGAATCAGTAGGATCCTGTTAAAATGTACGAGTATATACAGTATACTCGTTTGTCATTTTACAAAAGGAGACGAATAATGTTGAGAAAAAATGGATACAAGTTTGCATTATACATTTTTATTTATTTGTATCTTTTTTTACATTTAATTTTGATATTTTTACTTTAGCCATATATCATACATGAGAAACAAGATTAAATAAATAAATAAATAAATAAACATTTATTGAGACAAAAAAGAAGTTTGCATAAAAAAACACAGACATATAAAAATTAATATACAGAAAAACAACATTTCTGACTCAAAAGGACCATGCTCAGCTATGTTGCTGGAAGGCAAGCCCCCCAGCAGCTGATTTTCAGCATGATCCTATGATTACATACTATTAATTTCCTAAAAAAATATTATGTTATAGAAGCTTTAAACTGACATTGTTACATGATTTTGACACTATTTAACTCAAAGGGGAGGTAGGTATATATTAGGTTGGGAAAAAAGTTTCTTCGCATTTTATTTGAAAACTCAAGACATTTTTTTTTTCAAAGTTTATTTTTATTCAAAGTACTTCTGTACTCTCCAAAATAATGGAAAGGGTACTAAACACCAAGTTAATCACATACCTCGAAGCAAACAAAATTTTAAGCGACCGCCAATATGGATTTCGTGGAAATCGATCTTGTGGCGACCTACTCGCGTATGTGACATCCGTTTGGGGTCGAGTTATGGAACGCTTTGGAGAAGCTCAAACTGTCGCCCTTGAGATCTCTAAAGCTTTCGACCGGGTTTGGCACCGAGGTCTCTTAATGAAACTCCCTTCTTATGGACTACCCCAATCTCTGTGTACTTGGATTGCGAATTTTTTAAAAGATCGTGAAGTCATAACTGTAGTGGACGGCTGCTCTTCTTCTCCCCATTCCATCAATGCGGGAGTCCCTCAAGGGTCCATTCTATCTCCAACCCTATTCCTCCTACATATTAATGACTTGCTCTTACGCGCCCCCATCCACTGTTACGCTGATGACAGCACAGTCCATGAAAATTTCTCTTTTGACAAACCTCCTAAACAGAGTGAAATATCAGAAGCCCGGAAAGACTTTTATCAAAAAATAAATAACTACCTCCACTCAATCAATACCTGGGGTGAAAGTAATCTTGTTTCATTTAATGTCTCAAAAACCCAAGCCTGTCTAATTTCTGCGAAGAGAAACCCCAATGAATTGCAAGTGTCTTTCAACGGAAGCACCCTACCTAACAGCAGCTCTAGCGACCTGCTTGGAGTATCTATAACGAATCAATTACACTACAGGGGTTCCATCGAAGCTAAGGTGAAACTCGCCTCCAAAAAATTGAGCGTACTATATAGAGCGCGTAGATATTTTACTAAGACCCAGATCTGTATACTCTACAAAGCGTAAATACGTCAAATTATTGAATATGGTAGTCACCTCTGGAATGGCGCCCCCCAATAACTACTGAATACACTCGACGCTGTCCAAAGGCGTGCTATACGTCTGATTGATGATCCATCATTGACTGATGGATTGCAATCACTAGAACACAGACGCAGAGTCGGTATTTTAAGTTTATTCTATAGATACTACCACGGGAATTGCTCAGAAGAACTTGCATCTTTGGTCCCTCCTCCACCCACTCGCAACAGAATCACTCGCTTCACTCAATCGCAGCACCCATTCACAGTGGACCTTCAACATATACGAACAAGTCGCTTCTCGAACTCCTTTATTAATACAGTAGCCCGACTGTGGAACGATCTTCCGAATTCTGTGTTTCCACCTTCGTACAACCCGGGTCTTTTTAAAATCCGAATTAATAAACTCTTCTAGATCGCAAACCCCTCCCAACGCTACGTAGTGTGCTTCTTCGGAAGAGTAAAATGGACGCAAATCCTAATAGCTGGCGTCCCCTACGTGAACAAATTACATTTAATTAAAGTATATATGTGCCATTTTGTTCAATGACTTTCTGCCATAATTTAGGTAGTGACATGATCCCGTTGCTGTAGAAATTTTGGGACTTCTGATAAAAAAAACGGGAAAACCAATTTTGGCAGTCCACTCTTAATATTAACCTGACACTATCTAAATAATTCTGAAGAGACCGAAAGAGGTAGAAATCTAGATGTGCAAGGTCAGGAGTATATGGTGGATGTATTAACACCACCCAGCCAAACTCTGAGTGGCTAAAGCTGTGTGTGGTCTAGCGTTATCGTGAAGAAAGACCACACCCTTTCTATTGATCAATTCCGGCCGCTTTCTCTCAACTTCTTGCTCTAATCGAATCAGTTGTTGGCAGTAGAGATCCGAATCGATGTTTCTGCCCAGCGGTAAAAGCTCATAATGAACAATGCTTTTCCAATCCCACCATGCACACAGCATCACCTTATTGCGAGTTAACCCGGATTTTACCACAGTCTGTGAAGCCTGACCGACCTTTGACCACGACCTTTTTCGCACGTACTTGTAGTACGTAATCTACTTTTCATCACCAGTTATCAATCTCTTCAAAAACTGTTCGATTTCATTACGTTTCAATAAAGAATCGCATATGAGTACACGGTTTCTTTAAGTGAGCTCATGGGGCACCCAAATATCGAGCTTTTTTTATACCCAGTTTTTTTTTCAAATGGTTCAAAACTGTTTTTTTTACTATTTCCAGTTCTTCAGATATGTCGTTACTACTGATATACCGATCTTGGATTCGGAGTAGAACATTTAGTGTATGTGTATCTGTATGTCTGTGTGTGTGTCCCCTTATAACTTTTGATCCGCTCAATGCACAGAGCCTAAAATTTCAAAATATATAAAAAATTATAGACCTACAAAAATTTTATACACAGAATATTGAATTTTTGTTTCGATCAGAGGTTATCATATATTGAATTATTACTTTATTTTCCATATATCTCAATAACAATATAAACTAGAATGCTTAAAATTAGTAGAAATATAGACAAATATAAAATCTCAAATAATTTTTTTAAATAATTTCCATAATTTCTCTAACTTTTTTTTTATTAATAAAACATTTTAAAT
The DNA here is from genome assembly GCA_963576475.1 of Molanna angustata. Taxonomy (NCBI): domain Eukaryota; kingdom Metazoa; phylum Arthropoda; class Insecta; order Trichoptera; family Molannidae; genus Molanna; species Molanna angustata. Next base: position 32,509,574 of record OY754977.1, read on the forward strand.
TATAAATTTATGTTTTTAACTGCCTATATTTACAAACTTTTTAAAAATATCGTAAAAATCCCAAACACCCCAACTAGATTATTTAATTTTCTATAAAAAATATGTACATTGTAGTAGTACATCTCAAAATTTTCTATACATTGAAATTAGTGTCGACATCGTTTCATATAATTTATTTATTTATTTATTTAATATTGCTTCTCGGGCAACTAACAGGTACTATGTCAAATATTAATTTAACACGCACCCAATAAGAAGTTGCCACATTCTGGAGACTTACGATATTAATCGTCTCACAGATCCAGACTGAAAACACAATTAAAAACTGTGTCTCCACCGGGAATCGAACCCGGGACCTTTGGCTCAGCAGTCAGATATCTAACCAACTGAGCCACGAAGGCCGACGAAATTTGTAAGGCAGTATACACTACACAATCAATATCTACGGGGACTCAATAGTTTAATACTTAATCTCCAACATACATACATATATACCATCATGCTGTTTTCATATACTGGATAGGAAAAAAGACTGACCTCTATACTATCCAATTCTGACATACATACCTACATGTTTTATATAGAAAACATAATATCTTAAAATATTTATTAATTTGTTTTCTGTTTGTATTTTGGTACGTATTCTTCAATTACGTACTAAAAAACTATTGCTATCGACAGTGTAACATGCAACTAGTTAGTTTTAATACCGTCAAGACCGCCAAACAGATGCCTCCCAGGAGTAACGTTTAGGAAAGAACAAATCCACTATCTACATAAAAACTATTTTTTATGAAGTTTTTTATTTTGAAAATTAAAAGCTCCTGAACATATTGTGAGGTTTATTGACCGAACTGAAACGTCAACTGGGATTGTAACTTCAAAATACAGTAAACTAGTTATAATTAAAAGATACATAGTATTGTATCTAATTCGTTACTTTTTAACTACATATGTTATGATTTATTGATTTAACATCTTAACACATGAATGACATTGTATCGAACTGACGTCAAACAAGCATATTGACGTAATATTATGTAAGGAAACTGTTTTTATGAGACACGTCTTTTTCTTTTTCATTGTCAGATGCCGATAAATTTGAAACTGCTGAAATATGTTTCATCTCCTATGTAGTTTATTTGGATGGACAGAACGTAACATATTGAGTTCAGATAGAGACACTTGTAATTTTAATTTTATAATTAATTAAATGAGAATGTGTTATCTTTTTATATATTTATTTTAATCTTAATCTACATTCAATCATAAAAATTCGTTATTTGCAAAGAAATTAATTTATTTTTTTATATTTATTTATATATTTATTTATTAATTTATTCATTTATTTATTCATTTATTTATTTATTCAATATTTATTTATTCATTTATTTATTTATATTTATTTTTTTTTTTTCATTTATTAATTTATTCATTTATTTATTTATTTAATATTTATTTATTCATTTATTTATGTACTTATTTATTTATTTATTTATTTATTTATTTATTTATTTATTTATTTATTTATTTCTTTATTTATTTATTTATTTATTCATTTATTTATTTTTTTTATTTAAATATATTTTTTTGTATTTATTTATTTATTTATTTATTTGAATCTTTTTGTACATATAATTAGTACACTGCCGGGCTTATTACCTAATGGCAATTTCTTCAAACCAACCAGAGTAAGTGCAAATTTGCAAAACAGTGTGTACTGTGGCAATAAGTTAGTCACATTACAAAAATAAAAAAAGATTGCAGAAGAAAAGTAAAAAAACAAAGAAGTTAGCATATAAAAACAATTCAGGAAAACTTAAGGGTAAGGAAAGGAACAGGACAGGAAGATCTAATCAGGTATTGTAAGATAAACGTTTTTGTTTTTGCCTTTTCTTGAAGGTTTTTAGTGAGATATACCTACGACGCAATATCAGGATTTAGACTGTTCCATAGTCTAGCTGAATGTACTTCGAATGAAGAACTAAAAAAATCAGAACTATCAATAGAAATAGATAGTAATGTACGTTCAGCAGATCGAAGTGGACGCCCGTGTGGCTTTAAAGATAACTTAATTTATCTTTGAGATACTGAGGTAAATTTTGATTAAAAGGGACATTGTATAGTAATGACAAGATATTGTATGACAAGTATCTTGGGCCAATGAAGAAAGATTACGGTAATGAGAAATATGATCTTTTTTTAGTCTAAAGATAAAAAGGATGCAAACATCTTGAAGGCGTTCAATTCTTAATCTAATCTTAGTCAATAAAAAAAAATCATAAAAAGCCCTGCAGTTTAGAACAATATCAAATTATGTAGCAAAAACATTTTGTTCAAATACACATTGAAAAACTATGACAGGTAGCTAATATTATAAGAAACTAAAACACATTATATTTTTATATAAATATTTATTTATTATTAATAATTTATATATTTGACCAAATTATTTTATCTACATAAAATATGTGAATGCAATGTTTTATTGAAGCAAGGGTTTGATCATTATCTATAATATGAATAGTTCTAACAAACAATCATATGTAAGTATTTAAAAATATTCGTTCAATAATAATATATGTACTTTCATTGAATACAGATAAAACGTGTATTATCATCACATTTGCACTAAATGGTCAATACATACCTTAATATTAAAATTCATATTGACAATTCCCATTTCAACAACTCTATATCATGTTACTCAGCATGACATTCATGTATTAAATTATCAACTAAAAATAATATCAAATACCTATTTTTTAACAGATTTATAATTATCTCAATAGAGACGAAATTGGAATATTTATTGTAGGAGAACCCGGAAATCAAGGCACCTACAGGGCTTACGACCTGTCATCGGCTGGTTTACGTGATCACTTTATGCGCTTGCGCAACGTTCACCAATTACGCCTTTTTAATGAGATCCCTATCAATTCAATTTTGAAATTCTTTTCGCTTGAAAATAAGGAATTTTTACTACAGCCATCTATGGGTGAAATTATGAACAACAAGCTTATTATTTTTTTATTTATTTTTGTTATAACGCCATCTATTGAGAGAATTGTTTTTTTTGTAAATAATGAAAGCTACAATTCAAGAATTGATAGGGATCTCATTAAAAAGGCATAATTGGTGAACGTTGCGCAAGCGCATAAAGTGATCACGTAAACCAGCCGATGACAGGTCGTAAGCCCTGTAGGTGCCTTATTTCCCGGTTCTCCTACAATAAATATTCCAACTTCGTCTCTATTGAGATAATTAAAAATCTGTTAAAAAATATCTTTGACTCCCGACAGGGAAAAAAATCCAATGTTTGCGCATATGCAATAATAAAAATATTCGATCAAATACCTGGGTATTTAAACCAGTAGAAATGGAAATCGCATTTTACTACAACTGTTGAACGCCTTAAAATTTATTTTTTATTTTTCTGAGACTTAAAAATGTACTTCAAACAAACTTGCTTAAAACAATATATTTTTCACTATTTCAATCCATCTTACAATATGGCATTATATATTGGTGGGAGCTTTTAAAACCACTTTTGTGCCTTTAAAAGTTTTTCAAATATTCATTTTTAAAATTATATTAAAAAAGAGATTTGATTATCCAGTTTCTATTTTTTTTCAAGAATTTAAAGTTTCAACTGCTGAATATATCTATAAAAAAATCTCATTGTTCCAAATTCATAAAGATATTCTTACAAATTCAAACCAATTCTCATTTTCTCTTTTACGTACAACTGCCTCACAAGATTTCAATAAGTATAAAGGTACTAATAGGTTTAATGAACTCTTTTGAAAAAAAATACAATATATTTAAGAATAACACCTTTATGATTTCAAACCTTTTTACACAATCCTTACATGCAAATTATTGATTTGTCTTTATATAAATATAAACCTTAGTGATAAAACTTTGTGATTTAATGTTTTATGTATTATTTAGTTGATGTGCAATGTATTGGTGAATGTAGCAATACAAAATAGATACTCCTAGAGATAAAATAAAATGATTTTATCTCTATCCTTTAAACACGAGATTGTATCTCAATTAAAGAGGGTTATTATGAAACATATCATGGAATTTGTAAACCTTGTTAATTGTAATGCATATGTTAATTTGTATTGATTTGATTTATAATAAATAAAAAAAACATGATACAAGAAATTATGAAGAAAACCAGACAACTTATAGGACTTGACTTGTCATTGGTGGATTTCAGTGATCACGCGACATGCTAGCTTTATGTATTTAATATAAATTTCAACCTATTGGCATAGTTTTTATAGAAAATGTGCACTTTGAGTATATTTCTGTACAATTTTCTTGTGACGAATGTGCCTCGTCGTATGATCTGTGGTTGTTCTCTTCAAATTCATCTCCCTTTGGTAATCTGAAATGAATGAAATAATTATATATTAAGTAATGCACAAGCTGTTGGTGACACAGAGAGCTATGGAGAGAAAGATGCTGGGTATTTCAATAAGGGCCAGAATTCAAAGAGAAAAAAAAAAGTATCCGATGTAGCGTATAGGGTCGCTGGTCTTAAATGGAGCTGGGCTGGGCATATTGCCAGATGCCAGGATTCACGATGGACTAAAAAGATCATAGAATGGCGACCGAGAATAAGCCGAAGAGGGGTTGGCAGACCTCAAGCAAGGTGGTCTGATGACATTAAGAAATGTGCCGGAGGGAGATGGATGCAGTGTGCCTAAGACCCTGTCTTGTGGAGGATCAAGGAGGAGGCCTATCTCCAAGTGTGGAAAAGAACAAGCTGAAGAAGAAGAAATAAAAAAGTTAATAAAAACATACGATGTTAACAATTTCGCGATTATTACATTCTTAGAGACAATCGTCCATTAGAATATTCCTTTGAGATTGTCAGTGTCAAGTTTTAACAAGGTTTGACTTGTAAATCAGTTGGAAGTGTGAGGTCTGTTGTGGCTCTTTCGTCATACATAGATACGAATTTTTGTCGAAAATCGGTTCCTGCTTGTCCGCATCCATCCTCCCAATACACAACTTGTTCAAACTTGACACTATCTCAAAGGATTCTTATATTACTTCAAATAGATAACAACAATTGCTGATATGTATAAAAATTCTTTCACAGTATTCTTTGATCAGTATAGTTTTACCTAAAGTGACAATGGTACAATTTTGTGTACAATGGCGGGTTTATTTCCATAACGTATTTTTTTCCAACCAAATTAAGCAAGTGAGGCCATTAAGAGGTATCAGACAGGTTTAACAGCTTTTGTCTTTTTTCAAAAAGTTGAATCGATTGAATCGTCTTTATATCATCACTTATGGTGTTCCATAGTCTTGCTGATTGTATTTCAAAAGCGAATGCTAGAGGATGACCAGGACATGGCATGCGAATTTGGGTAGACGCAGAACTTGTTACACCTGCTGAACTGCCCGCTTATGGAAGGGTGGTGGTCAGAGGAGGATCTGTGGCAAGGAAATGAGAATGCTATTATGGCTGCAAATTACCGTAGGACACAGTATAGGTTGATGATCTTGGACACGGAAAGTGAGTAACTTCAAAAGAGGAACTGAGAAATTCAGTAGAATGAATGGGAATAGTTAGGAATATTCATTGTTTCGACGGTTACCTTGTGGTATTCCATAATTGAATTTTATTATAATAAAAAAAAAGGTTTGTTAAAAATTTTGTTTTTTCCCACATTGGTATTAAACAACCGCCTTCCCCTCGATAAATTTTCGCAACGTCACCTCGACCATATTTCTACGTACAATCTCCACCAGACATTCCCGCCAAATTGCCTTCTTGCTCCGCTACACCCGATCATGACGTCATCGTTATTGTTATTACTATTATTATTACAATTTTATAGAAACAAGAGCAGACACAACAGCAAAATCTCTTTTTAGAACCTCCGAAATGAAAACACCGAGATGTGTAACCGGAAATACAAGAACAAATACGATTCCATAACTTTTAAGAACGTTCTGGCTACAATAGGTGAGTTCCGATTGCACTTAGTTCAAGATGATATTCTATAACGCTGAAATAGGAACGTTCTTATTCCAAGTAAGTCACGATTTAGTTCAATAAGTTACCTTTTCTATAACCATATTTTAGTCGAATCAACTGTCAAAACGTTCCTAATTTTAGTTCACATCTAATTTATTGTAAGCGTACTAGCTATTTTCACAGTAGTCCAGATTATTTTAGTTGAGTCGAAAACATCAGTTGTGTAGGGAAAAAATGGATAATATACATTTATTGTGTATTTACGAAAATAAAAACCAAAGAATATTAATGCAGATCAATTTAAATGTCAGGTTTGGCGACATCACGGCGATATAACAAAAATGAACATGGTCTAACATTGCGCAGTATACATCCATAGTCTGCACCATAGACAATTTGATTGTAAATTGTTATCTACGATGTACTTATTATGTAGATTTTAATTTTAGGAACAACGTCAGTTACATAATATGACATGGTTATTGAACCAACAAGGGTGCCAGCAGCAAAAAAAAAAGATAAAAAAGAAACACATTTTATTTTTAATTACTTTTTTTGCTTGGCATATCTTGGAGGGACCATATAACAAATGATGAGGTTCTCAGCAGAATTGAGGAAACCAGGCACCTGTCAAACACCATATCGAAAAAGCGTGCAAATTGGATAGGCCATGTGTTGCGATACGAGGATCTCCTACATATCATCCTGGAGGGAATGGTTGCGGGTATAACTGGTAGAGGGCGTCCCCGCCGGGAGTATTTAGAAAAGGTGTGCCGCGACATGCAGTGTACCTCTTACACAGAGATGAAAATAGTCGCTGAAGACCGAGCGGAGTGGAGGAGGAGATGCATCAATTTAATGCTGCCAACCAATCTTCCGGATTGAAACAAAAGAAGAAGATATTTTTATATGTTATGACATGTGGTCTGTTCTCTCTGTTTTGTGTTGTTCTAGGTCTTTGCTAAAAGCTAGCAGCACTCCAGGGATACCTGGTAGTGCGTAGCTGAGCAATAACCTTTTTGTTGTACATTATTGTTCAAAATTATATATTTTTTTGTTTTTATGTGATGTAACAATAATGACAACAAATAAACGGTTTATTTATTTAAATGACTTAAATTTTTAGATTTTAGAACGTTCTTATTTTAGTTCAAAAACTTACTGAATTGGTCGTAATATGGGATCAAATTGGAAAATGTGTAAAACAGAAGAAGTCGACATATGGGGTAAACAAAGAAGATGATACTGGAATGGATGCATAAATAGAATTCAAGATGATAGACTTCCACATGTCGCTCTTCAAGGGAAACCAGATGAAAGAACACCAACATTGAGATCTTCTAAAGGATGGGGTGAGAGTTGGCAATCCACATCACAGAAGACTACAACTCAGCAGCATAAACAGATCTCAAAAACTACACGAAGGAAGAAGGTTACGAAACAAGACAAACACTCACGTGAAAATAACTCTCATAATTTCTTCCAGAAAGCTTCCCTGTCTTCCTCCCGAGTCCTGTCCAACCTCACACAACGCCTTCAGGACACAATCTCGTCCGCTGTGGCCCATACTGAAAAAAAAAGAAAATAATGAGAAATCCAATTTTATCCAATTTTTGAATCTCTTGGGAATACTGAACTGACAGAGCAGATACTGAACTGACAGAGCAGAATAAATATATGACTGGCAGATGTGATCTGCCAGTCATATATTTATTCAGTCGAGTCTCAGATCAAATCAAGACACCACAAAATTTATAAAACATTCAGGATTTTTAACGAAAGGGGAAAGAAAAAAAAGCAATAATATAAATGATGACCATAAAATCCTTACACTAGGTACGATGTCGAACATTCGATACATATCCAAGTATAATTAATTAAAATTCTAATTAATACGAAAAAGTGTTGCGCGCTGTAGTAAAATTGAATTATCAATCACTGGAAAATCTCTCCGAGATTGTATTCCCGATGTTGTAATAAGAAAAACATGTAGAATAGAGGACATTGTTCGGTGGAGTAGATCCAGAAGAAGACATTGGAGGGACCACGTTGCCAGGATGGACTTGCGTATATAGCAGCAAATGAAATCCCTTCCGGTCTTCGTCTCCCCGGTAGACCACACAAAAGATGGAAGGGTAAATGGACTCCATCATCTCAGGAGGCATAGTTTTTGAATTACAGACCAACAGGTCTAGTAAAAGAAGAAGTTAATTTTGATATGGCCGTTTAAATGATGAGTTCAGTCTTGTATTGCTCTAATTGATATGGCTGTTTGAATCATGAGTTCAGTCTTGTATTGCTCTAATTTCTAGATTATATTGGAACTTATAATACCGAATTGCAAACCTCCAAAATAACACGTTGTACATATAAATACTCCAAATTTCTCGATAAGCTTGCAAACTCTACACTAAAAAATGGCATGTTCAAGTAAAAATAATATTGAAAAACAGGCATCGTGACATTATGTTCTGTAAAAGAACAGGTTAATGTCGCCATATGCAGAATGGATGTCGGTGAAGAAGTGGCTTTATTAGGTATAATGTGATCAATGATCGAAGCTGTGGTGTGATGGTCCTATGAAATGGAATACATTGCCTCCAGATATCCGCAGTGCTCATAGCATGAGCACACTCTCTAAAGGACTGAAAACAACTTGGCTTCGTAGAGAAAAATAAGACCGAAATATTAATGCCCTTGCAATGGTCCTGAATTATTAAACGACGCTATTCAAATTCTTATTTTGTTAGTATAAATATATATATATATATAATATTTTACCCATTGATCAGTCTTTCCAACTTTTCAAAAAGTCCCCTTCTACTTCTTCTATGAAACTCCACAACATTTATATCCATAGAATCCGCCTTCAAATGTCTTCTGTCTTCTTGCTCCAAGTGCATCGCTTTTATATCTAACGAGGCCTTCCTTCCATTATTTTTCAGATTATCGTTATCTGTACTTCTTTTGGCAAAAACTGGTTTGATCTTAAGCCTACTATGTTTTGGTTGTCTATTGGATTCCTTTGGCTTTTCGATAATCTTTTCTTTTGTCTCAAAGGGATATTTTTTGTATTTTTTATTGTAATATTCTTTTGCGAAGGGCTGGATTGGTTCACCAGTATACCTTAAAACAAAATATTATTTAGCATTTTGGAATATATTTATAACAATGTAACATATTTAAACAAATTCAATGAAACAAAAATTATATTCTCTAGTATAGTTGCAAATTATCTGAACTGATAGAGATTCTAACTATGGAATTTTACAAAAAAATCAAAGTCAATCAACTAAATAACATAATTAATTTTATGACTGATTTTTCATTTTCGATTCAATAAAAAAACACCATTATACCAAACAATTATACCAAATAACACAATTTATCAATATTAACTTAATATTGAAAAATATTATTTATTTATTTATTTAAAACGGAATAAATTGCCTTTTACATAAATACATAAAAACACATATGTATGATAAAAATATATAGAACAAGGAAAAAACAATTAGTTATACACTTGCAAAGAGAAAAAAAAACAAAAAAAAATTATGTACCTAAACAGATGAACAATAAATTCAAGAATAAAAAAAATAATAGGTACCTACCAATAAGCAAATACAAAAAAATATATATGGACTCAAAATAAACCAAAACATTAAATAAAAAAAGTATTATGAATACAAAAAATAACAGTAAAAGCAGTGTCATATAAATCTGCATATAAATAAAGTAGACCTCTTTATAAATAAACAAAAAAGATTTACAAAAAAATAAACATTTTACTATAGAAAATATACAAATCCGCACTGAAAATATCACAAGTTGTTTCTCTCATTAAAAAATGTGTATATCGTACGTTTATATTTATATTTAGACAGCATCAAAATGTCACCTAAATGAGAGTATTCATTCCCAATATTATGGAGACGGCTGACTAGCGAGTGATATTCTGTCTGTGTGCGTGTATTGTTGAAATGGTTCTGTCTGTCTGGTGGATAGTCAGCCACCATTATTAGATTTTGTTTAAAAATATCGTATGATTCTGTATAAAAAACACTTTTAAAGAAAGAATATGTCCGTAACAAAAATATTTACATCCTCATATAATCGCTAAATTAAGCTCGTACTACATAGGTGAATGAACTCGTTCGAGACGAAATTCGAACTCTAGTTCTCTGGATAACTAATCCAGCGCTCTAGACGCTCAGCCACCGTCCCATCTTTAAACCAAAATGGATTATATTTATAAGACATACTTGTTTATCAATATCCTGTTTCCTATTGTGTTTATCTTATGAGAACCCTTAACGTCTTTGTACTGCCCTGGTTCCTCGTCCTTTCTGTTCAAAGCTTCGCCCTTATGATCAAACGGAGAATATGGATCTTGTGGAAGCTCCCAAGCCAATGAAGCTGTGGCACCCAAGTAGAAGATATCAGCAATCGGAATTATGGAAAAGTACGTCAGACAGAAAACTAAAAAAAAAATACAAAAACGAGCTGTATTTTAAACCATTATAGAATTTAAGCGAATTTTTAATGATCAATTTTTTATTAGCTTGATACAGTTCCCGGGTTTCATTAAAATACTTTTAGATATCGTCAACCTACGAAGAAGAAATAACACTGAATTATGAAGAGGAAAGTTTAGTGTTGGTCACAATCCACTCGTGTGACATGATCTGGTGGGGCAAGTCTGGAAAAACGGTAGAATCAAAACCCTCATGATAACTCATATCATGGAAATAATTATCTATGGAGTTCTATAATATCTTGAGAAAAATTACTTAACCATTACCATTTGTTCGGGTTGCCCCACTGCACGACCAACTATGCTCGGAATACGTTTATGCAGTTCAGTTGTTCGCTGTATAATATGTTATTCGGTGCCTGGACATATTTTTATTGAATAAGGAACAGTTAAGGAGAGGTGTACGAGAAGTAGGTACTTGAAGCATCTGATTCTTAATTACTAAATGAAAGTGATATGTGGCACAAGTATTGTTCAATTTTTTATGTTATTTATTTATTTATTTGTTTATTTTTTTTTTCTTTTCTATTTTTTTTTTTTTTTTTTTGTTGGCTCTTCACCCGTTAAGAGTGTTCTCAGCCATCTAAGTTAAAATATTAAACTGTCAAAATAGAGAAACCTAAATTATTTTTGTATATTTATTTTACTTCGATCAATTTAAATTTTATGAACAGAGTTAAATTTTAATGTCATTAATTTTGATGAATTTTTTGAGCAAAATGTTTACCTGCCTGGAATTGTAGCTCAACAATGTCCTCACATTTGTTATGAAAGTGAATTCCTTGAGGTGGTTTGGACATATTGAAAGAATGAATGATGAACGACTGACCAAAAAATATACATAGGTGTAAGAGATGGAGCGAATAGCAGGGGCCGCCCCAGAAAGGGATGGCATGACCATGTGAATGATATTTTGAAAGAAGGAAATATAAGAAGCTTGAATAATCGATTAGCATGTATGAGACGATGCATGGATGTAAAGGAAGCTAAAAATGTATGCAAAAATAGAGGAGTATGGCGCTCGGTTCTCTCTGCTTACCCCGTAAGGGATATGGCGTGATGGTATGTATGTATTTATTATTAATTTATTGATTAATTAATTGATATATTTATTGATTTAATTAATTGATATATTTATTGATTTAATTATTTGTTTACAGATTGATTGAATCTTTTTTATTATTTAAATTTGTATATCATTGAAAATTGGTAATTTTGAGTCTTCGCTGGTCCATATGCTGGTAAGTCATTTTTTTTTAATGAATATGTCCTTGTTAAACAAGTACATATACATCTACCTACGTTCCCTAAAATAAGCAAATAAATGCTTGTGCTATAGGTGAACGAAATCGGTCAAGGCAGGATTCGAACTCGCGACCACTGGATTACTAGCCCAGCGCGCTAACCGCTCTGCCATCGACCCATTTGTGTTTATACATTGTAGATACGACTGTCTGTACTCTTAAAATGAAATAAAATGACAATTAAGATAATTTCATTCATGATATGGGTTATCATGAGAGTTTTGATTACATTGCTTGATCGGACTTGCCCCCCCCCCCTGGTGTTATTTATTTAGTTGGTATCTACACGATACACATATAAACTTCGAAAATCGACGAATACGAATATGTACGCTACGAATAGGAATTGGGAAAAACATACCTCTCCTCTGAGCCACACAGTAAAAAAATATTATCTATGTGAGCATGTTGAATACTTGATAATAAAATGAGTTGACGTGTGAGTTTTATTAAAATAAAAAGGTTGTTTGAGGTTATGTATTATTTTATGGATACTCCAATAATTGTGTCCAGTTATACAGGAAACTGTAATTAATGAAATTAATCCAAATTCATCCCTTACCTACTTGAAGAGAACTTCCCTCGGGAAATACCAAATACCGCCTACGTCTAATTAAAGAGGATTTTAATTTATCGTCACCGGCTTCATTTAGTTCTTGTCTCCTGATCAATTCATCCAAAGATAATTCTCTCTTTTCCGATACAGCGTTCTCAGAACTGGACAATGAAGTGTTTTTAGTTCCACGGTCTTCATGCCATACTTTGTTACAATTTGAATAAATATTCTGGTGTTCGTTGTTAGCTTTACTCACAAAGTATTTATTTTCCTCGGTTTTTATCAATCTTGAAGTTATTGTAGTTTTTCCATTCTTTAATGCTTCTATCACAAAATATATAAGTAATATCCCAAATAAAATATTGAGACTCTTAAAATACATATCTGAAAAGAAAATAAAAAAATTAATTATTTAATTTAATTAGTTAGTTGTAGTATGACTGTTCTGGATCCACTTTTAAAAATTCGAAAATCAATAATACGAATAATTCTCAATAAACCATTCAGATATCCCAGTAATCTATTATTAACTGATTTTAAAGTCTTAAATATCAGACAACTATATATTAAAATAATCCTACATATTGTGATGACTCTATTTGATTCGATTAATTATTTGTTTTCTTATATGGCGCATATAGTCTATTATTGGTTGTGGTATTCGAGTCGTCTTCTTCATCATTTTTCTGATTAAAATTTCTATTTCGTTATGTAAGACGATTATAAAATACAATGGCATAGTTATTTGATTTGAAAATCGCCTTCCAAGGGGAGGAATGTGATGACTTTATAATTTTAATATGCACATATGTGTATATATATTATTATTATTAAAGTATGATAAATATAGGTATTTGATAATATTAAATTGGAATTGTACACTTTATGGGAGTTCTTTGTTGAAGTCGGTGAAGAATATTATAATATCTACTTACTAAACTAATATGGAATATATTTTGGTGTCATTGTTGGTAGCTTTCTTAGTCCAAGGTACATGTGGGAATTGTATTAGTGTACCTATCTGGAATCGGAGGGGAGAGAAATTTGTCTTTAAGTATGTTGATTAGTGGGTGGCGGTGACACTTACTGGCAGATCTTGGTGAATGACGGGGGTACGTGCGAAGCTCCTGGAATTCATTTTTTGGTCTTTGTTTTGAATCCAGTAATATAGTATTCATTAATAATTAGCTCGTTGAAAAATAAATTAAATTAATTCTCATTTAATAATCAGTGTTTATTTGTGGAACGAGGATGATCATCATTGGACTCTAAAATCATATTCATTTCTTTCTCATTTATTTTTCTATATCTTAAAAATTACAAAATTTCGGTCGATAAATATTTAAACGAAATAGTGATATTTTGGAAGGCGCTATACTACCAGAGCTGCGCAGGATATCGATGAGTCTTTTTTTTTATTATTTACTAACAATTTAATTATTTTCTTTTGACGTAATAAGATGAGAATACATGAAAAATTTAATATAAATTGGAAAATATAATCATTTTTAAACTATTTTGAATTTTCTTTCAAGTACAATTTGAATAAACATAATCTTATTTTAAACCTTATAATCTATTTGAAATTTTTCTATATTTTATTAATTTTATATTTGAAGTATTGTGTTTTTATAACTGACAGAGTGAAATGAAGTAAACTTGTATAATCCTAATTCCATAAAAATTGTTTGCATGTAGAATTTAGTGATTCATAAATTATTTCTTTATTTAAATTACTAATAGCATTATAATACTAACAAAACTCAATACCTCCTTTCCTATAAATGCATGTTAAATTGATAAGTTATCCTATCTCGTAGAAAATTAATAAGTATTATTTCCTGTCCTTAATACCAGTATTTTATTTATCGACTATCGTGGTAAAATACTTCACTAATCTAATATAATACTAATCTAATTTACCAAGTCCTTCTACCTTTGATGTCTCAAAAGACATAACCAACTGACCATTGGTTCCTTTCTTCGAATTACTTCATATATCGTTTATTTATTTGTTTATTTGTCATATAGATAAATAAATGAATAAATGAACACTAGAGTTGTGGGGTTATCGATATTTCAAAGGGTCGAAATGTCCCTATCGCAGCTGAAGTATGTTGGAGATATATATATTTATATCAATATATAGTAATGCATGTTTTACAGGTAGTCTAATTAATCCTTGTTAATGCACTCGGACCTGGAAGTAATTTGAAATGGTTGACCAGGATGGAAGCGAGCGGGTATAGGTGCTCGTTTCAAACTGCATGAAGCATGAAAAATTAGCATGATCTTCTTGAAAATCTGAATTTTCCTAACCTTAAAATGTCAGATGAAGTATGAAAATCGAGTGAAAAACACAAAACTTTATTAGCCTATTTTGTAGAAGCCTTAAAATGTCACTTAGACATCGCTAATGGAAATCAAAGTATCACCCTATGTGTCTTGAAATAACCATTTTATCTAAAGTAATCAAAATATTCATGTTTCAATCTGTTACTGTAGAAGGAAAATTCGTGTCCTGAAAACTAACATTATAAAGGTATATTGGACATCTAACAAAATTTGATATAAAACTATTTACGTCACACTCATGGAAAGATCGTCGATTGCATATAAATATTGTCTTTTGTTATATAATGTATTTTGGTATTGTTTTAATATGTTTTCATTACAGCAGGATATACGAAAAGGTAGGAAAACTTAAGTTCGTTATTTCCTAACCTCCATGAGTGTGAAAAAGCGTTAAGAAGCATATATCGTATTTTCTATTGAGTTTTATTTATGTTTTTGTTTATGAGAATCATATGAACTTGTTTTATGAAAACTTTCGTCATCCTATTAAGTCTGTAGGTACATGAATGCATTGTCTTCTATATATATATATATATAAATATAAGAGAGTAGATCTGTTAAAGATTCATTTTATTATAAAGTAAAATTTACCAAGTCTGTAGGTATATTAATATACATATATCGATCAAATTGAGTAACAATTAAGTTACATAATTTGGGTTGAGAATCGAAGTTTTATCATTACATTATACGAATTTAATAATCTTGTAGTTATAATTTTGTATGTAAATATTAACTATCTTTCAACAGTCGTGGAGTCTGTTAATTTATTAATTATTAATATAATATATATAAATTTTATTATAAATATTCGTCTGTTTATAACTCGTAAATAAAACACAACGTAGAGGGTCCTTTTTAACGTGAATAATAATAATAATTACTAGACGATCATTGGCCAAAATCCGTTGAAAAACATATAAAATTAGCGAAATAAGATAGAAGAATACGATGTTCTTTCATGATAGAATCATTCGATAATGAATATTCAAATAGATGTAATAAATTCTAGATTTACCTTACAGGTAGAGGATAAACTAGTTAGGGAAATTAGCTATAGTACAAGGAAATAGACGTTAGATTTTAATAGGTAGTTTAGCTAGCTAGTTTAGGAGGTTATGGATCCACAGAAAATAGTTTAGGACGATATTTAGTTCAGGTTAGGGTGGATTTCCATCACAGAATGGTGCCGTGACCGTGATCAGTATTTATTACCTAAATATTGACTGGGATTACTACGGAAGCATTAGAATTAGTTGTCTAGAGAAAGTGTGGTATTGTGTCCTCTTTGTCTACCTCGCGAGGAGACGGAATCGTTCGTTTCATTCATGCCATCACAGCAGAATCACGAATCTTGTATAGAGAAAATAGGGAAAAGTGTGGTGTTCTCTCCTCTTTGCCTACCTCGCGAAGGGATGGAATCGTTCGTTTCATTCATGCCATCACAGTAGAATCACGAATCTTGTATAGAAAAAAAAAAATAGAAAAGTGTGGTATTGTGTCCTCTTTGCCTACCTCGTGAAGGTACGAAATCATTCATTTCATTCATACTATCACGGCATGATCATAAATCTCGTATAGGGAAAGGTGTGGTATTCTCTAATCATTCGTTTCATTCATACCATCACGGCGGAATCATAAATTTTTCGTATATGGAAAAGTGTGGTGTTCTGTCCTCTTTGCCTAGTTCGCAATAATATGAAGTTATCAGAATTTGATAGATAGCTGAAATCTCTGGGGGGAGAATTGTTTTGTCATAAGTGTAGAAAGAGGTAGAGAATCGTTTATTTACTCGTGGTTTTATCTATAAATAATATGTAAATTAAATAATTATTTATTTGAGGGATTGTATAATTGTTAATTTAGGAAAATTATAATCTATATAAAGTAGTTGGGAACAAAAAAGAAAATTATCTAGTTGAACGTATATTTGCGTAGATCGAAGTCATTGGCGCATGTAAATATAAGTTTCAGGTAGGATTGGTTGTGTCCACTGTATATTAGATTTTGGTTATTTTATTGAGTAAAATATTATCTATAGTTTAATATAAAATTGAAATTATTTAATAATGAACAGTGTTAGGAGCGGTAATCTTATTAATTTTAAACACTTAATAGATGATTGAATAGGTTAATTAATGGATGGATAAATAAAATGAATAAGTAACGGAGACTATAATGATGTCATTATTGATGGTCCTGGGTTCGGTTCCCAGCAGAGGAGAAATTTATTTAAATTCATTTCTCACGCAAATATTGCTTCTTTGGGCTGGAGACACTGGTTGGTTGGAAGAAATTGCCAACTCGCCACTTGCGCAGGGTGCAAGGAGGTGTTTATTATTATTATTATTATTTATTGAATTAAAGTTGTCTGTTATGCTTGATAGAGGAGTGTGGAGTTCGGTTCTCTATACCTAATGAAAAGTGTGGGGCTTTGTTTGTTTGTCTCGCACCATTACATTTGTGGGGAGGGATAAATATAATTATTTAATCATGTACATTGATGAAAATTAGGAAATAATTTATCATAAATAATATGTTTGAGTTATCTTGATATTAATATTGGTACCTAAATTTGTGTTATAAATTTTACCATACTAAGAATAACGAATTTAGACTGGTGATCAGAGTCATAACGTGAAAAGATAATTTCTTCCAAGACATCTCATTGATGTTTTGGAGATTTGCTGGTAAAGTTGAAGATTAATTTTGTATAAATTGGTTTTGAGATTTTATGACATAGAAAAGAATTATGTTAACTATCCGGAATAATCCCTAGTTGGACTGTTGATTGTATAAGTAGTTCAATTAAATTGATGATAAAAGTATTAGAGTAGAATTAATTTCCGGTTTTGTTGAAAAAAATAAAGAAAATGATTTGACACGTGTCTTATAATGAATTGTATTTGCAAAACTTATAAATGCATTTTTTTTTAATTACACCATTACGATAGGTATTTAGATGTTTAATTTGGGGTCTTTTAAAAATATTTTGTTTTGGTAAGGGCTGCAATTTTACTACGTCGACCAATTTGAATTCTTTGTTTAGACGCACATAATCTCTAATGTTTTAAAATGTTGGTATTGCTATCGAGGAAGAACAAAGAAATTACAGACGAAATATTTTAAGAGAGTATATTTTGGTGCCTAATGTTTTTAGTGAGATCATAAAATAAACGGGAATGGTCATATATTGATGGTGGATAAATAAATGGATTTGTATTTTATTCGTCTCAATTAAATAAAGAATATTTTATGTCAGGTTAATAACACTCTTTGTAATGCGGGCATTTTGAAATGTTTATATTATGTAGATGCAATATAAAGTTTTGAAGACAGATTGTTTATTGTATCAGTAAATGATATTTAGAATATTGTTGGGACATTGACTTTTAGAATGTGTAGTTAATTAATTTCGTCTACTTATTAGTTTATTGTAGGTGCTTATAGAATATAATTATTAATGAGATGTATTGAACTAGCTTGGATTATAAATTTTATTCCTTTTATGAAAAGTGAGCCGTTTGGTTTCTGTGCGGACGCTTTGGGTTAGATTCCCAGCGAGGGAAAGATTTGTTTGTATTCGTTTCTCGAGCGGATGTTGCTTTTCTGGGCTGGGGGTCATGGTTGGTTGGAAGAGGTTGCCATTGGAAGGTAGAATGTTTGTTTGCGCGTGGAGCAGGGAAGTGTTCATCGTTGTTTGTTTTATTATTGTCTTTGTAAATACATGTTATGTTGAAAAATATTAATCTTATTGTGGCTATATTTGTATATTAAGGTTGATAAGTACAATTCTTTAGGTTTCTCATAAATTTCCCTTTCGTTACAGTGATAGTAAATATCAATTAGGAATTTTGAAATTGATGGCCGTGAAAATATTCATTATAGGAAATGTGGGGAATAAGTATATTATTTATTTTAAGAATTATATAGGAAATTCGTATTTTATAATTACTTTTGGTGAAGTATTAGTTGAGTGCAATTGGTTGCACGCTGGTGTCTAGGATTCGATTCCCCAGTGGAATGGGTAATGTTTATATATTTTACATTTCAAATACATTTGGATTAATTTTAGATTAGCTTGGTGTTGACAATTGTTTATATAAAAATGGAGATATTTTTGTAATTTTACAATTCATGTTATGATTGTTGGGAAGATGGTACTTTTGGTTTCTTTTGTTAATTCAGTGAAGAGAGAGATATCAGTTCGTACGTATATTATAGTAAACAGTTCAAATTCGTACAGAATTGTTATCATTTATTTATTTAGTTCAGTTTTTTTGGACATTTCATTTATTGTTTGAAAAAAAAAATAATGAAAATATTTATTTCAAAACATTATTTAAATTAAAATTCATATATTTCTCACGTAATCCTACAAAATTTTGTATTAGAATAGACTATAAGTATATACTTAGAGCCTGACAAATAGATGATAGGTTGATTATATTATTCTTTTGATTCGTTGATTTAGTGGAAAACCGACTACGGTAATTTAATACGGCAAGTAGTATGTAATTTAAGATTTGAGGGTGAGTTGTTTGTTTCGTTTAGATTTACACTCGAAGTAACACATGACAAGAGAATTGGTTATCGATGTTTATATTTTGTTTAATAAATAGGTTATTTGTTGGTCTTTTGAATGGTATAGAATCATAAACAAATAAATTGGTTGAACATAAGTGTAACTGAGAGGGGTCATTGTCTCGAAACACATTTAGGGGTGTGATACACTTAATTGTTTGTTTTTTTACAGTCTTCGTTGTTTTAGAAGCAGTTGGTATAATAAAATATCTTTGTGTTTAAAAGGGGAATAAAATTTTTATAGTTCTCATAAAATTTCTTGTGTGCATTTGCTGTTGTGAGAATAGAAGTCATTGATTTTAATATTCAAATTAATAGTAGTTTTTTTTCTCTTTGTTCATTGTTAATATATATTTAGCTACGACTATATTTTACGACTTAAAGTGTTAAATTTTAGGTCGTTAAAAATTAATTTAAGAAATTTTACTGTGACAAATCAATTTTGTTTCGTTTATGACATAACATTTTTTTTGTTTGTTCGCATAGGCGCAGTTTATGATGTAATAAATTGGAATGTATTTGGTTGCAGTATGCGTTAATGAATACTTCTTTTTTTTATATTTTTGGGGTCGCGGACATTTTTGAAGGGTAGATACTTCATGTACCTTTTAAGTAAGAACAAAGAGTTAATACGTTTTCGTGTGAAATGTTGAGGGTATATTAATGGTGGTTTGAGGTAATATGTTTTGGCGTGATGTTATTGTAATTAAATTTTATTAAATCAATTAATTGATTTGGGAGTTATTTTTATTTATTTATTTGTTTGAAACATTTGCGTATGTGAATTTTGCATTAATGGATTTATTGTTTGGTAATATTTACTTATGACCAATTATTGATTAAGATATTAGCTGGGTTTATAAATAGCAATTGTATAATTTTTGTTGCGATGTTTCTTTTTCTCTTTTATGGGAAACTATCTTCGAAGATTTTGAAAATGGAAATGACAATTAACACTGTTAAAGTTGATTCATTAAATTTTATTAACCTTGGTGACCGGTTTAGTGTGTTTAGTTTTAAACTAATGTTATTCTGTCTTTTGAAGGGCATATTGTTTACAATTATTTTAGTGTATCATTATAAATTGTATATTCACGAAAGGTTTTATCAAGATTTAGTGGAATAATGTTGATATTTTGGTTTATATTTTTTTTATTTTTGATGTTAGTGTCGTTGATGGGGAGAGAGAAAAGAAAATTGGGACAATGTTACTACTAATGGAGAATAGAATAAAATTCTCTAATGTTATTTCGAGTACTTACCAGAATTATGTATATATTGAATGTAGATCAAAAATTTTTTTATGGAGTAATTTGATAAATTTTGTTAATTAATATACCATACCATCACGTCATTTCCCTAGTTGGGGTGGGCGGGGAGAGCCGAGCGCCGGATTCCTCTCTTTTGGCATGCATTCCTCGCTTCTTTCATGTTCATACATCGTCTCATACACACTCTTCTACTTCTAACATCTCCATTTTTCAAAATCCCATTTATGTGTTCGTGGCAGCTCTTTCTTGGCCGACCTCTATTTTTCATTCCTCTTTTATCAGCTTTGTATATTTTTTTTGTCAGACGATCATCACTCATTCTTTCTATGTGGCCGAGCCGCTTTAGGACATTTATTTTCATCTTACTTATTAGAAATAGGATTCGTAATTGAGATATATATATACTGAAATGATTATTGACTGATGTATTAAATAAGTGGATGTTTTCTTTGTCCCCTTTTTGAGAAATAAAATAAATAATTTTACGATAGTAATTTTTAATTACCATTTTACAGAGTTAATATTTAATTTCAAAGGTTCTTAAACTGTAGGGTTTGGGAAGAGATTAGTTATTGTGGAGTTATACTTTCATCTGTCTTAATTGATTTTATTGTATGATGTAGTATTTAGTAGTTCTGCAGTTCCTTTTGATTTATTTAGGGGTACTGAACTATATTTAAAATAATAATTTATTTGATTTATATTTTAAAAAGATGACACGTTAAGGGATGTGGTCAGTTTTGTATGAGGAATGTGACAAAGTGACCAAGTTGACATTCCATACATTGGACGTATTTATTGACTTTATTTGGTTTGTAGTATATTTGGACAGATTTATATAACAATTGAATTTCGGAAATATGAGATATGTTAAGTAAGGGGTTCATATAAATGTTGAAAGCTGTTAGTTTATATTGTCATGTTATATATATGATTCGTTTTGTGTTAATAAATAAATTTTAAATTACTGATGAGATTATATGTTGATAGTTTGGGAACTTAGTGTTAATTCCCCATGGGTCATAAATTTCATGGCATTATCTAAAAAAAAAAAAAAATATTTTAAACTTCGAGTGGTCCAATGTGTTAGTCACTTGTGATATAAATATTTGTTTTTATTGGATTCTTTTACGAGTTAAGTAATAAGTTAGATTTAATAGCGCTGCATTTTTTCGTTGATATAAAAACAAAACATATAAGTGGCGTGCGTTGGGAACATGGTATATGGTATATACTTGTGTTGTAATGACTTATATCTACGCTCGGGAACAGGAGTAGGGTGACCAAAGTATTTTTATCGAACGGTACATTCTTCGTCTGAAATGGTAGGGTGACCGCATTAATTTTTTTAAAAGAGATAAAGGATGGAATTTCTAAATAGTGTTTTCACTATTATCTATACGTTTCAAAGTTTGAATATGGATATCAGGACTTATAGTTGGAGGGGAGAGTTCTTATATTGAATTTGTTTTATATTTGCCAATTTGCTGAATGGACAAAGATATTTAAGGTCGGGGGGGAGAAGGAGTATTGTTGTTTGTTCTTCTTAGTCGACAATAATTTTTAGGATGAATGAATGGATTAACAATCGGGGGGGAGGAAATCTTAAATTTATAATAGAAAATATGGACAACATTGTTTATATTAGAACAACACGTCGAATTACTTTTTATGAATTTCGGTTGACTATTTAGTTTCTTCTGTGTGAAGTTCCACAATTTTCCTAATAAAATTATGTAACTTCAGGGGGGAGAATGTGATGACTCTATTTGATTCGATTAATTATTTGTTTTCTTATATGGCGCATATAGTCTATTATTGGTTGTGGTATTCGAGTCGTCTTCTTCATCATTTTTCTGATTAAAATTTCTATTTCGTTATGTAAGACGATTATAAAATACAATGGCATAGTTATTTGATTTGAAAATCGCCTTCCAAGGGGAGGAATGTGATGACTTTATAATTTTAATATGCACATATGTGTATATATATTATTATTATTAAAGTATGATAAATATAGGTATTTGATAATATTAAATTGGAATTGTACACTTTATGGGAGTTCTTTGTTGAAGTCGGTGAAGAATATTATAATATCTACTTACTAAACTAATATGGAATATATTTTGGTGTCATTGTTGGTAGCTTTCTTAGTCCAAGGTACATGTGGGAATTGTATTAGTGTACCTATCTGGAATCGGAGGGGAGAGAAATTTGTCTTTAAGTATGTTGATTAGTGGGTGGCGGTGACACTTACTGGCAGATCTTGGTGAATGACGGGGGTACGTGCGAAGCTCCTGGAATTCATTTTTTGGTCTTTGTTTTGAATCCAGTAATATAGTATTCATTAATAATTAGCTCGTTGAAAAATAAATTAAATTAATTCTCATTTAATAATCAGTGTTTATTTGTGGAACGAGGATGATCATCATTGGACTCTAAAATCATATTCATTTCTTTCTCATTTATTTTTCTATATCTTAAAAATTACAAAATTTCGGTCGATAAATATTTAAACGAAATAGTGATATTTTGGAAGGCGCTATACTACCAGAGCTGCGCAGGATATCGATGAGTCTTTTTTTTTATTATTTACTAACAATTTAATTATTTTCTTTTGACGTAATAAGATGAGAATACATGAAAAATTTAATATAAATTGGAAAATATAATCATTTTTAAACTATTTTGAATTTTCTTTCAAGTACAATTTGAATAAACATAATCTTATTTTAAACCTTATAATCTATTTGAAATTTTTCTATATTTTATTAATTTTATATTTGAAGTATTGTGTTTTTATAACTGACAGAGTGAAATGAAGTAAACTTGTATAATCCTAATTCCATAAAAATTGTTTGCATGTAGAATTTAGTGATTCATAAATTATTTCTTTATTTAAATTACTAATAGCATTATAATACTAACAAAACTCAATACCTCCTTTCCTATAAATGCATGTTAAATTGATAAGTTATCCTATCTCGTAGAAAATTAATAAGTATTATTTCCTGTCCTTAATACCAGTATTTTATTTATCGACTATCGTGGTAAAATACTTCACTAATCTAATATAATACTAATCTAATTTACCAAGTCCTTCTACCTTTGATGTCTCAAAAGACATAACCAACTGACCATTGGTTCCTTTCTTCGAATTACTTCATATATCGTTTATTTATTTGTTTATTTGTCATATAGATAAATAAATGAATAAATGAACACTAGAGTTGTGGGGTTATCGATATTTCAAAGGGTCGAAATGTCCCTATCGCAGCTGAAGTATGTTGGAGATATATATATTTATATCAATATATAGTAATGCATGTTTTACAGGTAGTCTAATTAATCCTTGTTAATGCACTCGGACCTGGAAGTAATTTGAAATGGTTGACCAGGATGGAAGCGAGCGGGTATAGGTGCTCGTTTCAAACTGCATGAAGCATGAAAAATTAGCATGATCTTCTTGAAAATCTGAATTTTCCTAACCTTAAAATGTCAGATGAAGTATGAAAATCGAGTGAAAAACACAAAACTTTATTAGCCTATTTTGTAGAAGCCTTAAAATGTCACTTAGACATCGCTAATGGAAATCAAAGTATCACCCTATGTGTCTTGAAATAACCATTTTATCTAAAGTAATCAAAATATTCATGTTTCAATCTGTTACTGTAGAAGGAAAATTCGTGTCCTGAAAACTAACATTATAAAGGTATATTGGACATCTAACAAAATTTGATATAAAACTATTTACGTCACACTCATGGAAAGATCGTCGATTGCATATAAATATTGTCTTTTGTTATATAATGTATTTTGGTATTGTTTTAATATGTTTTCATTACAGCAGGATATACGAAAAGGTAGGAAAACTTAAGTTCGTTATTTCCTAACCTCCATGAGTGTGAAAAAGCGTTAAGAAGCATATATCGTATTTTCTATTGAGTTTTATTTATGTTTTTGTTTATGAGAATCATATGAACTTGTTTTATGAAAACTTTCGTCATCCTATTAAGTCTGTAGGTACATGAATGCATTGTCTTCTATATATATATATATATATAAATATAAGAGAGTAGATCTGTTAAAGATTCATTTTATTATAAAGTAAAATTTACCAAGTCTGTAGGTATATTAATATACATATATCGATCAAATTGAGTAACAATTAAGTTACATAATTTGGGTTGAGAATCGAAGTTTTATCATTACATTATACGAATTTAATAATCTTGTAGTTATAATTTTGTATGTAAATATTAACTATCTTTCAACAGTCGTGGAGTCTGTTAATTTATTAATTATTAATATAATATATATAAATTTTATTATAAATATTCGTCTGTTTATAACTCGTAAATAAAACACAACGTAGAGGGTCCTTTTTAACGTGAATAATAATAATAATTACTAGACGATCATTGGCCAAAATCCGTTGAAAAACATATAAAATTAGCGAAATAAGATAGAAGAATACGATGTTCTTTCATGATAGAATCATTCGATAATGAATATTCAAATAGATGTAATAAATTCTAGATTTACCTTACAGGTAGAGGATAAACTAGTTAGGGAAATTAGCTATAGTACAAGGAAATAGACGTTAGATTTTAATAGGTAGTTTAGCTAGCTAGTTTAGGAGGTTATGGATCCACAGAAAATAGTTTAGGACGATATTTAGTTCAGGTTAGGGTGGATTTCCATCACAATATGTACTCATAAACATAGACAGGAATACCCAATTGCTAGCCATTCTTATTCCACCCGTAATTCTCAAAAGTCAACAAACACTACTATAAAGAAAAAAACAAACACTACTTTCGCGCAGCGTAATTTTAGATTTCTTGGCCCCAAAATGTTTAATTTTCTACCTGATGACTGGAAACAGTTGACAAGAAATGTGCTAAAAAAAAACAATATTTTTGCTTGGCTTATATCCATAGGTATAGATGAATCAAATAATAAATTGATTTCATTTATAACTTAATTGGACCTGTATATTTGTTAAATTTACCTTATTTTTAGAATCATTATTGTATGTGTGAGTCGTGTTGTGTTGGTAATTGCTACTATAGTAACTATTCCTATCGGACGTCCTAAAACAGGTTCACCTAGTTGGGCGTCCAACGTGTCAATATTTTTTATACAGCGTACAACTCGGACAAATTTACATGTAAAACTGTACCTACTTTGTTAATGTGCTAATATATTTTGTTGTTATAATTCTTGTTATGTTACTTACGCTGTTTTATGTATAATAATACTATGTAAAAAAAATAAAATAAAAAAATAAAAAATAATAATAATAAATAAATAAAATAAAATAAAAATAATTTTCCAACTGTCGATTCGTTCATGAGAATTCAATTCTCTTAATGATTCGACATTATTAAGCCAAGATGCGTGTACAAAGGAAAATTTTGTATGGTGTAGTGGACTTTTTGCATGCTAATAACACCAACTAGAGGCCTCGCAGACTCAGAATACTCAGAAACTTTACTCAGAATTCGGAGTAGAACATTTTATGTGAGTTTTGTGTGTGTGTGTCTGTGTGTGTGTCTGTGGGTGTGTGTGTCCGTCCCCCCCTTATAATTTTTGATCCGCTCAATTTACAGAGCCCAAATTTTCAGAATATATAAACAATTATAGGCCTACAAAACTTTTTTACTCAAAATTGTGAATTTTTGTTTCAGTTTTGTAACTTTTGAATTTTTACTTTATTTTTCCATACATCTCAGAAACCATAAAAGCTAGAACGCTGAAAATCGGTATAAAGATAGACAAAATCTCAAATTATTTTTTTTTTAAATTCCAGAGTTTCTCAAACATTTTTTATTAAGAAAAATATTTTATTTATGATAAATTTATGAGTTTAACTGCCTATATTTCCGTTTTTTTTTTAATATCGAAAAAAGCCGAAACACCCCAACTAGATAATTTAATTTTATATAAAAAATATAAACATTGCATTAGCACATCTCAAATTTTTTTTAACAATTTTTATAAAAATTTAATTTAGTGACGACATCACTTCATACAATTTGTATGGTAGTCGCCTATACACAATATGTAAGAAGACTTAATAGTTTGATACTTAAATCTCCAAACATACATACATACCATCATACTGTTTTCATATTCTGTGTAGGAAAAACAGACTGACCTCCATACTATCCTATCCTGACAAACATACCTACATGTTTTATATAGAAAATAAAATATCTTCAAATATTTATTAATTTATGTTGTTTATAGTTTGGAACGTATTCTTTGATTATACACACTATCGTCATCGATAGTTGGATCTCATGTGTTACATGCAACTAGTAATAGATACTTTATAATTTGCATGAGCATCCTGAGTGTAAAGATTTTCACATTTTTGAATTGAAACAATATTTTTTTCCGGTCGCGTGAACACTGTACTTGAATGAACGGATTAACTTTAATATTAATATCATCTATTTTATCTTTGCACATCTGTACAAATGTATAGATGGATTATTTTCAATTAACTAGCAATTGCGTTTCCAGTACATAAGAAAGGTTTGTGTTGAAAAATACTTTTCTCCTTTCATTGACATCGTCTAGATAAGAGTTTTTAATAGCTTCGTACTTCGTAGATAAAATAGAGGTTAAAAGAACTTTTAGAACATCTTCATTGTTGAGTGGTTTGAATGCTCGTATTATGAAGCCTTACATTTTATTTGCTTTTGCGGTGATGTAAGTAGTCTATACGATAACAATAAATAAAATAAGTACTTAAAAAATGTATAGTGGACTTGTTACCCATAGGTTATGTCTACCAGCCAACCACACGAGTACAAAAAATATAATATGATAGATATACAAAGCAATAACAAGAAACATTAAAAAAATATTCACAAGTAAGGATCTCCTAATAACAAAATAAAATTAATAAATCACAATAGCCTTCGTGGCTCAGTTGGTTGGGTATCTGATTCAAAGGTGATTCAATTTCCGGTGAAGATACAGTTTTTAATTATGTTTTCAGTCAGGATCTGTGAGACGATTAAGATCGTCAGTCTCCGGAATGTGGCAACTTGTTTATTGGGTCCGTGTTTAATTCAGATTTGACATAGTATCCATTAGATGCCAGAGAAGCAATATTAAATAAATAATTGTAAAAATATGAATAGAAAAGTAGTTAGGTATTTTTTTTAATGAAACAAAGATGATTATGGTTCTATATGTATATTTTCCTCATAATAGGACGACCGTTTCGGCTGACTAGGCCCTTATCAACTGGTTGATCAGCGCCCTTGAAATGATCTTGAATGATTAAACGGCGCTATATAAATTATTTTTATTATTAAGTATTAGAACCATAATAATTTTTGTTTGATTAAAAATTACCTAGTATAATGGAGTTCTATTACACATTAAACACCGTCAGTATTGACATTTTAAAAAATTAGAAAGGTAGTTAATGTTTTTTTGTATGATTATTGTATTTTGTGCTGTGTATTAGTTTTTTTTTACCATCTTTGTTCTTACTCCTATCTTCTATCTCTCAAAAATTTCTATAAATCAACATGTTTCTGTTTTGTACTGATATTATCTGTTAATTTTGTTTTTTTTTATATTTATGCATTTATTATGTAGATTTACTGTTTATATAATAATTTATTTTGATTTTAACCAAGCAAAAATACAGTCATTCATAAAAATATTACAACAAATTCAATGTAAACAACGTATCATGAACCAATTTTGTTTGTGGATATTACATTTTTTAAAAACTGCACAATGTAAATAATAACTGTTAAAAAATAGTAGATACTCAACATTCAGAAGAAGGAAAATGACAAAAAGTGGAAAAGTTGTGGCATTTGCAGTCAAACTGAAAACCTCGAAGGGTCTCTGATATGGCATTTTTATATCTAAAAATATCGACAATTTTAAAATAAAATAATAAACGTTATTTGAATGAATTTTGGACATAATTATTAATTATTAAGTTTGATTTGACTAGTATTAAGAGAGGGACAATTAATTGGAAGACTTCCAACAAGAAACTATTTATGTAGATATGTAATGTTTGCAATGGTACATTTATCTCTGTTTCGATTTATTTTATATGATAAAGGAAAGATTATTTAGGTATTACAACATAATATGGATAAGAAGTGTGACTTCAGAAGCTATTATAGAAAACCGCCAAGCTAGGAACATCTCTTATACCAAAGCGGTCGTTGATTATCCAACTGTCGATTCGTTCATAAGAATTCAATTCTCTGAATGAATCGACATTAAGCCAAGATGCGTGTACGAAGGAAAATTTTGTATGGCGTAGAACGCTGAAAATTGGTATAAACATAGAAAAATACAAAATCTCAAATTAATTTTAAGAGTTTAACTGCCTATATTTCCAATCTTTTTAAAAATATCGAAAAAAGCAAAAACACCACAACTAGATAATTTAATTTTCTATAAAAAATATTAACATTGTATTGCATTGAATTTAGTGACGACATTGCTTCATACAATTTGTATGGCAGTCGCCTATACACAATATGTAAGAAGACTTAATAGTTTGATAGGTACTTAATCTCCAAACATACAGAACCATCATGCTGTTTTCATATTCCGGGTAGGAAAAGAGGACTGACCTCCATACTGTCCTATTTTGACATACATACCAACATGTGTTAAAATTTATGGGTTTATAGTTTGATTTTTATTCTTCAACTATACATACTATCGCTATCGATAGTTTGATCTCATCTGTTACATGCAACTATTAATACTGGAAGTAAATACAACTATTAATTAAGGGTTATTCACAAATCCCTGACTTATTTACGTATGTAATATGCAATTGATTGATGAAAAACCTTTGATTAAAACAAATAAGTGTACGATATGATATTACCAGCGATCACTAAAATACCCAAATACCAGACTAATTGCGAAGCAAAAAAACTAAAATGTTAAATGAACACAAACTATATAATGTGTAGGTACAGACAATACAAAGGAAATTGTTAAACCAAAAGCACTAACCTTGTTCACTTTATAAATAGGTACATCTGCATGCCCCACACAATTATTTACAAAAACTCAACATAACCACCTCGAAAACATTGTTTTAAATCACTCGAGTGAACAGCGGGCAAAATATTTTAATATTTCTCTCTAACTGAAATCTCGTTAACCTTAATTAGTTTCATAAACCGTACTGCAATTCTTCCAACGGAGATACGATGTAGTTATGTAGTAACATCTTCTTTTTAATAAAAGTGTACAAGATTAACAATTAATATATACCGCGTTTAATCACAAAATGAAATAAATAATGGTTTCAATTAAGTCCCGAGTCTTGGTTGTCATTTATCGTGTTTGTTAAAGAAATGTGACATGAATGCTTTCCACCTGTTATATGACAAAACGACGACGGTCCTGACAGATGCAAGATGGAGTGGTTTATACAGGTGAGCCACACGTTAAATCGTTGTTAGGTAATTATCTCTTATTCTCCGTTGTTTTGTGAACTTGTTAGTCATACATATCTTACAGTAGTTGTAACGGTTACAGTCATAAAACCGGGTTAAAATTGAACATATTTATCCACTGATCTGATCTAGTTTTGGACATGATCATGTTTAAAGTAAACATTTTTCACTATAACAGATATATTATTTATTTAGTACATTTCTTTTCCACAAACGTAACATTTACAAATTTTCTTAATAATGCCTTCGTATGACGATACAGTTAGTTATCGATATACATAAATATACAAGTATATATTTTTACTCTCCACTCTTTTTACTCTACACTACTTTGGAATAGTGGAGAGTCATGATTTCATAATTTTGAAGCGTTGTGTTTTTATGTATGTCGTACAGTGTATATGGCGTACAATGTATACGACATACAATGTATACAACGTATCCTTTTTGTGTCCTCTCTAAAGCCCAAACTTTAAGTCTGATCGACTTCATATTTACATCATATGTGTAAAGTGCATAGACCTAAAACTGATTAGTTTTCCATTGACAACCGTTAATGTCTTCTCTATGATTTCATCATTTAGGTTTTTTTGTGTCCTCTCTACAGTCCAAACTATGTTTAAGTCCCATTGACTTTATATTGATATCATATAACTTTATGAAAAGTCGATTAGAGTTGATTAGTTTTCCATATATATCCATTAGGAAGACATATAACGCTAAATCTAGTAACTGAAAACATGATATATTAAAACCGCCTGATGCACTAATATGAAGCTACGTGTTAGTAAGGGTAACTATCGCGTGCGTTTAAAAGGGTTTATACGTGATGTAAATTATCGGATACCCAAAATTTGTTGATGTTTTGTATTTTAAGAACAAACCTGACTTGAAATAAAAAACTTTATCGGTCATTCACTTTGATTTTATGTACCTACTATTTAAGCATACATAAGATTTATTTCTCTACGACACATAAGAGGTGGAAGGACAGCTGGGACTCAACCTCGCAGGAGAACAACGTCTCTACAAATAACAGGCCCTTAGGCCTTACTTCTTCCATTGCTTGATTACGGTGATGTGTGTTATCTGGATGCCAATCAAGAATTATCAAATAAACTGGAACGATTACAGAATGTCTGTATACGGTTCATTTACAATCTTAAAAAATATGATCATTTTTCGACTTGTAGAAATATACTTCGTTGGCCAAAGATACGAGATCGTCGTAACATTCACATTCTGTCATTACTTTATAAGACTATTTATGATCCCTATTGACCACAATATTTAAAAAATAACGTCGTTTTCTTGTCAAGTCACGGCCTATCCCTTCGATCTGCTGAACGTACTACACTAGCTATCCCCATTCACAATACAGAAGTTTTCAGCTCCTCTTTTCAAGTACAATCAGCTAGACTATGGAATGGCCTAAGTGATGAAGTAACGTCATCTCAATCCATTCAAATATTTAAAGGTAAATTAAAAAAACTTTATTTCACAAATAGTTCCTAAATTCCTTCTATATCCTTCCGTAACCTCCTTTTCCTCATTGCTATGTGAGGTGTTATTTTTATTATTCTTTTATTTTTAAACTCTCTTTTCATTTTTTTCTCTTTGTAATTTTTTTTATATTTCTTACTCTTTTGTGTTATTTTTTATAAATGTATTTCTCACTTAATTAGTACTGTAACAATTTAACTAAGAGACTTCACGTTGCTCGGGTTGGTTGGAAGAAATTGCCTTATGGCAATAATCCTGCCTTTGTACACATGTACATAAATTATATAAATAAATAAATAAATAAGAAGAAGAAGAAGACATACATAGTTATAGTTATTTAAAAAATAATGTTTTAAAGAGGATATTCTTTTTAGAGGAATCTAGGCTGAATTTTAAAATTGTGTGACGAACATTCACTAGAGAAATGCTAAAAATACTTGTATTTTTTCTAGAAACACACTGCTTAACATATTTGATTTGAAATATGTTAAGCAATGATCTTATGGTGTGGAAAAAGGGATTTTTTTTATATTGTTGGAAAGTTTTAAGGAAAATTAATTTATGGTCAGTTATATCCATGTTAACTAAATTACATATTTGTAGGAAAATGTATATATAACAGAAGTTAAATAGCTTCTGTATGGGAAAATTGAGTAATCAACTTCATATTGATATTGTATGTGTCTCTATATACAAGTGTATTTTTTACTCTCCATTACTATCTTCCGCAAGGGGTAGGCAGAGAGAACCGAACACCGCATTCTTCTATCTTGACACATAAACATCAACATTGATGCATTGTCTCATACATGCTCATCTTGTTAGTAATGCAATTTTTTACATCAATTTCTAGACAGGTATCATGTAGAATGTGCATAATGTGAGTTTCGTGATAACATTTTTGTGTGTATGGTGTATTGTGAAAACTTATATCCTCTGGGAATATTATATTTGTTAAAGAATCTAATAGAAATGTGCTACATAAGAATGCATTTAGAAATTGTCAACCTTTCAAAAGTGTACACTTACTATGTATTGGAGAGTTTAGTGTTGGTCACAACCCATTCTTTATTTAATAATGGTAACTAAACAACAGTTAATTTTCGGCACAAATAAACAAGTAAGATCTGTTTAATAAATTTTGAAAATAATATAATTAATTTAAATCAAATATGGATGTGATCATATTCATCTTTGTTATGTATATTATTTAATTATAATTAAGTAACATAACATTTTTACATTTTTCCAGTACAAATGACGGACTTGTTGCATAGTGCCATTTTCTTCCAGACAACCATCAAACATACATAATATATAAAACTTCCAGACAACCATCAAACATACATAATATATAAAACTTCCAGACAACCTTCAAACATACATAATATATAAAACTTCCAGACAACCATCAAACATACATAATATATAAAACTTCCAGACAACCATCAAACATACATAATATATAAAACTTCCAGACAACCATCAAACATACATAATATATAAAACTTCCAGACAACCATCAAACATACATAATATATAAAACTTCCAGACAACCATCAAACATACATAATATATAAAACTTCCAGACAACCTTCAAACATACATAATATATAAAACTTCCAGACAACCATCAAACATACATAATATATAAAACTTCCAGACAACCATCAAACATACATAATATATAAAACTTCCAGACAACCATCAAACATACATAATATATAAAACTTCCAGGCAACCATCAAACATACATAATATATAAAACTTCCAGACAACCATCAAACATACATAATATATAAAACTTCCAGACAACCATCAAACATACATAATATATAAAACTTCCAGACAACCATCAAACATACATAATATATAAAACTTCCAGACAACCATCAAACATACATAATATATAAAACTTCCAGACAACCATCAAACATACATAATATATAAAACTTCCAGACAACCATCAAACATACATAATATATAAAACTTCCAGACAACCTTCAAACATACATAATATATAAAACTTCCAGACAACCATCAAACATACATAATATATAAAACTTCCAGACAACCATCAAACATACATAATATATAAAACTTCCAGACAACCATCAAACATACATAATATATAAAACTTCCAGACAACCATCAAACATACATAATATATAAAACTTCCAGACAACCATCAAATGTATATTAAATATTTTTTAATTTTTTTCTCAAAAACTCTTGGTTTGACAATGATTAATATGAACACATATATAATTCCACATTTTTATTTTATTTTTCTCCCGACGACCGTTTCGGCTTATAAGGCCATAATAAACTGGTGTTGAATACACAGTTCACATTTCTTTTATACAAAATTAAACAAAGGTTATAACAGGTAAATAGATAAATGTATGTATATAATGCTATTAATGATGGGAAAACCTGACACATAATGAGGTACTGGAAAAGGGACAGACAAATGGGTATTTGTGTGAGAGGGAGAGAGAAGGAAGATATACAATTAAAATTAAAATAAGCCATGTGTATAGGAATTGGATTTTTTGGTAAAGCCCATTATTACTATTTCAGTATTTCAATTTCTTAATAATTATGGGTGGCAATTTATATAGTTCTTATATGTAAATAACTAAAATAATATATTATAATGACAAAAAATTATTATGTTACACATTATGTTACACTTAGTGAACATTGTTTTCTTTATACAAAAGCCATGTTTTCTGTCCCCAAAAATATACAAATGTTATCTTTGTACATATATACTAAACATATTTATATGCCAATTATTATCTTCATGATTTTATGTTGAACCATTTATTTATTATTTTGATTCTCTGTATTCCGATTTTATTTGTTATGTAAAGGGGATGAATATAGTACCTATAATATAATATATTTGACAAGGGATCGCTAGAGGGCAGTAGTGTATGTACTAAAATTCCCCTCTGCCTTTTCGATCAATCAATCACAGACTTTTAAATAGAATGTTTCGATACATTATTGTACATATATTTGATATTAATTTTGATTTGGATTAAACACTGTTGGCCTTACTTACTATTTAAAATACGGGGTTAATCCAATGCTTAGTTTCGGCCATACAAAAAACTGGGTTAACATCAGCTTAAATACAAATTGCAAATAGTAGGTAAGTAAGACCATGTATGCTTGCTTTACTTTTTTTTTTCGTATGGTTTATCAGATTTTAAATCCTCAGTTCCAGCGCTGAATACCACTTCACCGCCTCTGGTTTCGCCACGTGTGTAAAAATTTAATAAAAATTTGATGTGTACTATGTCCTATGTACGGCGTGTTTATTCTACATCACCGATTAAAAACAAGTGTTCATTCGATTCTTTTCAAATTTTGCAAATTTACAATTAGGTATATTATTGTAAATTTGCTAAGTGGGGGGGGGAAGAAGAGGAAAATTAGTTATATAATTCATAAAATTGCATGAAAGACTTATCAAGTACTCAGAACAATCTGCTCATTTTTACCAAGATCGAATGTGATGTAAATTTTAATATCAATTGCGAAAATTTTCAACAAATCAAATGATCAAATGCGAATACATAATATTTTTTAACTTCAAATAACAACGGTGTTGATAACATTTTTCCTACAACCAATTTTCATTCAATCCATGAAGCAACTCACTCACATAAGCCGCTATTATTATTAAAGATTAGCATCCTATTATTTCTTTGTCGTATTTTATTGCATTCCGTATAATTTTCGATTAGGTTGTTATTTATTTATCGTATGATACTAGTGAATCAAATGTTAGTCAAAATGAACAAAACACAGCACTGACAGCAGGCAAACACAAAACAGCACGATATATCAATCACACATTCACGTCGAGGGCTCCGAGCCAATCCACAAATGCTGGTGTCAATTCGCAAATGTCCGACTTTGGGCCTTCATATGCATGGACGCTGCATTCTTCCAATATGTGTTGCATTGTTTGAAAGGGGTGGCCACAATCGCATTGTGCGGATGGAACAATGCCCCACTTTGCCATAAGGTAGTTGCAGCGTCCATGTCCAGTGCGGATCCTATTCAGGGAGGTCCACAGCCTTCTTGGCAGCTCGAAACCTGGGGGTATCTTCGTTGGAGTTTCCATATACTTATTAACATCCAAGTTGGAGCTTACCCAGTCACTGTGCCAAGTCTCATTCAGGCTGAAGTCCTCACTAACAAGGTTACATCCGAGTTTCGCTGCTGGATTCCTTGAAGCAAGTCTTTGCTGTCCCTCAGACGGAACATCACTGTGGATTGGCAAAGCGCTATTGTCACAAATTCTCTTCCATAGATTAAATAGGGAGAATTTTCTTCTTGCGTCAGGGGGAGGTATATGTGCGAGCACAGGAAGCCACTTTATTGGGGTAGACCGGATGGTGCCGCTAATGGTCCTCATGGCCACATTCAGTTGAGTGTCAACTAGTTTTGTATGTGCACTATTGAGCCATACAGGAGCACAGTACTCTGCTACCGAATATACAAGGGCAAGTGAAGATGTTCTAAGGACTGTTGCACTAGCCCCCCAAGTTGTTCCTGCCAGTTTATGGATGATGTTATTTCTGGACTTTAGTTTAGCAGCTGTTTTTTCCAGGTGTTTTTTGAATGTTAGAGTTCTGTCTAGTGTGATTCCTAAGTATACTGGTTGGTGGTTGTGGGTGAGTCTACTTCCGCAGAAGTGTACATTTAGTTTGTGATTTGCATCTCGGTTACTAAGGTGAAAGCAACTAACTTCTGTTTTATTTGCGTTTGGTTTAAGTCTCCATTTATAAAAGTAGCTCTGTAACTTTTGAAGGTCTGATTCAAGTTGAACTTCGCATTCTTTAAAAGACAGTTTTTGGATTAGGTGGCTTGGATTTGGATTAGGTTTTTGGATTAGGGGGCACGTAGAGTAGACAAGCTCCGCGCGCTGTGCCCCGGGTAACGCCAAAAGTCTTCTCAATAGGAGGCTGAACAATTTTGCAATAAAATCTCCCAGCCATAGTGAATCTAATAAAATACTAGAATGATTAGGTTGTTAGTCTTTAATGATAATAGCGACTCGTGTGAACGAGTTGCTTAATAAATTGAAAATAAATTAGTTGAAAAAAAATTACCAATACCTTTGTCATTTGAGGTTAGGAATATGTTTGCATTTTTGAAATAAATATTTCTCAACATATTATTTAGTATTTGAAAGATATTAGATTCCACCCCAGTTAAAGATCTAGCTGATTTGTTAGGTCCAATAATAAAATTAGATTTACAATTGAATTATTTATGAGTTTTGATTTTTTTTTCACTTTTTTAGTACCTAAATAATGAGTTTTATACATGTACTAAACCGCCTTCCAAAACGTATGAGGTTATCAATTCTAAGTGATTTTTTTTATATAGTATGTTAAGCGATAACTTTTTACCACGTTGTCCGACTTCTATAATTCTGTTTGCATTGGAAAAAAGGTATCTTTAGATTGATCCCATTTCAATTTGGTAATGATCTAATGATGTGATTCATGATGAATCATCATAAACTGAAATTTGTAAAATCAGCGATAATTAACCACCCTATCGTCGTGTTTAATTCGTCCGAACTCGGTGATTCCTTTTTAAAAAGAAAGAAATTACTTCTGGAATGGTTCCATCTGGGCTGCGTTCAGATATCTGAACGGTATCGATACATATGTATGTATCTGTAGTTCCAGATTATGGCGTTATTCATACTAATCTCACTGAACACTGGTTCAAATAATTTATATATTTTTTTTGTTTTGTACGGCTATCGCATAATATGAGCTACATAGTCGACAAGGGTTTGATAATATACAAAGGAGGTCATGTAACTGTACATATTCAACACATCCAAATCACAACACATTAGTTTGACTTGCATTATTAAATTACGAAGTGTCCTCTTCGCTTTACGTTTATCATTTTTGTCTCCACCGCCATAAGATCGTTTGAAAATGGTTTATAAATATAATTATTAAATTTAATTTAAAATAATTTGCAGGAATGGTGAATTTATATGCTAGTGTTTGTACGTTGTTCAGTTTATTGATTATTGTTATTTGTTTGTCAATTGTAAAATGCGAATGTGATGGAGTAAAGAGTAGGCCTAAACGACATCTCAGATTTATTGAAAAGTCTAAATACTTTGTAAGTACATATTTAACTTATATTTATTATTTTACATATTATGTAGTTCAATATTTTATCTCTCCAATAGGTGGAGAATCATGATTTCACAATTTTTAAGCGTATTTTTTGAAGTAAATTTCTCAACAAGTATCATGTAGAGAGTTCACACTGAGTTTTTTCGTGACGTGTTTGTATGTATGGCGTACGGCGTTCGGCGTACGGAATTTTTTTTGTGTCCTCTCTATAGCCCAAGCCATGAGTCCGATCGACTTTGTATTTAATAATATTTGTATTTAATAATATTTGTAATATGTGTAAAGTGCATAGGCCTAGAGCTGATTAGTTTTCCATAGACAACTTTTAATTTCTTCTCTATGATTTCATCATTTACGTTGTTTTTTTATGTCCTCTCTATAGCCCAAACTATAAGTCCGATTGACTTTATATTAACATCATATGTGTAAAGTGTATAGACCTAGAGCTGATTAGTTTTCCATAGTTATCCGATAATTTCTTCTCTATGATTTCATTTTGTTTTGAAGTTTTGAAACAACAAAAATACACATCGATATATCAAAAATGCATTCGTTTTGATATATCAAAAATGCATTCAAGGATTATCAAAATTTATAGAATAAAAATCTATGGTCTGCCATATTAATGTGAAATAAATTTCATATTTGTATGAAAAATTTGAAGTAAAATAGCTTCTGTATTGGAAAATTGAATGATCAACTTCATATTGATATTGTATGTGTCTCTATAGACAAGTGTATTTTTACTCTCCACTTCTATCATCTTCAAGGGGTAGGCAGTGAGAACCGAACACCGTATTCTTTTATCTTGACACATACATCACCTCATCAACATTGATACACTGTCTCATACATTCTCATCTTGCTAGTAATGCAATTTTAATTAAAATTTCTCAACAGGTATCATGTAGAAAATGAATACTATGTGTTTCGTGACAATGTTTTTGTGTGTATGGTGTTTTGTAAAAACTTTTGTCATCTGGGAATCTTATATTTGTTTCAGAATCTAATAGAAATATACTTTTCGAGATTGTCAACCTTTCAAGAAGAAAAAATGAACACTTACTATGGTGTGGAGAGTTTAGTGTTGGCTATAACCCACTAGTTTTTATTTTGTCACGCAAAATTGATGTACCTTTGTTGAGAATAAAAATATAGCATATTTCGTTTATTTCATAATGCAATCTCACTCCAACAACCCTTGAAGTCTGAAGTACCTAAATTCAGCTCAATATTATAAAGCCCCTAAAAATAAAATAACAATATATGTAAATTCAACAAGAAACAGATAGATCATTAAAATTTTAAATTTTGTACTTAAATTTTAAAACAAAATTATTCTAGTTCCAAATTATTATATAATTATTATTCCTTTTTACTGATCGATTGTTTCGCCTTACTAAATTCTTATAAACTGAATACCCCAAAGATGGAATTTTACAATATCAAAGCAGTCAACATTGAAAAAATAAAATTATCAGCTTTAAATTTTTTTTTTCTAGATTCGTCTAAATACAAAACACAATATGGTTCCGGAGTTTCGCATATTTGCTCAGGCCACTGGATTCAGAATAAACTTTGAGACTCCTAAGAAGTTTGGACGATATCGTCATAAAATTGTCAGAAGAGATCTATACCAAAACTTAGAACAGCTAATATTTCAGTAAGCATGCATATTTATTATTCCTTTTTATCACACACTTTTATTTAACTTTACCTGACTATTCGTACTAGAATTTCGCAATGGATTGATTAGACTTGCTTCCCGGACAGTTAGATTTCTGAAACAAGTTTGATTCATTTAATATTTTGATAAAATTAAACAACTTTGTATATCATACAGTGGCGGCTCTCCCAAAAGGGTTATCGGGCTCAGCCTTCCCAAACACTTCGTTCAAAAGATTCCAATAAATGTATGTAATTGAGTCTTAGGAACACATTATTTTTTCTAATTAACGTTTGCTGACTTACGCCAGTAGATTATCTAGCGAAAATATTTTAACCTACCCGCTTTGTAAAACAACATTCTATGAATTAATTCATTTCTCGGGCACAGTCGACATCTGCCCGGAGATGTATGCTGAAGACGTACACGCTGAATGTATGCCGATTTCGAGCAAAACGGGTCGGTGCCCGCGAAGGATTACAGAATATTTTCATTCATTCATATTTTGTTGTTCATTGCGATGGTCGAACGGTAAGTTAGCAGATGTAATTCCTTAAGGATAAATGATCAGGTTCACGTTTTAATTTCCGATAAACAATATAATTATGGAAAGCCTTGATAATTTCAATGTACGAAAATAATATTCTTCCAATATCTGCTTTCTGATTCTGTAAAATTATAATTTTGAGCCCCTCTAAGATTTAAGGTCACCAGCCGCCACTAATTTTATACAACCATAAAGTACTATTTAAAAAAATTCACAATGGTTTATTTTATCAATAATTTAAAGTGTTTGACATTGGCAGTATGGATTTATACAATCTACTGACTGATGTGAAATCATTTTTTCACTCTCCGTCATTTCAACGCGAAGAAAACTTTGAAAGTGTGTCCTCATTTTATTATTTATTTACTCGCTTTTTTTCTTTATACCATGACAGAATTTCACACAAAATCTGCATGACCGATGGAACCTTTAATCTATGGATTACAACATCTTCGTGGAGTGGAAGAATCTATACAAAGTCACTGGCTCTTATTAGAGATCCAGAACCAGCGACTGCCAGATTTAC
This sequence comes from Molanna angustata, assembly GCA_963576475.1. Lineage (NCBI taxonomy): Eukaryota > Metazoa > Arthropoda > Insecta > Trichoptera > Molannidae > Molanna > Molanna angustata. The sequence continues at coordinate 32,550,103 of OY754977.1, forward strand.
GCTGGAGTAAAAAGGCCTATTTTTTCTGCGTAAGGATACCACAGCTGGTAACAACGATTGGATAACATAAACCCTGAGTACTGGTGGCTTTCGGAGATAACAGCCTTTAAAGTGTAGAAAATCGCGATTATAACACGTCAGTTTCAAGAGTGTGTTTTTTATATTTACTACTTAAGATTATTGAAAAATACGCCTTCCATTGACAGACACTTTGGTTGGTGAAGACCCCTCGACAGACAGTTTTCAAGTTCAATCGTTCAAATTTCACTGGGTGCGAGTGAGTAATATCTACGAAAGCCGCCAGCATTTATGGTTCATATTGTTCACTCGTAGTTACTTGCTGTGGTATCACAGAAACTTACAAAAAAAAGGAAAAAAAAATTGGAAGAAACCAGGTACAGGGCACCTAGGCTCCTACAGGGATCCCTGCAGGTGCCGTGACTTAGTGGTTCTCCTAAAATATTCCCCTTTTTTCCTGTTGAGATGTTAAAAAATTGTCATAAAATATTATTTATTTATTTATTTATTTATTTATTTATTTATTTATTTATTTATTTATATATTTATTTATTTATTTATTTATTTATTTATTTATTTATTTATTTATTTATTTATTTATTTATTTATTTATTTATTTATTTATTTATTTATTTATTTATTTATTTATTTATTTATTTATTTATTTATTTATTTATTTATTTATTTATTTATTTATTTATTTATTTATTTATTTATTTATTTATTTATTTATTTATTTATTTATTTATTTATAGCTCACATATAGGGCACATGTGCACAATGTTGGGCTTATTGCCAAATATCAATATCTTCAAACCAACCATATTCATTTGGTGGAAGCTATGTTATGATATGTACCAACATTTTTATAATTACAACATATAATAAAAATATAATTACATATAAAACAAAAACAGTAAAGAAACGGAGGGGACAGGAGAGGGGGGGACAGGAGAGGGGGGGGATAAGGATAGGATAAGGAGACAAATTTACGTGTTATGTGTACCTAAGGAAATGATTTCTTAGATTTCATTTGAAAGCGGGAAGTGTTAATGAAACTGGAAGTTGCGATGTGACGTGAATCCAAAGACGAACTGCTTGTACTTGTGAAGAAAGATGTGGTGAAAAAGGAAGTATTACAATGATATTAAACAAATATACCTTTATAATAATAAATAATTTCAACTTTTTTCAGGCATGGTTATGATGGAAGAGCATGCATCCTCAAGTCGCTGTGTGAAGCTTCAAGAGTTGTCACTCCACAAAGCGGAATATTGCTTAAGCTTTTCAAGAAAATATTCACGTAAGATATTTTTTTAGAAATTAATTACCAATTCATATTACCGAATAAATATATTCACTAAGTTTTTTATCTTTTCTACGGACAATTCTTGGTAGAACTCCATTACAAATTATACCAAAAATTTCAGTTCTACTACTTTAATGACACTGACTAGTTTCGGTCATCCAGCGACCATTTTCAAACTGTTGACACTTTGAAAATGGTCACTGGATGACCGAAAATAGTCAGTGTCATTAAATTAGTAGAACTGAAATCTTGGGTTTTATTTTACCATACCAAATGTATTTATAATATTCACTAAGCGTATAACCATTGTGTTGCAAATTGAACCAGATGCCTGTGGCTCAGAAGTCTGACGACTTACTACAGAGCCACAAAGTTAGCCTTTTACTTCAACGTTTTACTGCATTTGCAAAAAAATGTTGATAAAATCACACTATTATTAAATTACCAATAATGTCCTCGGTGAGAATATATTATGAGGATGTATGAAAATGTTTTTGTTACAAGGACATACCTATTTACTTATTTATTATTTAATAATTATTGAAGTAGATAAGCATATCTGTATATACATGGTCCAGTTAGTACGACTCACATTTACGATCCCGGATCTGATTCTCGGTACAATCAGGGTTTTTAACTTTGAATTCTTAATTTAAGATGATGAATCTCCGAAATGCTTTAACATGTTTTTGGTTGCGGATTGAATTGATAATTTATCGGCCTTCGTGGCTCAGTTGGTTGGGTATCTGACTGCTGATCCAAAGGCCCCGGGTTCGATTCCCGGTGGAGGCACAGTTTTTAATTGTGTTTTCAGTCTGGATCTGTGAGACGATTAATATCGTAACTCTCCAGAATGTGGCAACTTGTTATTGGGTGCATGTTAAATAAATATTTGACATAGTACCTGTTAATTGCCCGAGAAGAAATATTGAATTAAAGAAATAATTGCCAAAATAACTAAGTTTTCCAAGTAATCATAAAAATATGTATGTTTTTTTAAGTTTATTTCCATAAACATATTAATAATATGTCTTGAAAACAACTTCACTAGGCAGCCTGTTCTGAAGCAATACAAATAAAATAACAGATACCTAATATTCATATTCGCATGCTCGCATATTCATATTCGTAACATTATTAATGCGGATTTTAACAAATAAATAAAACACGAATAATAATAATAAATATTGGATAAAAACAGTAATTAATTAATAACGGAAACAGTAATAAAGTTCAACAAAATTGCTTATATTATTTTTTGTGTGGCTAAGGCTTTTCCTGCACCTTTGGTTGCGTCCTTATAGAAGGTTTAAATTTCAATTTTTCTCCCTTGGGGGGTCGTCAGGATGGTCTTTAGAAAGACATCTTCCAATAAACAAAAGTAAATTGCTATCTTATAAAAAAATATTTTGGCTAACTCTATTAGACATAGCTGCTGCATATCGGCATAATATAATGCACTTTTGTAAAAGTTCACTTTAAAAATGACTTCACTTTGAAAGCATATTAAATTTAATTCTCTATCCTGAGCCACGGTGGAAATTTTATTATCCAGAGTATAAAAGTCCTCGGATATAAAATCTAATAATATCATCTAGCGGCTAAGGGATAATAATATCGTGTAGTTATTCAGTTTCTTTACCACAAGAAAGATAATAGGCAATGATCCAAGATTTACTTTAAATCGATTCAATGATATAAAAGAAAGGTATGTATTTGCTTACTCACACAAAGGAAGAATATAGATGATTGTGTCAAAGAAACAGAATATGTAAGAGCGAAAATAATAGAAGATTCGTTTAACTGCGATTCGTTAAAAATGGCTTTACATATTTGTTTATTTATTTACATATTTATTTATTGAATTACATACTTATTGATTTATTAATTTACATGTATACTTATTAATATTATTATTTTACATATTTCGTTATTAAAGTTAGTTTTAATTGATTAAATTAAACATCATTTAGTAATATTCATATCTATTTATTAATTTAATGTTTATTTACATATTAATTTTATATTGGTTGATTTAATAAATGACATATTTATGTATTAATTTACAATTTTAGTATATAGATTTATTATATTACATATTTTTTTATTAATTTAATGCCATACATTTATTTTTGATTAACTGTTATTAATATTTTTACACAATACGTATAAGTTCGAATCCTGCCTCAACCGATTTCGTTCACCCATAGCACAAGCATTTATGCTTATTTTAGGAACGTAGGAAGATGTATATGTACTTGTTTAACAAGGACATATTATTTTTTTATTAAAAAGAAATTAAAAAAAATATATATATTGTACACTCGGGGATTCTTCCGTTTGGCATTTTATATGTTTTTACTGTTTGGCACCGGCTTAGAATAGTGCTTCCACTCTATCCCATTGTCATCGTTTTCGGGTTTTCCGTAAGAACCGGGTTATCGAAAATACAACATCACAAATCAACATCCCACAATGTTCAGCAATAAGGTTCACCACCGATTCTGAATGTTGCCTTTTAAAGTGAGACGAGATTAGTGTGTGGGGATACACCCATGTGTCGTACTTCCTTTTATAAATTAAATCACACCTGTACACCTGTCGCTGGTTACCCTCCATTATGGTAAATAGCCGTGATGGTATAAATTTATGTCTTTGTTACCATCAAGACAAACAAAGTATAGGTATGTTTACCTACAATAGCAAAAATAATGACAGCGAAAACAAAAAAAAAACTAATTGAAGATAAAAAAGGCTAAAAGAATCAGGAAATGTAGATGAAAATCTGGTATTCATGAAGAAAGTACTTATCATTCTTTGTTATTTTCTGAATATAGAATTTTAAATGTAAGAAAATCAAAATATTTTTAACAATACTGAAAAGATTTTTAATTATCTCAATAGAGACGAAGTTGGAATATTTATTGTAGGAGAACCGGGAAATCAAGGCACCTACAGGGCTTACGACCTGTCATCGGCTGGTTTACGTGATAACTTTATGCGCTTGCGCAACGTTCACCAATTATGCCTTTTTAATGAGATCCCTATCAATTCAATTTTGAAAGTTCTAAAAAAGTTCTAAAAGGCATAAGTTCTAAAAGGCATAATTGGTGAACGTTGGGCAAGCGCATAAAGTGATCACGTAAACCAGCCGATGACAGGTCGTAAGCCCTGTAGGTGCCTTGATTTCCCGGTTCTCCTACAATAAATATTCCAACTTCGTCTCTATTGAGATAATTAAAAATCTGTTAAAAAATATGTTTGACTCCCGACAGGGAAAAAAATCCAATGTTTGCGCATATGCAATAATAAAAATATTCGAATACTGAAAAGGTTAATGAATTAAACTATGTAAGTTTTAATTTGGCAATACAGTCGTTCTAATAACATAATATTATGGAGTTTTGTAATGTAGCCGCCATCTCAATTTTCCATAATATTCCCATAATATGGAGTTTTTCAATGTAGCCGCCATCTCAATTTTCCTTAATATCAACATAATATGGTGTTTTTCAATGTAGCCGCCATCTCAATAAAACAGTTTCATGTATTTGTAAAAATCCTTAAATTCCCTCCTTCCTCCCTTCTACTTAAATTAATAAAATTAAGTGATTTATTCTAAAATAATTTAACGTATTAATTAAATTTTTGATAAATTTTCAGAATACCGGAAGGAGATGAAAGTTATTACCCATATTTAAATTATGAACAATGTGAAGTTTTGGATCAACATTGTCCCTTATCAATACTCCATCTATCGAGATTCACCGATAACTGATGAACATAATTGGTTTGGATCGACAACTGTATACAAACTCAGTAAATTCAGATGTTTTAGACCAACTTATTGAACAACTAAATATAATCTTATTTTTTTTTTCTTATTTATTTATTTATTCATTTATTTATTTGTATACTTATTTATTTATTGATTTATTTAATTTGTTTATTTATTTATTTATTCATGTTCCGTGGAAAAATTCAAAGGACAATATTTGGTTTTTGGATTTCTATTGATAATATATAATATCTGTACTAAATTGTTTTAATTTTGATATAATTTAAATGAAACAAGTCAGTCAAAAGTCTATTGTAATAGAGATGTGCGATCCAGAAGTCTGTAAACTAAATATTTATTATAAATTCTTTTATCCCATTTATATTCTTGTGCATTGAAATATTTTATCAATAAAAATGTTGACTTTAGATTCAATCAATGAACGAAGATATAAAAATATTGACTCAAAAACAACAGTTATTATTACCTATTACTCGGAAGTACATTTAATATCGATTTGTATTGTCTTCAAATGGAAAGCAAGGATGAATAAAATAAATACAATGGATATGAAGAGATAAAAGGTAAAGGATTTCAAAATCAGATAGCAGGATTGGAATTGAAAAGAGTATTATAAAAATAATATATTCAATAACAACATTCAATAAAATTGTATCAAATAAATATTTCAGAGAAAACTTTTCTATACAAATATGCATTCCCTCAGAAGTCGTCGTACCTAGATAGATAATACGAATCAAGTCAACAAATAGGTATTAATAAACTTTTATTAACCTTATCGCTAAAAGATGAATGTAAAAAAATATAAAAATATGTGTAGGTATTTATTTGTTAACGAAAGAAAATAACAGGTATACAGGCAGCAGGATCAGGGAAGAAGAAACAGGAAAGGAACAAAATGAAAAGCAATCCAAGAAATAATGCATTTTTCTTGCAATGGGTCAAATATTAATTTAAATACTCTCAATAAAATTCCTGGACAATTGACGGTAGCCGATTGACCGCGGACGATTAACCTTACGCCCTATCTACTAAACGGGCAATTGACCGTGTGGATATTTTACCGTGAGGAAAATTGACCGTGGGGACAATTCACCCTGAGAGATTTTTGCCGAATTAACAATTCACCGCGTGGGATACCATTTTAAGTATCTTCTTCCTTTCCATTTTTCAAATTTGTACAAGTATAAAAAGCTCACATACACGCTAATTTAAAATGCGACAACCTAAGCAAAGATATCTTGCATAGCGTCATTTTTTGATAAAAATCGCAAACTGTGTAAATATGGTTTAACCAATCACGACTCAATGCTCTGTCCTTGGATACTGCTTCGTATAGCCGGTGCGTTTAGTGCTTTTCACTTCAAAGGAAGAAAAATAAAAAGTAATTGTTGATACATAAAATAGTTACGGCACGATAAATTGTTCATAGGTTAAAAGGTCACACAGTAATTTGTCCCCATGGTGGATTGTCCTCACGGTAAATTATTCATTCGGTGAAAAGGGCGTACGGTCTATTGTCCACGGTTAATCTGTTGCGATCCCACTATGGAGACTAATGGTAATGGTCTCACAAATCCAGAATGAAAACACGGTAAAAAAAACTGTGTCTTCGCCGGAAATCGATCCCGGAACTTTGGCTTTTCAGATATCAAACTTACTTATCCACAAAGACTGAATTTAATGTAATCCATTTCTTAAGGAGGTAGGTAAAAAAGCAAAATAAAAAAACGCAATTTTTCAAACGTAAATCGTTTTAATGATTATTAATGAACTTATTTTAGACTAGATAAGAAATAAAGTCAAATAGTCCATATCCTCTAGGACACTTAGGATAAAGATCTCTGCAGTCGTATAGTTGATCTCCTGCTCTTCTGGCTGCACAGTACTCATCTTCAAGGTCTGAAGAAGAAGTACCATTTCTTCCTTCGAGATCCTTGTAAGGTGGTCTGTAATAGACACAATTATAAAAACATTTGTACACGTTTTAAATCGGTTTCCTATTGAATTAACACTCTGGTTATTACAATGTATTCTTATTCAGAATGAAAAATTAATTTTTTATTTTAGCCAAACAGCACAGAGTAATATAACAAAAAACGAAGCGCTTTATCTAGATACCGCCATCATTCTCAAAATAAGAAACATAATTATATAATTTAAACAAAAATATATAGTAAATAATTATATAATTAGAACAAACGTACAGGACGGTCATGAGTCCGCTCAATAATGCTAAAAAATCTATCATATGTATTATCAATAAAATAAATAGAACCTTCCCTATTTTGTTTAGGGTTGTTACTGTCCATGATCCAAGACAACTGTTTAAAACCACATTGATTCATTTCCAAAAGAATATAACTCTGCAGTCTGTATAGTAGAAGCCAACAAAGGCGTTTCACTCGGCAAGAAAGTGAACTTCTTTGTGTCTATAATGAAAACCTCTTTTGGATAGATACGTTTTGGAGTCATTGCTCCTAGAACAAACTCGATAAAAAAATAGAACCCCAAAATAGGAATTCCTTTAAAACTAAAATAAAAGAATGGCTATTAGTATCGGGCAGACACTATTCAGAGTGTTCACCCATAACTTCCGAACCCATACGTATCTTTTGATTTATGTATTATTAACCAACATCCAAAAATGGAGGACGTTATTAATTCGACATGAACTTTTTTAATGTATATTGTATATTCAGCGACAATTTGGTTAAAATATGATCATGAGATCCATGAGGAATTCATCAAACACTTCAATTCGCCCTTCAGGGATAAAAACTCCTTGCAATTGTCAGATTTTAATCTTTTTTGTTTAATAGGACGGGAAGTGCTTCAGAGATGATCACATATATGAATTTCAACGAGAAAAAAAAATGTCAAACTCTTCAATTTCCCAAGTCATCTGCAATTAATAATAATTCTTTACCATCACGTTATCTGAATGCGATAATTCCGTTTTTCATTAGAAATTGATTACTTCTGGGGTGGTTCCATCTGAATAAAAGAAATCACGAAACTGATCAATTTACTGTATTAGCGAATTGTATGAAAGATTATATTACTAGTAGCATGAGAACCAAATATTGATGGCGATGTAATAGAATCATAAGTTCCAAACAATTAACCCTTAATTTCAAATTAGACGATATTTTGTTTTATATACGAAACATGTTTGTCAAGAGGGACTGAAGGCACAGAATAGACTGAAGGAACCATTTTTAATTATACAGGCAATACGAAGATTGCCGGGTTTCGCTAGTTTTTAGTAGAAGACAACTTAGTTTAAGAGTATAAAAATTTTATAGGCCAATAACTTTCTATATTTTCTGAAATTTTAGGCTCTGTGCATTCAGCGGATCAGTCGTTATAAGATGGGACACAGACACACTAAATTTTCTACTCTGAATTCTGAGTAAATCCATATAAATATCATAATATATGCTGCGAAGCCTCTAAGTTGGTGTTTTTTGACTTCAAAGTTGGAAAAACCGTGAAAAATATAGACCCTGCATACAAATATCGCGTATCTTGGTTTGATACTTTGTCTAAATGTTAAGATAAATAAATTCTCTTGAAAATCGACAGTTGGATTAACTTATCGAATCACCCTGTGTAACATAAACCATCTGCCTTTTACACTATAGTACATCGCTTAAAGAAAATAATAAATACCCAAATAAATTCAAATAGAACGCCTGTGTTCAATATGTTCCCCATTCCTGCCCGTACGGTAAAACAAACCCACCCCTTCTTCTAGTATACACTTCACCCACCAACGACAGTAGCACTACACACGGTTTAAGGTATTTATAAGTATGTTTGGAAGAGGGACCGGGTCAGCTCTGAAACCGGTGAACATAATTACTCAAAAGTGGTGTAAACAAAATAGTTATTGTTTTAATTTATTAGTTAAAATGAGCCACAACATAATAGCCACGAAGTACCAAGATAAAATTATGTTAAATAATTGTTGAATTGTTTATTAATAATAATAAATAAATAACAACTAGAAATGTAAAATAAATGTTACTTATGAAAAGAATTGCCCAACTGAGAACAACTTGGATAGGCCACAACCTCCGGCACCCAGGCCTACTTTTTACCATCGTCTAAGGAATGATTGATAGGGGCAACTGTAGAGGCCGACCCAGAAACAACTACATAATATGTAGCAGTTGCAAAGAGACGAAGAGACTGGCGGACGATAGAGATAAGTGGAAAGATCGAGTGTTTGGTGCAGACCAATCCTAGGATTGTGACCCAGAAGAACTGTAAATGAAAATCAATATTTTTTTAGCTATTTACGACCGAAATTTTGTTCTTCTCACCCGGTAACCCTATCTATATCCTGAATGTGTTGTTGTACAATATAGTTGGTAGGTTTTATCTAAAAAGATTTCAAAACAGCTTCTATTTTTTTCATTTTTTATTAACTTCCGTCATTTTCTCGGTTATTGATATTCATCTTCCCTCCAATATTACGTTTCATTGTCTGCTTCCTTTGTTTTCTGTTGTATTATAACATCCCCTATACCATTGTATGGGATATAATGATATTACGTTTATTGATTTTTCTTTTTCTTTTATTGAATATATATTCGATGCCGAATTATATGAAAAAAGAATGTTCTACTTCGCCAGAAATCACGTAGTGATTTTATAGATAATTTAAACCCTTTAGGTAGATGTGTAATAGGGAATACATGTTGCCATTTTTCTATGCTTTCCTTACTATACAGAAACACAAATAATAAAGGTTAATGCCATAAGTAAAAAAAATCTTCATTTTAGAGACTTATTGAATTCGAAACAAAAACAGATTTGTACGAAAATAAGACTCTTCATAATAAAAATAACTTACATCTGTCCCGAGGAAGAAGCAAACACTTCGAAACCAATCGTATCAAATTACTAATTGGTTGTTTATAAAAGTGATTTCAAGGATTAAAATTGAATAAACAATTTATTCGTCTAATATATTATGTTGCAAAAGAATGATTGGTATTTAATCCTGCCACGACCGATTTCGTTCACCTACAGCACAAGCATTTCCTTAATATAGGAAACGTATGAGGATGTATATGTATTAGTTCAATTCATACATCGTCTTATACATGTTCGTCTGTTGTTCACGCTTCTAATATTTCCGTCTTTCAAAATACCGTTCACATAAACGTACCATTCCTTCCTTGGACGGCCCCGACCTCTCATTCCATTCCTGTCCGCAATGTATATTTTCTTCATCAGGCGTTCCTCATTCATTCTCCCCATGTGGCCAAACCATCTCAATGTGTTTACTTTCATTCTATCAATGACATCTTTCTTTATCTTACACTTTTTCCTTATGTCCTCATTTCTAACTTTGCCATACATTGTTCTATTATAGATTCTTCTTAGGGATCTCATTTCAACTGCATTTATTCTGCTTTCGTGCGACTTTGCCATGTCCAGGTTTCACTTGCATACGTCAAGGTTGGCACTAAGATAGCGTTATAAATGGCAACTTTGGCATCCTTTGATATGTTGCGGTCATTCATAACTGGTCTAAGTGCTCTATTCAATTTTTTTTTTCAAAATCCAATAAATTTCTTTAAGAGAATTTAAGCATTCTTTTTGAGGCTTCAAATTCTATGTGTTATTCATATGGATAAACTCGGAGTTACAAATAAAATTGTTTTTCTTCGTTTAGCAAGCTGTATCAAAGGTGCAGCATCCCTCTAAAGATATTGTAATACTTACGTCAACAGAAGATGGAAAATTTCTCCAACAACACCATTGTGGTCTACAGGAGCTTCGGCGGCCTCACATATTGTCCTCAATAAACATTCCTTGCCGTTCACTCCGATGCTGTAAATATAAAACAAAATATATATTCGTCGATATTCGTTGATATGAGTACCTACATATCGTCAATATCGACTGCTTCGACTCTGCTGCACAGAGGCCGAACTAACTTCTTGTTTATTTGCTGTTGTGGATTGTTCCTTGTATGATATTCGTTGTAACTCTATTTCATGTATTTCATTGTATTCTATTGTTGTATTTCTTTGTTATAAATTGGGGTAATAAACGAAAAAAAAGAATAATTGCGGGGCTTTAAGGGTAAACTGATCTTGGGGTGTGTGCATCCTGGAGGTCGCCCTTCTGGTGACCGAAAGAATGCAAGTGTCGTGTGACCTGTGGGCTTCTCTTGAGCAACCTAAAGGTCACCCTCACGCACCTATACGCGGGACACTTTTTAAGTGCGCCTTTTGCTGGCGTATTCAGTGGACTCGAATAGGAGACTTCATCTCCTAAAGCGAGTCTGGGTAGTGGTGGGCCAACTCTCAAATATCGTCAATATCTTCAGTTCTGAATGACGTGCATAGTGGGTTCAGTCTTCTTGTTTGATATATATATTTTCTCCTGTTTTCATTGACTCTCTGATAAATTGATTACTTCTTACAATAATTAATAGTAAATAGTAGACCAAATAGTATATTCAGAAAATCTGTTCCCGAGAACCCTCAAAATGTGCGTGTTTGAAATAAAAAAATAGTTATTTTTTAAGAACTTTACATTTTTGAAAAAGTTTTTAAACACAATACATGTAAAAATAGTTTTAATGAAACCCTTTTTTGATATTAATTTGTTGTTAAAAACTAATTATAAGTCTTACAATGTAGATTTATATTTTTAACTCAAGAAAATACTTTTTTATTTTTGAAAATACTTTCTTTCTTATTTGAAACAAATTAGTAACAAAGTGGTTAATGAACAGGGGCAGAAAAGAGTGTTAGAGTGATCTTACTCATGTTTTGAAATGACGGATCTCACTCATGTCCTAATATCAACCAACACATCATCAGCATTAGGGAACTTAACTGGTTTTGTATACATATGTATTGTTTTTTTTTTTGTTTTCTCACAAGCTGTATACAACTGTCTGTTCCCAGAATTAAATAAAATAAAATAAATAATAAAATCATGTACATACAATACGCACGGACTAAATTTTGACTGACTAAATACTTGCACAGCTACTCATTTTGAATAGGTATTGCCTCGGAACAGACTTTTGCCTAGTGAGGCAATATATCCAAATACCTAATATTGATATATTTTTTATTTGTATTGTATTTTCTATTAATATTGTTATGTAATTGTGGCTTATGTAATTCTTTTTTATTAGTAAATTTAAAAAAAATACTTCTCTTGCTATTAAAAATAACTCTTAAGTTTTTTATTATTTCACGTAAAAATATTGCATATCACAGGTTTGGTAATCTTTTATAATATTTGTTCGTGTTTCATACATTAGAAGGTAATAAGTGTACATATGTATTTCTGTGCATCCCGTATATGCCTGAGGCGTTAACAAGGACGATCCGTGTACTGAACAAGCTAAGAATTAAACTTGCCAGAAAACCAATTCAAGTATGATGAATGCAGTGGAAGTAGAATTTATAAGACGAACATAATACATAGTAAATTAAAATGTCAGAGAATAATAGATATTGTGAGTGAGACAAAAATAAATGTTTTGGCACATAAAAAGAATTTGTGATTGACATCTTAAAAAAGTACCTAAATTAAATTTGTGACAAACGTCTATAAAAAGTATTTATGACTGACGTCTAAAAAAAGTATTTGTGACTTACATCTAAAAAAAATATTTTGTCACTAACGTCTAAAAAAATATTTGTCACTAAGGTAAGAAGTATTTGTGACTATAGTTTAAAAAAAATTATTTGTGACTAACGTCCAAAAAATATATTCGTAAAAAAAATATTTTTGACTAACGTCTAAAAAAATATTTGTCACTAAGGTTTAAAGGAAGTAATTCTTACTAACATCTAAAAAAAATATTCGTGACTAACGTCTAAAAAAAATATTTGTGACTAACGTAAAAAAAAATATTTGTCACTTAAGTTTAAAGGAAATAATTCTGACTAACATCTAAAAAATTATTCGTGACTGACGTCTAAAAAAGTATTTGTGACTAACGTCTTAAAAATGTATTTGTGTATAACGAGGAAAAAAGACAACAAGGGCAAAAAGAATATAAGTGAAAATATGGCCACAACAACACAAATAATATTTTGAAGAATGGAAAATATAAATTTGTTTATCGAAAAAACGGCGAGAACGCCAGTATGGAAGTTAAACAAATTAAAACTTTGCCACAGCGACGATCAGCTAAGTGGTTACTTATTGGATTTCTTAAGAATGTATAATATGTTCTTGGAACATGTAAATAAATACATATATCCAATCTCTTAAAAAGTAATACTATATATATAAAATTACTAAAAATAAGACAGTATCTATAAAATTACTAAAAATAAGACAGTATCTACAGAATGGGCACCACTCTTTAGATGCCCTTTGAGCAAAACGCGACAGTGGTCAAGTATGTTTATAATAGGGTAATATTAAAAATTGAGTTATTTTGAATTTCATTTATTAGTTAATAAGGAGTTTTTTAACATAATTTATTAGTAATTAATCAATTTATTAGTTTGATATAATTGATAGTGGAATTCCATCAAGAATCGACAGTCGGATAATTAGAAAAATGCAAATACTTTCGCTAAAATTGTACATAACGGGATCGTTAAACCAGCACATTTCCGTTCCGCTACCGACCCATCCAAACTACATAATATCTAGATAAACATAACTATAGCAAGATTGAATATTACCCATCCATAGATCTTTCAACAGCTTCGTAAAAAAATAGTCTTTCGCTGTCTCCTCTTTCCGCACTTCTCTTGCTTCTGACAACATCCACAAAGGGATAGTACTGCGTGAAGAATGATATATTCGGAGGAACTGGATATTGATATTGAAAGTTTAGAGCAAATATCAAATTGATCATCATTGGATTGTTAATTGGCATTGCAAATCCAAGAAGTAACTGAAAAAAAGGATTTTATTATTGAAATGAATATATTATTTTGAAATGTAAATAAAACACTTGGAAGTTGCGGATTAGTTAATCGATTGTCGTCATCATTAGAGAACGAACACAATAAATAATAATTTGTTTTGTTCTTTATTTTTCAAGTTATGGTTCATCTCCAGCATTGACCAAGATGTTGTCATTCGTCTTAACAATGAAGCTGTCAAAACCGGTTGCATAAAATAACTCATCCATGATTGAACATTTGTGATAATTGAAATAGTTTGAATTTGTGCCCCAAATTAAGTGTCATACTCTGTATCATAGTATATTATTGTATCAAAAAAAAAATTGTATACTTTTTGCTTACACTAGATGTATTAATTTTGTATTTTTTTACGTCTAAATAATTATTATTAAACTAACTATTAATATATAGCATTTTTATATAAATAATAAATATGCGAGTTCAGTAATTAATTCAACAACCTCTCGAATAATCTGAATAAATTCAGAAATTATTTTGTTATTTGCGATGCTTCCGTAAAATCTTCATCATATTTTCTTTGAGTAGATACCTACCTACAAACTTCGTTTATTCTGAAAGAAGGTGTAGATAATTCTCTTGCTTTCTAACTTTTAATTACTTTTGAAGATTCCCCCACAGCCAAATAATTTTTTTGAATCTTCAATTAGGATTAATTGAAATTACTATCAAGTAGGACTACAGTTTATATAGATTTGAAAGTAATATCGTTCAGATATTAAAATTGAATAAGTACCTCACACATTATACATACATACATATTCTTCCTTTTCCAACTGTCGGTTTGTTCAAGAGAATGTAGTTGTCTTAACATCCCCATAAACAACGTGTCATTTGGATCAAGAAAAGAAACAAGAAAAGATAACTCAATGTATGGAAGTGACAGTTGCCAGTCACGTGACAACTGTCACTTTCATACATTGGAGTTATTTTTTCTTGTTTCTTTTCTTGAGCTAAATGACACGATGTCTAGGGGGCCATATCTGACTTTACGACCATATCTGACACGAGTATGAATCTCCTATTCACATTCGTTGATTGTTCTTTTTGCACTATGGTGCCGAGATTGCTAATCTATGTAGAAGGTACCACGAGCTACTTTTTGAGCTTTACATTTGTTTGTCGCTCATTTAGCATTCTGTGAAGGGGCCGTTCATAGTCCCCATATGCAGAGCTGGGTGATGGTGGAAGTAGCGATATAAATATTCAACAAATTCAACTCCAAAATTATAAATGACAATATTTTATTCAATTTTCTTAACCAAATAATTGTGAATCGAAACCATGCTAAGGAGTATTAACTAAAGGCGATAAGTTCAAACGGTATTAACAATCGTAAATTAGCTTCTGAATCGATCTCCTCGGAGACAATAATATCTAAAATATAGATATCGAAGATTTCGCTGGAGCAGCAAATACAGGGGAGAGAACCAGGGGTGTATTGGAATGAGGGTAAACTGAATGATGGGGTAACTCTAGTGATGAGCAAAAGTCTTGCAAGTCTTGCAGTCTTGGTCTTGGTCTTGCGTTTTTTGCAAGACCAAGACCACATACTTCACTGCAAGACCAAGACCAAGACCAGGGATGCAAGACCAAGACCAAGACCAAGACCATGCTTGCAAGACCAAGAGTCTTGCAAGACCTAAATGCAAGACTCTTGCGGTCTTGCATTTTTTCAATATGTTATTACTCGTAGAAATTAGGTACATTGGAACGACAGTAAATGAGTTATACCTATACGAAGATCGAATTTTGTGACATCTGAAACTTTTAGCCTATCAACTTTCACTATTTATGACTTTCTTAAAAATGTTTGATGTCGTCACATGATATTTATTTTATAAAAACGGTCAGTATAAAAATAATTTATAATTTTGTGTCATTGTTAAATGTATTCATATTAGTGTATCTTAGGTAGGTGTACCAAAATTTAATTACTACAAATGTCTAAGAATGAAATTAAGAAACCTATCGGTTTAAATAACAAATATTTTTAATAATGAACACGTGCGGCGTGTGTTAAACAGGAAGTTACTATCTCAGATTCAAATTGTGTCATATTACGTTTACGTTATGCAAAAATAACCTTTATCATTAGATTCTCAAATGCTATATTTATTTAACCGCGGTGTAATTACAAAGACGCCGCTCTCCTCAAATAAACAAACATCTACGGAGGCGTTTCAAGTGTACTATCTTGTGCATAAAATAAATTCTATTAATTATTTTATTTATTTATCACACTATTTAAATAATACATACATACATACATACCATCACGCCATGTCCCTCACGGGGTAGGCAGAGAGAACCGAACGCCACATTTTTCTATCTTGACACACATTCATCGCCTCATCAACATTCATACATCGTCTTATACATGTTCGTCTGTTGTTCATGCTTCCTACATTTCCATCTTTCAAAATATCGTTTACATGGTCGTGCCATCCTTTTCTTGGGCGCCCGCGACCTCTTATTCCGTTCCTGTCAGCTTTGTATATTTTCTTCGTCAGGCGTTCTTCGTTCATTCTCCCCAAGTGGCCAAACCATCTCAATGTGTTAACTTTCATTCTGTTAATTACATCTTTCTTTATCTTACAATCTTTCCTTGTATCTTCATTCCGAACTCTATCATACATCGTTCTGTTACAAATTCTTCTAAGCGATCTCATTTCAACTGCATTTATTCTGCTTTCGTGCGACTTCTGCCATGTCCAGGTCTCACTTGCATACGTCAGGGTTGGCACTACGATTGCGTTATGAATGGCAACTTTAGCGTCTCTTGATATGTTGCGATCATTCATAACTGGTCTAAGTGCTCCATTCACTCTGTTTCCTGCCATAACTCTTCTTTCAATATCCTTATCAGGCCATCCATTCCGTTGGAACATACTACCCAGATAGACATACTCATCGACTTGTTCAAGCCATTCATTCTCTACTTTTATTTGACACACTGTTCTGCTTTCACTCTTTTCAAAGACCATTACCTTTGATTTGCTGGCATTCATTTTAAGTCCGTTTTCTATGCATCATTCATATACCATACTTACAGGATACTGTAACTCTTCCATACTTTCTGCTAACAATACTTTGTCGTCTGCATACATCAGATCACGTACTGTTACAGTACTCAGTTTCAGACCCTTACTTTCATACTTAAGGGCTCTTATGCAGAAATCAATGTAGAGATTAAAGAGCCAAGGGGACAACACGCACCCTTGTCTAACGCCATTATTTATAGAGAACCAAGTTGTTGTTGTGTCGTTAACACGAACACATGCTTTGCTGTTCTCATATAATGAAGCGATTGCACGTATCAGCTTATTCTTCACTCCGTACATCGATAGTATATTCCATAGTTTTTCTCTTACAACTTTGTCATAGGCCTTTTCAAGGTCTATAAAGGCGCAGAAAAGTTTTTGGTTTTTACCCAAAACCTTTTCTGTGACAATACGTAAAGAAAATATTTGGTCTATACATCCTCTGCCGCCAACAAAAGCCCCTTGAGCATCCCAAATCTTGCTCTCTGTAACCTTTCGTACTCTTTGATCCAGGATCCTTGCATACATCTTACCAACTGAGCTTAGCAAACTTATGGCTCTATAGCTTTTGCAGTCGAGCTTCGATCCTTTACCTTTATACAAAGGTACCACGACTGCATTTCTCCAGTCTGAGGGAGTGTGTCCTTCTTCCCAACATTTGTTGAAAAGAGAGAGACACCACTCCAACGTCTGTTCGCCGCCATATTTTATAAGTTCAGCTGATACACTGTCATACCCGGCAGCTTTCCCCGCTTTTGCGTGTTTTACTGCTTCAAACATTATTTAAATAATCGTCATTAAAAATAGATAACTGCTGCCCAACTAGGTATACCTGTTCTAGGGCTAGCAGTTTTCCAACTATTTGTTTACCAACTGTCGATTTATTCAAGAAAATTTATTTCTATTAACAGACCGACAAAGTATCACTCTAAGAAGTGCGAGATTTGTATGCCAGGTCTATATTTTTAAGAGAAATAAATTCTCTCGAACGAATCGACAGTTGGAATATTATGTATGTGGGTATGTACATATGTATGTGTGCATGTATATTTTTAAAGTGTTTTAGTTTTTTTTATAAGTATGCAGAAATTTTGTATTTTTGTAAAAGTAAATATGTTATCGATTTCTCTGATCAAACTTTCATTTAATTAATATGTCATTTGGT
This sequence comes from Molanna angustata, assembly GCA_963576475.1. Taxonomy (NCBI): domain Eukaryota; kingdom Metazoa; phylum Arthropoda; class Insecta; order Trichoptera; family Molannidae; genus Molanna; species Molanna angustata. The sequence goes on from OY754977.1 coordinate 32,568,371, forward strand.
ATAAAAAAAGTTTATTTACCATAAATATCAGGTAAAATTTTGTTATATAAGATAGTCAAGGTGTTTTTAAAAATGTATAATAATACAAAATAATGATAAGATGCACATTCTTTGAATATAAAATTAAAAAAAATATTAATTAAATTTACCATACAAGGAAATAAAATAAAATCAATTATTAAAAAAACACACACTTTGAAATACCCCTGCGGTCACGACAAAGAAAGGAATTAGTACTTCATATTATTAACTTAAAAATATTACTTATTCTTGTGTCTAATGCCGCCGTTATAGAAACATAACCCTTATGTTTTTATTGTAAGAGTATGTTTTTGCACGATTGAAACGTAATAAGACATTTTGAATCTGGGACAATTCGTAGTATGACTTCCTGTGTAGGTACTCTGTAGGTACATGTTTCTGGGCGAGTTTTGACAAGATATGATATTATACCTACATACATATCTATCATTCAAGCAAGCAGGTAGGTATGTTCATTATTTTATTAGTTGCATGTAACACATGAGATCCAACTGTCGATGGCGATAGAATGTATAATTTAGGAATACGTACCAAACTATAAACACATTTATAAATATTTTATGATATTTTATTTTCCAAAACTGTCGATTTGTTCAAGAGAATTTATTTCTCTTAAAATGTCGACAAATTATCAAGCCAAGATACGCGAGATTTGTGTCCTCCTCATAGACCTCATATAATTTTTGATCCGCTAAATGCAAAGAGCCTAAAATTTCAGAATGTATATAAATTCATAGGGCTACAATGCTTTTTTATTTCATTTTGATTTTTTGTTTCAGTCAGGGGTTATCAACTTTTGAATTTTAAATAAATTTTTCAAATAGGTAGGTACCTATCTCAATAACTATAAAAGCTAGAACGTTGTTAATTGGTATAAATATAGACAAATACAAAATCTCAAGTTAATTTTTCATGTGAAAAAGTTAGAGTTTCTTAAACATTATGTATTTATAAAAAAATATATATATGTGTTTAACACTAAATTTATGTGTTTAACAGCCTTTATTTCCAACGTTTTTGAAAATATCAAAAAAAGCCGAAATACCCCAAGTAGATAATTTAATTTTCTGTAAATAATATGAATGTTATAATAGCAGTAAATCTCAAACTTTTTTTTACAATTTTTAAAAAAATTGAATTTAGTGACGAAATCGTTTCATACAATTCGCATCTCAATTTTTTTTTTAAATTTGTAAAAAAATAGTTTAGTGACGACATCGTTTCATACAAATTGTGTGGCAGTGATCTATCACTTATCAATGACATTATAATATCATTAATCTAAGGTGACTCAGTAGTTTGATAGGCACTTAATCTCCGAATACCCACATACCATCAAACAGTTTTCATATACATATATTTATTTATTTGGATTAATATACTTACTTACAGTCAAATAAATTAATTGAAAATGATATAAAAAAAGATGTACCTACCTACAACAATGAGACCAATTACATATGTAGGTACTAATCAGAAAAGTGTAATATAACAAGTTCAATATTCTGGGTAGGAAGGAAGGACTGACTTCACCATACTATCCTATCTTGACATACATACCTAGGTACATGTTTTGTATGGAATACAAAATATCTTAAAATATTATCTAAATAATTTGGATATATGGTTTTATATTTCTGTGCGTATTATTTAACTAAACATAATAATAATAATAAAAATAATAATAATAAATACTTCCTTGCACCGTGCGCAAGTGGTGAGTTTATTGCCGTATGGTAATTTCTTCCAACTAACCAGTGTTTCCAGCCCAGAGAAGCAATTCTATCGCCATCGACAGTTGGATCTGACTAAATCTAGCCGATAAGTCAAAAGCCCTGTAAGAATGTCTGTTAGTTTCCTTGTATTTATGTATTTATTATAGTTTCAGAGAGAGGACTAAGTTAGGTATATAATTGTCATAATTGACATCAATGTTCATGACTAGAAAAATGTTTGTTAGATATTTTCATAAAAATCATCTTTGAAAGATTTATTGTATTCAGACAATGATTTTAGTTTTGATTCACTTCAGCTTATACATTGAATTAATTGATCTTAAATTCTTCAACATGTTAGTATTTCATATTTATTACTATAATAACAATATATTCTGGTTAGTTGGAAGAAATTGCCATATGGCAATAAACTCGCCACTTGCGCAGGGTGCAAATAAGTGTTTATTATTATTATTATTATAATTAAAAGTTATAAAAATACAGAAATTTTACAATCTTACTAGGCGGAATTCTTGTTCTGAGGTAATATGATCTCAAGACGACATGTAAACAGTGATATGTTAATGCAAACGATATTTCATAGTTTTGTAATTTTTTTCCAAAAATTATATTTATTTAATACCTACCTAAAATTTTATTACATATTTACTTTGGCTTTATTTTTTTATTAAAAAAAACCCGAATATGTACTGTACGTACTCGTAAAAGTGCAAGACTTGCAAGACTCTTGCTGCAAGACCAAGACCAAGACCAAGACAATGTATGCAAGACCAAGACCAAGACTATACTTGTAAATGCAAGACCAAGACCAAGACCAATACCAAGACCACCCTGGTCTTGGTCTTGGTCTTGCAATTGCTCATCACTAGGTAACTCTCCACACGTAATAATAAATGCTCTCTGAGTGCAAAAGCCACTGATGCATTTCATTAAATGTCACTATCGAAACGAACATTTCAGACATATTTTTAGAATCCCAATGAATAAATTCCTCAAATCAAACAGCCGAATAAAATACAGTGACTCTCGTTAATAATAAATATATTGAACCTTGATCTAAAAAAATCAATATATATTATACCTAAATATTTATTTAATGTAGCTTTTAGACCAAAAGAACTTTATTGATGGAATTCGTGTTTAATTTTCTACGAATAAATTGTTTACTTTAGATAAAACAATCAGTTTTAAATTAACTTTAATTTAATGATATGGGCCAGTATCGGATGACCGATACTGGCCAATTCAGACCCGATTCTTGCAAACTTTGCTTCTAGGAAATTTAACAGGTAAAAGTACTATTGTCAGAAGTTATTTTGACACGCACCCAATAACAAATTGCTACATATTGAGGAAACTGCCACAATCCCATCAGAGATATTAATCGTCTCACAGTAATATAAAACTGTGTCTCCACAGGAAGTCGAAACCGGGACTTTTGGTTCAAGAGTTAGTTAATGTAACTCACTGAGCCACGATGCAGATACGTGCACTATATATTGATATTTCTTATATACTCGTACTATACTAGTGAACCCGGGCAGACGTTATTCTGCCATAGACCGCCTTTTATGTAAACTGCATCTTACATAGACCTCTTTTTTTGTACTAACCAATCTTTACACTGAAGTCCGCTGACAATTCATTAAAGCATCTGCCGTATCTGGATGTCTAAAAAATATGTTCTAGAAAAATAAACACATGCGTATTGATAGTAAGGTCAGAATATAATATATAAGACATGCGTGCGACCGATTATGACGTATGCTGTGGAAACGCGTGCAGACACTGTACGAATCAAGGGGCTCCTAAGGACAATGCAAATGAAGGTTCTAAGGTTACTCACTGAAAAAACTCTCCGATATCGTGTTTGCAATGTTGAAATTAGAAATATACGTGGAATAGAGGACGTCGTTGAACTAGATCCAGAAGAAGACATTTGAGGGACAGTGGACAGTGATAGACTTTTGTGTATAACAAGCAGCAAATAAATTCCCTTCCGGTCGCCGTCTACCCAGAAGACCACTGAAGAGATGAAAGGATAGTTTCACTACGTCTTTTTATGAGCCATCGTTTTTGAATTACAGACCAACAGGTCTACTAAAAGAAGAATAAAACGTATCTTTAAGGTTCTATCCACTTTCCTCGATTGTTATTTTGCACTGTGGTACCGAGATTGTTAAACTATAGGGCTCCTTCGTGTTATGCATTTTTTGTCGTTCACTTGGCGTTTTGTGAAGGTTCCCCCATATGCAGAGCGAGTGGTGTTGGCGGTAATGGACGTTTCATACCACATTTTCGTACATTTTTTGTGTGATATATTCTCTAGATACGTAATACAGATGTCAATAGATTTTCATACCGCCATCTATTGAAATATTACACTAATTAAAAATGAATTACGATCCTTTTTCCTATAAAAAATCCTTAGGGGGGGGTAAACGTATGTCAAAATTAGTATTTATTTATATTATTGGATTAGAAATTTGAAAAACAATCAAAACAAATAATTTAGTTGTAAAAATTTAAATATATTTTTAGATCTCGATAACAGCGCCATCTATCGGGTCAATCCTAAACAATTCTATCCTACAAGTTGGAACCAATTATACACGTTTACAAAATTTTATTGAAATCAGTTATGCGGTTTTATAGATTAGCGTGTACGTAAATCGTGACACAAGATTTTTATATATTACATACATACATACATACCATCACGCCATGTCCCTTACGGGGTAAGCAGAGAGAATCGAGCGCCATACTTCTCTATTTTTGCACACATTTCTGGCTTCCTTTACATCCATGCATCGTCTCATACATGCTCGTCGATTGTTCAAACTTTTTATGTTTCCTTCTTTCAAAATATCATTCACATGGTCATGGAATCCCTTTCTGGGGCGACCTCTGCTATTCACTCCATCTCTTGCACCCATGTATATTTTTTTGGTCAGTCGTTCATCGTTCATTCTTTCTATATGTCCAAACCACCTTAAAGCATTCACTTTCATTTTACATATAATATCCTTCTTTAACTTGCATTCTCTCCTTATGTCCTCATTTTTTATTCTATCATATATCGTTCTATTACATACTCTTCTTAGTGATCTCATTTCTACAGCATTTATTCTACTTTCATGTGTTCTTTTCCAGGTCCATGTTTCACTAGCATACGTCAAAGTAGGCACCACAATTGCATTGTGTATTGCAATTTTGGCTTCCTTTGAGATGCTTGGATCGGACATATATATTAATATTATTATAATATGTATTATAAATACACTGTGTACAATTAAAATGATTGTCTTTTATTTTAATACTAGCTGAGAAGCATCGCTTCGCTCAGCTTCTAAGCTAGGGCTTTCAGCCTACTTTTTACCGCTGCGCGGTAAATGGCCGCCTTCGGCGGTTCATGCGACAAAATGAAACGAAGCTTTTATGGTAGGTACTTAAAAAATATATTCGGTACAGTGTTAACCAACACCTGGTGGACGTCACAATGTCTAGTGGACTTCACAAGGTGCGGGCTTCCAGTCCATTGCCAGTGTTGTTTTTGCGGCTACTCCGCATGGACACATGGCCCCAGCCACACGCCCCATGAACATGCCCATGACGATGCCAATAGTCCATGAAGACTTGGCCACGTCAACCTGAGCACCCGCGAGGAAGAACGAACGCTTGCCCTTAACCGTGAGTGCCGTGAAAAGATAAATTACTCTGGATGCTGCAATTTATCGACCTGCATCTTCGCTTTGTGTCTCATGGGCATATTATGATGAGTAACAGCACTCTATTCTCCATCATCAAAATGTAGTTAATTACCTCATTTTGATTATTTTTAAATACATAAGTATTTTTTTTATTTAATTAATCCAAACTTTTGGTTGCCCATATAGAACGAATGTGTTTTTAAAGTTGTAACGTGCACAGCATACATTATTTTATAATAAATAATCAATAGTTGTTGATGATAATATTTCATTTTGATGACCTTTTTATTATTTCGATATTATTCTCATCGGAAGAAAACTTATATTTTTTAACGCATTGCGGCGCTTTTGTGATGTCATTCAAATAATACTCCATAGTTAAGAGGAGTACTGTTCCTAAGATTTTAGTATAGGGGGCGTGTCTATAAAGAAGTAAGGGCGTGGCCTAGGTCAAAGGTGTGTGAGTGGCGTCCCACATATACTACGTACCTATAAGTGCACGCAATATACAGAAACAGCCAGTGCCGTCCGGTAAAATATTGTAACTACACTGTGGAGGTAGGTACAGCAGGTATTCAAACTGTCGATTTGTCGATGTGTTTGTATAATTGATAAATATGTAAAAATAGTTGCATGTTACACATGAGATTAAACTGTCGATTGCAATTATACAATATTTTCAATAATGTATTTGTATAATTTTTCTATTACCTAAACAATAGTATGAATCATTGAAAAATATGTAAAAATAATTGCATGTAACACATGATATCCAACTGTTGTAGGCAATAGTATGTGTAATTGAAAAATATGTAAAACTAGTTGCATGTAACACATGATATCCAACTGTCGATGGCAATACTATCATCATCAGCAATGGCGCTACAGCCCGGTGCGAGCCTTGGCCTCCTCAAGAAACTGCCTCCATCATGATTTTATTTTATATGATTCTACAAATATGCATTGAATAATAAATAAGTATTTTATTCACATAAATTGGTACGTTTCATAGACACAATTTACTTCACAAAATGGATATGGTTGGTTGGAAGAATTGCCATATGACAATAGGCTCGCTGTTGTGTACTTATTACGTTATGTGTGAAAAATGTTTAAAATAAATAGGAAAATAAATAATATTATGTGGGGAAATATCGATATTTTCATATATAATTGAAGAATTGGTACCAAACTTTACACACTTAAACATAAATTAATATTGATTATAAGATATTTATTGACATTTTTCAATTATGCATACTATTGCCATCGACAGTTGGAACTCATGTGTTACATGCAACTATTTATAAATATTTTTCAATTATGCATACTATTGCCATCGACAGTTGGATCTCATGTGTTACATGCAACTAGTTTTACATATTTTTCAATTACACATACTATTGCTATCGACAGTTGGATATCATGTATTACATGCAACTAGTTTCATATATTTTTCAATGATACATACTATTTTCATCGACAGTTGGATGTCATGTGTTACATGCAACTAGTTTTACATATTGTTCAATGATTCATACTATTGCCATCGACATTTTACAATTATGCATACTATTTCCATCAAAAATTGGATCTCATGTGTTACATGCAACTAGTTATACATATTTTTCAATTATACATACTATTGCCATCGACAGTTGGATCTCATGTGTTACATGCAACTAGTTTTACATATATTTCAATTACACATACTATAGCCATCGACAGTTGGATATCATGTATTTCATGTAACTAATTTCACATATTTTTCAATGATACATACTATTGCCATCGTCAGTTGGATATCATGTGTTACATGCAACTATTTATACATATTTTTCAATTATACATACAATTGCCATCAACAGTTGGATATCATGTGTTACATGCAATTAGTTTTGCATATTTTTCAATTACACGTAGGTACTATAGCCATCGGCAGTTGGAAATCATGTGTTACATGCAACTAGTTTTACATATTTTTCAATAACACATACAATTGCCATCAACAGTTGGATATCATGTGTTACATGCAATTAGTTTTACATATTTTTCAATTACACGTAGGTACTATAGCCATCGGCAGTTGGAAATCATGTGTTACATGCAACTAGTTTTACATATTTTTCAATTACACATACTATTGCCTAAAACAGTTGGATATCATGTGTTACATGCAACTATTTTTACATAGTTTTCAATGATTCATACTATTTCCATCGACAGGTGGATCTCATGTGTTACATGCAACTAGTTTTACATATATTTCAATTGCACATACTATAGCCATCGGCAGTCGGATATCATGTGTTACATGCAACTAGTTTTACATATTTTTCTATTATACACACTATTGCCATCGACAGTTGGATCTCATGTGTCACATGCAACTAGTTATACTTTGGTTTTTGTTTTTTTTTACATAATACATCTGTATAAAAATGTGATTATACTGAAACAAATAAATATATAAAAAATAAAATTCAACATTAATTATATGACTTAGGTATTGTATAATACGGCGGCGGTACGCCTCTGGATCTAATAATATTAAAACTTTCATATTTTTTGTCCTTACGCTTGTAGTAGTATTAGTAGTTGTTAGGTATAACTCGATAAAATAAATAAATATGGGAGCGCAACTTTCGACACAGATTACACGTCCAAATTGGCCAACTCTCAGGGCGGGTCTGAATTACAAACGAGCGAATACAGAATGTATTCCTTGTGACGACCGCTAGAATAAGTGTCATATTTGCATGACCGTCATACGGGACTTTAATTTTCTAGTCAGCGCAATTTCCAAAATAAATGTTTTTTGAAAATATTGACAGAACATGAAGCATTCATGCAACGCCAGATCGAATTTTTCTTGATATTTTTGTGTTCTTTAATTTAAAAAAAATTATATTGCTCTAAGCCTTATAGTTTATTAGAAATATAAGATAAATGTCATAAATCGGGGTATGCTAATTATTTTTTAGAGCAATAAATACGGATCATAACTAATGGAAACATCGAATTTTTCTTAATGAATATCCAAACTATCTTATTTATTTTTTTCAAAATGATTCGATTAGTAGTATTGATGGAATATCAAATGGAAAATAGGTAAGCTGGCGACAGTCATCCTCTTAAATAATAATTAAATTTCAAGACCTGACACGAAAGTAGAAGGTACATAAATATTTTGTAGTTTTATATATTTTTAAACTGTAATCAATAATCAATAGTTGTTGATAATAATATTATTTCATTTTGATGATCTTTTTATTATTTCGATATTATTCTCATCGGAAGAAAACTTATATTTTTAAACGCATTGCGGCGCTTTTGTGATATCATTCAAATAATACTCCATAATTGAATAATAATTAAATTTCAAGACCTGCACGAAAGTAGAAGGTATTTAAATATTTTGTAATCTTATATATTTTTAAACTGTATCCCTGTTTTACAAAATTTCGTACAAATAAAGTTATTTTTTGTAAAAATGATTTTATATTGTGTTTCCATAAGTTTGAAAATTTTCCGATAGATGTCGAAAACCAACCATTTATACACTTTGTATATTTTTTCGTATTTATTAAAAAAAAATTAGGCGTTACCACAAAAAAAGAATATTTTTCCCGAAATATGTATAATATTGACTATCTTTAAACAAAAAATCAATATAATTGGCGTTGTAGGCCACTTGTAAAGAATCACCATTTTGACAGCTAAATCGGTAAAACATTGCAAGTAAAGCAAATCTGACCCACAATGCAAAAGGAAACACTTGTTCCGTGTAAATTGTTCCCTCTCCCTATGTAGGATTTTATTATTTCGTGCCTTTTGAGCTCTGGCTATGACGGGAACAAACAAAATTTTACGTTGGCATCAGTGTGCATTATAATAACCGTAAGGATATATTCTCATAAATCAATTTTGGCGACTCGGCGAGTAATGCAAAAAAGCATTCTATAAGTCTTATTATATAACATTAAAACATACTTTCTTTTGAAAATAACATAAAAAACATATTAGCTCGCGAGGCTTTGTGTTTTTATACTGTTTCAAATGTTATATTATAAAAATTTAATATTATAAGATTTTTGCTCTACTGTAAAATTGACGATTTTGACATAGTAAGGTTTCAAACGAAAGACAGACAGACAGACTGACATGAATTTAGCCGTGCACAAACATGTGCAAATCCAGAACGACAATCTTACCAGGTCTCTTTTATTTATATGCAGACAGATAATAATACATCACAAATAAATTTCACAGAGACAGGGAGATAGAGATAATATATTTATTTTCTTTATTAAATAATAATAAAACCTACAGCTTTTATTATTCTGAAATGAAATAACACAGCAAACTTAATTAATTATTTATCTTGAATTCTCACAATCAACAAAAATGTCCATAGGTTTATTTTGTTATTTATTTTTTCGTTTCAGAAAACAACATGACATGAAAACCTGTCACGCAGATATGATTCTTTTATACTTATTTAATTACAAATGTACAACATAATGATGGATAATCTAATTTTCTTCTTTCATACAACATGTTATTTTTATTCTTTTCCAATTCTATTTTCTTCTATTGTAACAAGGCTTCAACTTCATACATATTATATTTTTGTAATGATACGAAATATCGTTGATGTAGATATTTAATGTTATATTATAAGTCTTTCTACTTAAGCTTACGTCAAATTGATTAGTTTGATTAAGATAAACAATATTTTATCCCGTTTCAATGAAATTGACAAAATGAGTTGTCAGTGAACGGTTTAAATAAAAAAATGTTTTCTAAACATTATGAATTATTTTTACTCCTCACTACCCTACGGGAATACAGTGGGGAAGTTATCAATTCTCAATATTCAAATTCATTTTTTTGCAAAAATGTTTTTCTTCTTGTTTCTTATATTGATGCTTATATTATTTTTTAATTCAATCGATTGAAATTTCTATCGCATGATGTAAAAGCGTAGTAAAAATACATTGAAATTGTCCTTACTTAAAACAGGAATTATTCCTAGTTAGATAGACATAGGTAAAGTGATGGAATGATGCCAATCAAGGAGCACCCATGTTTTTTTTTATTTTTATCATTTTTTTGTTTATCATGTTTTTTGTTTTGTATATTTTTTTGTTTGTTTTTATATAAATACTGAGTGGTCTCTGTGGTGTATTGTTCCTGTAAGTTTTCTTTTCTTATGTTAAATAAATATATTATTATTATTGCAGATTATCAACTATTATAGAATGTATCTGTATGAGTATGCTGTGTATTATGTGCTGAATGAGACTTGGAACAATGACTGGGAAAACTCCAACCTGGATGTTAATGTGTGCATGGGTACTCCAACGACGATACCTCCAGCATTCGATCTGCCAAGAAGGCTGTGGACCTCTCTAAATAGGATCCGCACTGGACATGGACGCTGTAACTACCTCGTGGCAAAGTGGGGCATTGTTCCATCCGCTCAATGCGATTGCGGCCATCCCTCTCAAACAATGCAAAATATATTGGAGGAATGCAGCGTCCGTGCATATGAGGGCCCAATGACGGATATTTGCGAGCTGACGCCTGCATTTGTGGACTGGCTCGGAGCCCTCGACCTGAGTGTGTGATTTTGTTTATGTTTAACTGTGTGTTTGTTGGTTTGATTTTGATGTATTCACTATGTCATACGATAAATAAATTATGTGCTATGTGTGGCGTGTTTATTCTACTTTATCGATTATAGACTATAGTACTCTCGATATTTTTCAAATATCGTAAATTTGTGTACTCGCTTAGACCTCATTAAGCTTTGAAGGATATATCAGCATTGCAATTTCAATATTTTGTGGAGTGACTTGGTTGTGGGGAGAAATGGGTTGGCCACACACCACTCCCTTTATATTCATATCATTACTATTTCAAATTGTATGTATAGGTACGCTTTATTTACAATGTTAGAAAATATGATCATGTTTCCACTTACCGTAATTTTCTTCGCTAGCCTAAGATACATCAACGTCGTAACATTCATTTACTTTCACTACTGTACTTATAATATACCTAATTTATAACAGTAATTCACCACAATCTATATTATAAATTTGAATGTTTGTATCTATGTATGTATCATGTATGTGTTGAATGCGCTCCTAAACCGTTCATCCGATTGCGATGAAACTTTGGTGAGTTGTCGAGAGTATGCCCGGGATGGTTTCTGGATAAAAAAATTTTAACTTCTTCTTCTTATTCATCGAGTTTTAGGTCATTTTACATATGAAGGTGGACTATCCTGGGAACCGTTCATCCGATTGCAATTAAACTTTGGTGAATTGTCGATCGTATGCCCGGGATGATTTCTGAATTTAAAATATTTTCTTCTTCTTCTTCTTCATCGGGTATCAGGTCATTTTACCTATGAAGGTGGACTATCCTGAGAACCGTTCATCCGATTGCAATGAAACTTTGATGAATTGTCGAGTGTAAGACCGGGATGGTTTTTGGATTAAAAAAAATCTTCTTCTTCTTCTTCATCGGGCATCAGGTCATTTTACCTATGAAGGTGGACTAACCTGAGAACCGTTCATCCGATTGCAATGAAACTTTGGTGAATTGTCGAGCGTATGACCGGGATAGTTTCTGGATTAAAAAATTTTTTTCTTCTTCTTCTTCATCGGGCATCAGGTCATTTTACCGATGAAGGTGGACTATCCTTGGAACCGTTCAATCAATTTCAATGAAACTTTGATGAATTGTCGAGCGTATGACCGGGACCTACTGAAGGGACGGGAGGTAATGAAGGGACGGGAGGTAATGAAAGGACGGGAGGTAATGAAGGGACGGGAGGTAATGAAGGGACGGGAGTAACTGAAGGGACGGGAGTAACTGAAGGGACGGGAGTAACTGAAGGGACGGGAGTAACTGAAGGGACGGGAGTAACTGAAGGGACGGGAGTAACTGAAGGGACGGGAGTAACTGAAGGGACGGGAGTAACTGAAGGGACGGGAGTAACTGAAGGGACGGGAGTAACTGAAGGGACGGGAGTAACAGAAGGGACGGGAGTAACTGAAGGGACGGGAGTAACTGAAGGGACGGGAGTAACTGAAGGGACGGGAGTAACTGAAGGGACGGGAGTAACTGAAGGGACGGGAGTAACTGAAGGGACGGGAGTAACTGAAGGGACGGGAGTAACTGAAGGGACGGGAGTGTCTGAAGGGACGGGAGTAACTGAAGGGACGGGAGTAACTGGATGGACGTGAGTAACTGGAGGGACGGGAGTAACTGAAGGGACGGGAAGTACTGAAGAGTCTGAAAAGACGGGTGGTTATGGAGGACGATTTTTAATTATACTGGCAATACGAAGTTTGCCGGGGGTTCACTAGTATCTTAATAAAAATGTTATTTTCTTGTCAAATCAACGTCTGCCTCTTCGATCTGCTTATCGTACCACACTAGCTATTCCCAGCCATTCTTCTAAAATTCTCAGTTCCTCTTTTGAAGCACAATTGGCAAGACTTTCTAGAGTCTCAATTGATTCACCAATTTAAAAAAGCTGACTAAAGCTGTTATACCTATCTATAATAACTCTTCGTTGACACTTCACCCCCATCCTTTTTCACATCCCACAACCATTTAATTACGTTACGCGTTTATCTTTCGGTTTATTTTTTGTTATTCGCTACTTCCACCACCACCCACTCTGCATAAGAGGACTGTAAACGGCCTCTTCACAGAACGCTAAATGAGCGACGAAAAATGAATAGCATGAAAAGTAGCTCATGGAGCTCTCTAGATTAGCCATCTTGGCACCATATGTGCAAAAAGAACAATCGACGAATGTGAATAAAAGATACACACTCGTCGACTTCAGATCTTTTCAAATGTAAAGCATTAAATGTGTGACTAAGATCTCATTAAAAAAAATAAACTTAATGAAAATCATCCCATAGTTCTTCGAGATCAGATTTTTTGTTATAAATTTAATGTACCTACAATTACACTATCAATGGCCTCACACGTTGCTTTGGTTGGTTGGAAGAAGTTGCCTCATGGCAATGAACCCGCCATAGTACAGATATATTGTACATGAAGTAAATAATGAATAAATGGGGTAACAGCGGCGTATATAAATACCTGATAAAAGTAAAAATTATACACATGCGTGTGAACCCACACACCAGCCGAGTCAAATCTAAAAGGGCAATATTCAAAATTGATGTAATTCCTAGTTGCTGAACTATGAGAGATGTTATATGCCAGAGATGTAGGTAATACAATAAAAAATACCTTCAATATGCCACCTTCCGGAAACATCAAAGGAAGATGTCTTTTTTGTCTAGTGTGAATAGCAGATGAAGTCATGTTGTGAGGCATGGCATAATCAGCTGCAAATACCATGTCCAGGATTCCTTCTGACAACATCATGGACAAAATCAAAAAGATACCCAATGACAATCTCTCCATGCTGAAAAAGATAAACATTTATGTCAATTTTTAAAGTAAAAACAAACACTATTATTCTACTACAATATTAATTGTTTTAAAAACAGGAATACCGTTTCGCCTGGTGGAGCTTTTCCATAAATTCATTCATTCATACCATTATGGGATATCCCAAAATGTGAGGTACAGTTTCAAATGTGCGTATGTGCGTAGATATTAAGGGAGGTGAAGGTGAGATATTATGTGAGATATTATTTTTGCCTGTTGTATTTTCGATATATCCATCGCCTCAACATTCATTTATCGTATCACGCGTCATGTTCAAATTTCTCTCTTTTAGAATATCTTTCACATGGTCTAGCCATATTTTCTTGGACAAGCCATTCTATTCCTGTCCCCTTATTATGTTTTCCGTCTTACTTATAAACGTAAATCATCTATAGTACCTGGCAATAGAGCGTGACTAACGAAAAAGTTTACTTATAAACTGTTACTATCTTTATTACACCTTTATTTAGTAAACGTCAAGTTAGGACAGGTTAAGAGGTTGTTCAACGCTTGACTAACGCGTCATACCAAATATTTCAAAATGGCGGATCTTTCTCATATGATCCGACGTATACTTAAGATTGACAGAAAAATTTAACCTTTATAACGTTTGTTATTCTCCATCGCAATCGTGTTTAATTTAACACAACACGGCACAACGCAGTGTTTGTTTCAATTTTTCGATGTCAGCTATCCAAAAATTATATGCATTTTTTTTTATTTTTGACATCTTGGAAGCCAATGGGGTCGTAAGAAAAAAATAAATGAGGGTGTTCGTAAACAATTTAGTGAACTCGTAATCATATCTTAGTATATAGTTTATATGTAAGGTTTTTTAATACCGATCTTAACTATTTTAGTCAATGCTTAGCGAAATTCAATTAGTAAAACCGCTAGTGTTTTATTTAATCAAATTACTTAATTAGTTATTTGATGGTTCAGTACACAATATTATCAGTATCTACCGTCAACATTGACAACAATTTTTTATTTGAATTCATTCGTTTGGATTTTTATTTGGTTTTGTTTTAATTTCAAAAAAATGAGACTGATTTGTAAAGGTCTATGAAACACTGATGACAGGTAAATCGACTAAATGTAAATCGACCGTGTGACTGAAAACGTAGTATATTAAATAATTGCATGTAACACATGAGATCAACCTATCGATGGCGATAGTATGTATAATTGAAGAATACATATCAAACTATAAACAAAAATTAATTAATATTCGCTACTTCCATCACCACCCGCTCCGCATATGGGGACTGTCAACGGCCCCTTCGTAGAACGCTAGAATGAACGACAAAAAAAACAATGCATGGCACGAAGAGTAGCTCATGGAGCCCTCTAGATTAGCAATCTCGGCACCATGGTGCAAAAAGAACAATCAACAAGTGCGAATTGAGATTCACACTTTTTAATTAATATTGTAAAATATTTTATTTTCTATATAAAACATTTTATTTGTATGTGTGTCCGGACAGGATAGTATGGAGGTCAGTCTGTTTTTCCTAGATGGTATGTATGTATCTTTGGAGATTACGTAGGTATCAAACTATTGAGTGAGATATTGTGTAGTGTATACTGCTTTACAAATTGTATTGTATGAAACAATGTCATCACTAAATTCAATTTTTATGAAAAATGTTAAAAAAGTTTGAGATGTTAATATTTTTTATGACAAATTAAATGATCTTCTTAGTCTGGTGTGCGTCGGTTTTTTGAGATATTTTTAAAAACTTTTGAAATATAGGAAATTAAAAAACATAAATTTATCATAAAAAAGGATCGAAAAACTCTGGATTTTATGATATAAAAAATAAATAATAATAAATGGGAGCGTTTGCAGACTAACCAATAATACAAACATATATAAATAATTAAAAAAAAAAAAATCCATAATTTAATCAAAAATGTCGGCCTTCGTGGCTCAGTTGGTTAGATATCTGACTGCTGAGCCAAAGGTCCCGGGTTCGATTCCCGGTGGAGACACAGTTTTTAATTGTGTTTTCAGTCTGGATCTGTGAGACGATTAATATCGTAAGTCTCCAGAATGTGGCAACTTGTTATTGAGTGCGTGTTAAATAATATTTGACATAGTACCTGTTAGTTGCCCGAGAAACAATATTAAATAAATAAATTAAATAAATAAATAAAAATCATGAAGTGATATCGATAAGTAGTGACAGTATCAAACATTGAATATATGTAATTATCTTTTCAAAAAACATTTTTAAAATACATACCAAATCATGCCTTAATGAAATGATCAAATCAACTATAACTTGATATAAACAAGATTCTGAAATAATTTGACAATAGAATCCTTCATCCAGTTCTTTCTTGCCTCGGGGAACAGTTGCAGAATGAAGAAAGCTCAGCAGGATTCTTCTTCAGAGCATCTGGTGCTATTTCCTGAACAACTCACAAAAATTAAATACAACAAATCGAAAAATGTATCAGAAAATCTGTATAGGGTGACGATATATTGATAAACTGAGGTAATTTTTATTTTTATTTAATTCTGGAAACAGACGGATAAATACTGCTTTGTAAATAACAAATAACTAAGTAAGTAAATAAACAGAACCCCAGTTAAAGGTCGCTTATATGAAATACAATTAAGTAGCTTATTAATAGTATTGGTAATGATAAAAGCAATCGTTTTTTTTTCTATAGTCTCCTATTTCTTTTCCAACGTTCAAGAGAATTTATATCTCTTTACATATCGACATAGTTTCAAACCAAGATACGGCACGAACGTATTTTAGGGAAGCGTTGCTGGTTTCTGATCCATATATCAGTACGGATCGTATCATGTATTTATAAACTTGACCCTTCATTTTCACTAGCATATTATGTTATTCCCTTTCATACATGCAGAGGAAATCTAATGCTGGATATTATGTCTGATGTCACCTGTTTGGTGGATTATATTCCCAACGTACTTGTATTCGTGGAATCTCCCCATGTGCCGCCCACTGGTGGTTTATTGACTCGAGTTATTTTTTTTAGCACAGATAACAACAACGTCAGTATATACAATACAAACGTCCACTGATTCATTTATGTAGGTACCAAACAGGTATGGGCTAAGTGCCGAGCCCTGACGGACTCTTTCAATGACACCTATTGTCTCAGTAGCTCCTTCCACCGGTATAATTGCTATATAATTACTATTCAATAGTATTGAATTAATAAATATCTTATGTAATAAAGTGAATAACTAAGCAATAGTTTTAATTCATCAAGTTGCACCCACGTGAAGGATTTTACAATAATACAAACATATTACTTAGTAAAGATAAAATGATGGTCACCATAAAAAAATATCGTGCATGTAGTGTGGGTCCTCTAATTGGAGAAGTAAATCTTGCGACAGTGGTGCCATCTGTCGAACATAGTTAGTACTCATGTCCGACACACGCCATCATAACTTTGTTATACCTTATATCAATATACCAGTGTACCTACACAATATAATAAAATTCTGTACATTTGTATACATATGTATAATTAAAATATACTAGTTGCATGTAACACATGAGATCCAACTGTCGATAGCGATAGCGTAATAATTGAAGAATACTTACCAAAGTATAAATCCAAATTATTGAATATTTTAAAATATTTTGTTTTCTATACAAAACATGTAGGTATGTATGTAAGGATAAGATAGAATAAAGGTCAGTCCTTTTTTTCCTACCCATAATATGAAAACAGTATGATGGTATGTTGGGAAATTAAGTATAAATATTGGAGCGTCCCCGTACATATTGTGTAGTGCATACTGCCTTACAAATTGTATGAAACGATGTCGTCACTAAATTCAATTTTTATAAAAATTGTTAAAAAAAGTTTGAGTAGTATGTATCTATATTTTTCCAACTGCCGATTCGTCCATGAGAATTTATTTATCTTAATAAATCGACGGTATTAATAAACATTAAAAATAAAATACATTTTTAACTTAATTCCACTGTTTATTCGACAGTATTAAGCCAAGATACCATACAAAAAAAAACACAATACGATAAAAAAAATGTATTTCTTAATAAAAAATGTTTGAGAAACTCTGGAACTTTTTTAACAACATTAATTTGAGGTTTTGTATTCGTCTAAAATTATAACAATTTTCGGCGATCTAGCTTTTATGGTTTTTAATATATACGGAAAAATAAAGCGAAAATTTAAAAGTTGATAACCCCTCACTAAAACAAAAAGTCGAAATTCAATGTATAAAAGTTTTGTGGGCTTAAAATTTTCTATACTTTTTGAATTTTAAGGATCTGTGAATCAAGCAAATCAAAAGTTATAACGGGAGATAGGACACACGAACACAGACTCACTAAATGTTCTACTCCGAATTCTGAGTAATTCTATGGAACATATATATGCTGCAAATCCTCTAATTTGGTGTTTTTTGACTTCAAAGTTGAAAAAAAACATGAAAAATATAGACCAGGGGGGCAAGTCTGGTTCAATCGGCGAAATCAAAACCCATATCATGGATATAATTATTATATGGAGTTCTACAATATCTTTAGATGTCATAGAACTCCATACGATAATTATATCCATGATATGGGTAATTACTAGGGTTTTGATTTCGCCGGTCGAACCAGACTTGCCCCCCTGGCCATACAAATCTCGTGTATCTTGGCTTAATACTGTCGACTCATTAAGAGAAATAAATTCTCTTGAACGAATCGACAATTGAAATGTTTACATTTTAACATTGTTAAAGCACAGTAGGTATATTATTATTTTGTTTAAATATTAAAGAGTTCTTTATTTACTAGATTTTGCTGTGTTTACTAGAGACATGTTTTATCTTTTTTTATATACAATTTTTAATCGTTTACAACCATATACAAAATGCACACTATGTAACCAACATGTAAAATGGGAAGAGGTGAGGAAATGAAGGAGCAAGGATTGCATAAAGAGATTGAAATTAAGTTCTACAATTCTACTTCATTTTCTCGTACCTACTTTGATAATTATAATATTTCATATAAATATACCGGTAAAATAAAAACTAGTACTTTATTCTATGTAATCAATAGGTTTTCACAAAGATTTTTTTTTTATCTATTTCTCCATAGTATAAACAAATACATTTGAAAGACAATTATGACTGTTGAAGACTTCAAATACCTGGGTTCCACAATCAACAAATATAATGAGGACACAACATAAATAAAAAACAGAATAACAACAGGTAACGGAGCATTCTTCTCTCTTCTACCGGTGTTCAAATCAAGAAGTGTCCATAGAAAAACGAAAATCACGCTGTATAAAACCATTATTAGAACAGTTGTGACATATGGATGTGAAGCATGGACACTTACAGCCAAATCTGCTGAAATACTGGACACGTTTGAGAGACTTTCGGAATACAAACCCAACATGATAATAGTTGATAATTGAGAAATCCCCACTATATTTTTGAACAAGTTGGTACATATACATCTTCCAACATTCCTAAATTAAGCATAAATACTTGTGCTATAGGTGAACGAAATCGGTCGAGGTAGGATTCGATATTGCGACCACTGGATTACTGGATTATTGTGTTATATCCCACTATATCTTAGGTTAGTGAGGAGCAAAAAAGATTGGGAAAGGACAATGAGAGAATATTGAGATAAGGTGTTTAAAAAAATTGTCTTTAAATTATCCATTGAAAATAAATTAATTTATTGTAAAATATCTTTGCCTGACTATACTATTCTCTTATTAATTTCTTCTTCGTCTATTGAAATTCAAATATGTACAGATACAAATACAACATTCATTGGGTAAAAGAGTACAGGTGTCTTATAACAGAGTGAAACTTCAGATGTAATAAATTAGGGGCCGTAAGGTTCATCTCTAGGGTCCTAATCCGACCTCGGCCCGCGGTCCTGTCACATAAATAAAACTTATGTCTTCTTTATTTTCTTCCCCACTTAGATTCGCCAATCCACGACCGAGAATAAAAACACTCACATTCTGACAGTGTATACATGGCTTAGATTCTTTGGAAGAGTTCTAGTATATCTTGAGAAGGCTTGATATCCAAAAATTGTGATTAGCAAAATGAAATACAAGTAGTTAGATAAAGATTAGTTACTTCTTGAATCCTGATGCACTAGACCCGAATGCAGAGTCCTAGATAACTAACTTCTAACCTCATTGAAGTATTTTATAGTATTCTTAACTAAGATTCTTAAGTAAGCAATAACATTGTAGAGACATCACTAACTAAATACTTAATACCACGCCAAACTTATGGTAGATGGCGTAGCATTTCAAATTATTGCGAATGAAGAAAAGAGATAGATAGTTTTTTGGTAAACTGACGTTTAAAAATGTTTTTTTGTCATAACAACACAAACACATGTAACCAAGATCACACTGACAGCTCAATGTTACGATTTTTCTGAAATAAGTCATAAATAAAATAATATTTCTGGCGAAATTCAGGGGTGACATCTGTTCGAGACAACGTCACCTCATACATAAGAACTGTTGAAGAAGAAGAAACCAATTTCTCAATATATGGCGTTACAAAAAAGGTTTCTTCGTAACTTCATAGTTGGCAATAGTAATAATGTTTTATTTTCAGGAACTCAATAAGAAGGCATAATTGGTGAATGTCGCGCAAGCGCGTAAAGTTATCACGTAAACCACACGGTGATAGGTGCTTTGATTTTCTGGTTTTTCTATAATATCCCAACTTCGACTCGGATTTATGGGCGTTTAAGTGTTTATAGTTTGGTACGTATTCTTCAATTATACATACCATCACCATCGACAGTTGTATCTCATGCGTAACATGCAACTAGTCTTAAAAAACATTACCCACTCGTTTAAGCCAGTGAAAGTTATACGTAGAATTGCAAGCTGTTCGCAACCGATGGGGAATGTACCAAACTAAATCCCATGAGAATGATTTGATTTGTCAGAAGTCAAGAAGGCTTTATCACAGTCAACCTATTTCAATCTCTCAACCAACATGGCCGATTGAAACTGCAGGCTAAGTCTGTAAGTAGATCTCGACCGATAAATGTCGATATTTTGACAGTTTTGGTAGTCACTAAGCAGTTAACGCGTCGAATCGTTCTCGCCCACTTATTTGACGGCGAGATTGGGTCGACATGGTCGACATCGAGTCGAGAGACAAGATCTAACGCCGCCATGTTGAATAAAATGTCATTTATTACGCGAACAATGCCGAATTTCATATTTCATTTCCGGGTTAAACGACGCCGTTTAAGAGATTCTTCAAACCCTTTAAATATTCCGCGTAATTCATTTATTGCTAATTACCGCGTAACAAAAGTTTTATATGGTTGTATATTTATTGGAAATATGCGTCCGTACTTAGATTATAACATTATAATTCTATGCGTCCGTAAATGTTTTCCGTAGGTATAGATTTGAAATAATTTTTGATTTTGAGAAAGTATTCTTGTAAGCTATTATATCACATATGTATTTTAACACTTAACAAAAGAAAATTCGGCGTAGTTTTTAGTAAAAAAATTACACGCTGCTGTCATCACACTTGATAAATTGATCGAAATATTATTAAAAATAATTTTTAAAATTACTCTCAAAACATTCAATAAACACAAAAGAAGTTAATTTAATCGTATTATAACTTGCTTTCGTGCTTAAAAATATGACCATATTATATTTAACAAATTTAAGTAAACAAATTTGACATTTATTCAAATCATGGGGAAAATATTGTGTATTGCCATAAATGATAATTCAAAAATGTACCGCAAGCCAGCCTAACGGCGACAAATACTAATAAGTGCATTTACGAACTCGACAGCGCTTAGTGACTACGAATTGTCGTCTCGGGCGTAAACATGGCGAGAAGAGCGGCGATACGTTGTCGGATCTCGACTTTTTTACTGACTTGGCCTGCTGATTTGTTCAAGAAATCTCGCCGTTTTTTATACAGATTTATTTTCGTAGACAAATTCACACCCAATACTCATTATATTATAATATACATAGACATAAAGCCATTTAATTTTAAAGCATTATGCCATATATACCATTTAATTTTAAAGCATTATGCCATATATGCCATTTAATTTTAAAGCATTTCCTTCTGAAAAATAAACCAGGATGCTGGCATCTTGGGGTCGATTCCCAGCAGAGGAAAATTTCTATTAAAGAATGAAAATTACACGTCTCATACAAAATTATCAGGATGATTTTATTTCAAAACATTAAACTAAGAATGTCTTGGATGAGAAGATTAATGGAAAATATTTTTACATTTTATGATTCGACGAAGAATAAAAAAAAAGTATGAAAATTTGAATATCTATATTAAATCCAGTTACTCGGTTCATTAATATTGCAATGTCTTTCTTACTAGGTAATAAACTTATAAGTTTTTTCTGGCCACATCTAATGTTGCACTGGAGAGTCGTGAATTTATTATTAATTTTTAATTCAATTTTTCATATTTGAAAAGAAACATTTTGTAACATAAAAAGTTAAAAAAATAAATTGTCGGTGGAAGAACGTCCATTAGTAATCCAGTAATGGCGAGTTCAAACCCCACCCAAGCTACCTCGACCGATTTTGTTCGCCTATAGCACAAGCATTTATGCTTTAGTTAGAAAATGTATGTATGTTTGTTTTTTTTATCAAGAACATGCTAATTTTATTTCTTTGAAAAAGTATATTTATTCAAAAGCTTACTGTTAACTTCAAGATCTACATCTCTTTATTAAATATTTTAATTTTACAATCTACTCAAAATATAAAAGATAACACAACAATAAGAATTTCAACAATCAAATGTAAAACAGACTTCGACGATGCTCATTTTGGTTTTCGTGGCTCTTTTGGTGGCAGAAGCTCTTTTTGGGATCAATCTTTTGCTACAAAATTGGCACGACCAGCGTAAAGGTATATTATGTAATAAATAAATAATGATAAACACTTCCTTGCCCCCTGCGCAAGTGGCGATTTTGTTGCCATATGGCAATTTCTTCCAACTGACCAGTGTTTCCAATGTACAATCAGCAAGATTATGGAATAGCCAAGTCCGGATATTGCATCGTCTAAATTACTTTGTATTTTCAAGAAAAAAAAAAAGAAGGAATATTTATCCCTAAACAAATGATCCCGATTTCCACTCCACGTCCTTTCCTTATCCTTTTATCGCTATGTATGATTTTCGTTTTTTTTGTTTTAATTGTTATCTTAGTGTAATATAATGTATCGTTAAAAATGTAATATTTTCCAATTTTACTGTATCATTATAGATATTTACGTTTTTTATTTATATAAAAAATCAATTTTGTTGTGCTTAAATGCATATATTTCTAAGTTTAGTTTGTCGATATTTCTAATGTATTTGTATTCTTGTTACTTTTTTTGTCTTGTAACTTTTATTTTTATCTTTAAAATAATTTGTTATTAGACAAAGAATTTTGATATCTATAAAAGGAAAAACATTTTTTATTTTCATTTTCGCTTTATTTCTATTTTCTCTTGATTTATTGTTTTCTATGTATATATATATTTTTTCTTTTTTACTGTTTACTTAAGATGATGTATTTTAATTTTTGTATTTTTGATGTAAGAAATCTGTTATTTGCGTCGTAGATTGGATTTTTTTGACAAAAAGTTCTTTTCGCTCTGTTTCGGTATTATTCATATTTCAACTATATACATGTGCATGGAATTTTAATTTCTGTTAACTGTTTCATTATTATTCATATTTCAATTCGTTCGTTTCCATGTCCAGACCATAAATATGCTGTATTGCAATTATATACGAAATGACAATCAATCTAACCTCAAAGTGTTAACGGCTCATCGAACAAGAAAATGCAAGTTTGTTCAACGAATAATAACATCATCAATTATACCTTTTCGAACTAATATTAGTAAGAACGAGTTGATTTATAGAATTTGTAGAAATTATACTACCTAAATTAATCATTTAGATATATTTAATTTAAAATTTCACTTTTTCAAACATAAATGTAAGGATACTTTTATTTATTCACGTGAGCATTTTTGATGTCAAAAAAACCTCCCCACTCCCTTTCTCCCCATTTCATACTTTCCTCAAACCTCTAGTATATAATATATGTATGTGTATGTGTGTGTATACATATGTATGTATATGTATATGTATATTTTTTTATTTTTTCTTTCCGTTAAGTCATCGTGTTTATATGCATATATATATTTTTTAATGTATTTCCTTAAGTGAAAACCTGTCATTAGATTCATTGTTTAATATTTTCTTATGTTTATATGTATTTTATGTAAAAAATAAAAAAAAATGTTGGTTTTCTGATAAGGAAATAAATAAATCATATGTTACATATATTTTTTTTGTTTCACAAATAGTTCGGGCAGGACAACGTCTGTCGGGTCCACTAGTTTGTTTATACATGTTATATATAAAAAGATAAATAAATAAACAAAGAATTACTATAAATTAGTTTGCTTGCTTTTATCCTCAGTTTCTCTTCGCATAACGTTCAATATATTATGCGTTTCAATTTATTTATTTTTAGTTATTCATTTATTTATCACACAATTTAAATAATCGTCATTAAAAATAGATAACTGCTGCCCAACTAGGTATACCTGTTCTAGGGCTAGCAGTGTACATATTATTATATTTCACAGGACACATATAGGTTGTACATATTTGCATTTTTTTAAAAGTAACTAAACAATGTAAAGTTAACTATTGTACACATTTTAAAAAATGGAATTGGAGTCATCATGATATGCATATATGTACATACATAATTTTTACATAGATCTTATAATTTTTATTTGAGATGTAAACCAATGTTCAGTTGAGTTGAGTGTTGGTCACATTCATCCAGTTTTTCGTTTGTCCCTCGGTTCGTGGTCCTTAACTCGAGCTGGAATAATTGTTCCGTAGAACGGATTGATGGGTCCACATTCCACAGTAATAAAAAAAGTTGTGGGTAGTAAAATAGCAACATCAAATGTCAACAGTACCGAAAAGTTGTTAAATTAAAATGATAAAATGATGTCCTGCAATGGTTTCCCAAGACATGACTAGGATCAAGGACATAAGATACTCTATACCTAATAATATATTTTATTGTTCGAGGCACCATTTTTATGGCTGTCAACCCCACCGAATATGCTGTCAAGGTCATACGACAAACGTCAAATTCATACATACATACCATCACGCCATGTCCCTCACGGGATATGAAGAGAAAACCGAACGCCACATTCTTCTATCTTGACATATCCATCGCCTCGTCAACATTCATACATCGTCTTATAAATTTTCGTCTGTTGTTCACGCTTCTAACAATTCCGTCTTTCAAAATACCGTTCACATGGACGTGCCATCCCTTCCTTGGGCGGCCCCGACCTCCCATTCCATTCCTGTCCGCAATGTATATTTTCGTTCTCAGGCGTTCCTCATTCATTCTCCCCATGTGGCTAAACCATCTCAATGTGTTCACTTTCATTCTATTAATAACATCTTTCTTTATTCTACATTCTTTCCTTATGTCCTCATTTCTGACCCTGTCACGCATCGTTCTATTACAGATTCTTCTTAGCGATCTCATAAACTGCATTTATTCTACTTTCGTGCGACTTCTGCCATGTTCAGGTTTCACTTGCATATGTCAAGGTTAGCACTAAGATAGCGTTATGAATGGCAACTTTAGCATCCTTTGATATGTTGCGGTCATTCATAACTGGTTTAAGTGCTTCATTCACTCTGTTTCCTGTCATAACTCTTCTTTCGATCTCCTTATCAATCCGTTCATTCCTTTGAAACATGCTTCCCAGATAGACATATTCGTCGACTTTCTCGAGCCATTCGTTCTCTACTTTTATTTGGCACGCTGCGCGCTGTTCTGCTGTCACTCTTTTATTTGCTGGTATTCATCTTCAGTCCGTTCTCTATCCTTCATATACAATACTTACAAGATACTGTAAATCTTCCATACTTTCTGCTAACGGCAACTTTATCATCTGCATACATCAAATCCCGCACTAACTCAATTTCAGGCCTCTGCTTTCATCCTTAAGGGCTCTTATGCAGAAATCAATGTACAGGTTGAAGAGCCATGGAGACAGCACGGGTATAGGTAATTCAAGTATAGATAATGACGTAATCCGGTGCCTCACATAAAGCTATGAGGCACCGGATTAGAATAGTGGTCCCACTCTTTTCTATCATTGGTTTCGAGTGTCCCGTAAGAGCCGGGTAATCGAAAATACAACAGGCAACAATAACATCTCAGTTCATCAATGAGGTTCATCACTACTCATTCTGAATGATATACCTTTTTAGGTGAGACGAGACTGGTTTATGGGTATACACGCATGTGTTGTGCTACATTTTATTAGGTAATGCACACCTGTCGCTGGTTACCTCAGTTTGAGGGAGATGCCGTGAATGTATAAATGAAAGTAATCAGAATAGTATTACCAAATGTAGGTACAGATTAACTACAAAAAGTATTATATAAATATAGATAAACTACTTTTGATCACCGGCAGTACAACGTCTACTGGGTTTCGTAAGTAACTCATAAAAAAATGCAGATAAATCGTTATCAGTTCATTCAACTTTTTATTTATAGTTATATGTTAGTAGGTTGTATATAATAATATATTTCTAAAGTTCGTATTTCACGATTCGTTCGAAACACTCTCATTATCCTGTATTTGTGTATTACACGTGACAATTATTTATACAAACTAAACCGAATAACTGGACAAAACGAGTGAGTTGTGACCAACACTTGATTCTCTACTAAATCATTAGTGTATTATTTCCTTAAAACATTGACAAAGTGGTCGACCCTTTGGCTTCTGCACCGACGTCCCAGGTTTGATTTCTGGCGGGAGAGATATTAATTTATTTAGTTTATTTCGTGTGCAATATTTGTTTTATTTTTTAATTTATTTAAGAGGGGGACTGCTGCCAACGTACCTATTTTTCAATTTGATATACCATCATTATTTTTTATATAATCGTTTTGAAAAAAATAATTTAGATAGTTTGTGTATTAAAAAAGAAAAATATATCTTTACTTTTTGATAATGTTCCGTATAAATTCTTGTAGAAAAATAATGGCATACACCGATTTTCAACGTTTATCTTATATTTTTTATAAAATATATGGCGAATATCAACATATTTTTTTTTAATTAAAGAAGACAAAAATATCTAGAAAAATATGATGTGACGTTGCATTAATGCTTCAGGTTTAGTAAATAAACCTAAAAAACATTTATTTTCAATTCAGCGCCATTGCGAAATAAAAGTTTTTTTGGTTTATTAACTTAACCTGATGCATTAATGCAACGTTACATCGTATTTTTCCAGATATTTTGATCTTCTTTAATTTATAAAAAAATATAATGCTCTATACTTTATAGTTATTTAGAAATTTAAGATAAATGTCCAAAATCGGGGTATGCTTATTATTTTCCTACAAGAATATATACAGAACATAATTAAAAAGTTAAGATATATGTATTTTTCTTTATTAATATCCAAACTAACTAGGTTATTTTTTTCAAAATGATTCGTTTTGTAGTAATGATGCAAATTCAAATTGAAAAAATAGGTACGTTGGCAGCAGTCACCCTCTTAAATTCAATATTCAAGCTTGTGTTTAGGACGGCACTGATATAATGGTGGATTTATTGCCGTAAGGTAATTTCTTCCAACCAACCAAAGCAAAGTGACAGGTCATAAATAATGTAGTGGTAGGTAGATTAAATTTAGGTTTTTTGGTTACTAAAATTATTTCTTACACAAACCTCGCTTCTGTCGACTGGAAGAAATTGCCGTTTGTTAATAAATACTTGCTTGTTCAGAGTTCAATTGAGTGTTTATTATTATTACAGAATTATCTCAGAATTTATTTTCATGAATCCCATTCATTATATACATTATAAACGCAAAACTTAAAAAAAATCCATAACGTGAGAATATTTTGAAAATTTTGACGTATTTGCCGAACACCATGGCACAGTTGGTAAGCTGTTATGCAGGCGTCCTGGATTCGATCTCCAGCAGGGGAAAAATTTATTTAAATTAATTTCTCTCGCAAATATTGCTTCTCTGGGCTGGACACACTAGTAAGTTTGAAGAAATTGCCACATGGCAATAAACTCGCCACTTGCGCAGGGTGCAAGGAAAAACATAAAGAAGAAATTGATGTAGCCTCAAGTTTTTTTTTTTTTTGTATATGACAATTCACCCTGCTAAGAGTGCTCTGTGCCAATTTAATGTTTTCTGATTTAATGTGCCAATTTAACATTTTGTACCGTTTCTTGTATATTTTCTTGGTCTGGCATTCTCTTCCCAAGTGGCTTAATTATCTCAACGTGTTTATTCACATCCTGCTAATTACATCATCAGAATGTCATGATAAGAGAAAGAACTAAAGTAGCCGATGTAGCGGAAAGGGTCGCTGGTCCTAAGTTGAGCTGGGCTGGGCATATTGCCAGATGCCAGGATTCACGATGGATCAAAAAGATCGTAGAATGTCGACTGAGAACAAGCCGAAGAGGTGTCGGCAGACCCCAGGCAAGGTGGTCTGATGACATCAAGAAATGTGCCCGAGGGAGATGGATGCACTGTAGATCAAGGGGGAGGCCTATGTCCAAGAATGGAAAAAAACAGGCTGAAGAAGAAGAAGAATTACATCTTACTTTAGCTAAAAATTCGCTGAAAAAATATGAGAACTTAACTCTCCACTATTCGATAGTGGTGGAGAGTAAAAATTCAAACTTGTTCGTACAGTGACACCGCGTTGATACAGTTGTGTACATACCTTTTGAAATATTATTCCATCCAACCTTTCCTGTTACGCTGTATAGAAAAAAACTCGTCAACTCGAAAACTGAAAAAAAATGTTGGAGATTCTGAATCTTTAACACATACATCTGACACTATGTTGTGCCAAGCGGCATATAAAAATGTTGCTTCTGAAAATAAAAACGATAATTTATAACTTTGTTTATAAATAATACTGATGAGTTATTTCATTTGACCAGTTTCAACATATTAGATTTTTTCTACTCTTTTTGTCATCTGTCCCGAGAAAAAAAAACAGTCGAATGTTTTGAAACCGGTGTAATAAAATAACTCAAACGGAGGTGATCAATTCAATAAATGCTAATTAAACTTTTTTTTTGTAAAACAAGACAAGTGATACTATTTTTGTGTTAAAGGATTGTGTTAAAATCACACAATTCTATCAAACCAGCAAAAAGTCTTTCGTTCTAAAAATAATGTTTTTTCTCATGGTCTTATCCATCCTGTCCATGGTCGAAACGGTTTTAACAGATCCAGGTAGTGACCATATAGTGATTTCCCATACGATGCCAAATCCCACTTTATCTACAAAGGAATCCACTCAGATTGTGGAACAGAAATTGGAAAGGCTGAACCGAAATCGAAGACAATTGATTTTTCCAGTTCAAACTTTGATTCAGGTTAGTGAAATGTTATTATTATTCAATTCTTTGTTGTTCCACTGTTTGCTCATAACTCTCAACATTTTTATATCTCTATAGTTCTATTCTTCTATAGATCTATTTATATCCTAATAGTTCTCTTCTCCAACAATATGTACATATATATCTTTCTCTCTTGTCCTCTCTTCGGTGACTTTGTTTAAATATGAAACCTGAAAATGTTTTTCAGTCCATTGGATTGTTTTATTCGTCGGTCGGTCGTAACATGAATTCGAATGAACCACCGCCGACCAAACAACGACAAAAACAAAAATTATTCTGCGAATTGACATCGAGATTAAGTTAATCCGAATCAATGGAAATGTTCGGCTCCATTTTATTTGCTAATTTAATAAAGCAAACTCTATTAATTCATGGAACTCTTAATTCTGAAATTATTTTGAACGGTTGCCCTTTAAATTACAACTAACAAAAACGAGGATACCTAATATGACCAAAACTAAACTTTTGTAACAAAATTCCATGTGAATGATATACTAATTTTCACCTAGCTTTAATGTCCCGCCGTTGACCAAGAATGTAAATGAGTGAAGGAATAAGCAATTGTTTTTATAATATTGTCACACAAAAGATTTGCTAAATCGGACTATGGAAAGTGGTTTGAATATTGAGTTTAAGCATTGTAAAATGTTCAAGTGATGGCCAAAACCCATTTGTTTTTATATATAAGTACATACAATTTCTGGATACGCGATACGCCAGGATACGCAAGATTGTATGCAGGGTCTACATTTTTTACGGTTTTTTCAACTTTTAAGTCAACAAACACCAACTTAGAGGCTTCATAGCATATTGGTTCATGTACCTTTTTGTGTACATCCATATCCCCAAGGAATACAAGGGCCTTGATTACTGATGGTCAATGCTGATGCTGTTGTTGTACGTGTAAGACACATGTACTGCCCGAGTTTGGATATTTTATGTCTTTATTTGTCTTTCTTTTCGTTGATCTTAAAAATGGTTTTAAGCGTCTCTTAAAAATAGTTGAAGCACAGTCGAATCAATAAGTCACAGTGAAATGTCAATAAATCAACAACAATTTATAATACTTCCCGCATTTATGACTTTACAAAACGTATCATCAATAATAATTATTTCCCGTTAATTAAAGTTAATGGTGTAGAAATTGCAGCAATTATACCTGCACAAAATCCCCTTTATCCCTCGTCTGCCTATCAAATAATATTCAGTGTGTTTTAATTGGACCAATCATATTAATTAATAATTTAATTGACGGTGAAAATTTATTTTGAATCATAACTCTGAAATAATTTGTGACACTCGACAATTCGAAGCGATTCACTGATAATTATAGCCAGGTACCTACTGGAACGAGCACATCATTTATATCGTTATATTTTATTTTGGAAATAATAAATATGCTTCTATTTATGATGAGATATTGTGTGAATGATGTGTGAAATTGTATATTTAAATGTGTGCAGTATATAAGTGTTGAATAAGATCTGATGTATTTTCTAAATGTGGGGGCGCCTAGTAAGAATATGCCGAACTCATGGAAATGCCTATTGTATGTATTACAGATTATGTATTAGGGTTTCTTTCATTAAATTTCAGCTATCATTTTGCTACGTGTCACCAGCCGACATAAAACGGAACATATACGTCAACCAAGGATTCCAACTGAACTGGCTGCTACCGAACAAGACCAGCCAACTTCCTAACACTTTCTTTTGGATGCCTCCAGTCATCAATGCCAGGTCCAGAGAAAGAAGGGAGGAAGCTTTTGTACAAGTCTCTGACCCGATGTACGACGAAATACTTCAGATGTTCAACGAAGTCAGCACTGAGCAAATTTATTATTACATTGAGAACTTTTTGAATAAGTAAGTCACAAAGAACTATCAATATTTATTTATTTTTATTTTATATTTAAAATTAAGCTTAAATCAATAGCCATTATATTTCTTCCACGAACATACATTTTTTAAAATGAAAATCAATCAGTTAACACTATAATATCTGATAACAATCTTCCTGTATTCGGGGAAATAATATGTGAATAAATTCGTATCAACGCATGGTGCCGTTGTCGAAATTGAATATCAAGTTTTATTTTTTTACAGAAAAATATATAAATTTTGACTTTTAAGTTGATGTAAAGTGATTGGATTTCGTCTAAGGTTAAGTTGGTAATAATAATCAAGTCAATGAAATTATACGATATTTTAAGATAAAAAAACGTTGAAGTAAAATATATAAAGAGGTACTCATAAAATATTCCTAAAAAGGTATTAGGCACCTGTCCCGAAGGCAGAAGAAGTAGAGGCAGACCTAGGTTGAGATGGCTGGATGACGTTCTGTGTGATATAAGAGAAATGGACCTGATAAATTGGAGAAGACTGGCGGTAAATAGGGAGGGATGAAGACGATTTCTGGAGGAGGCCAGGGTCCGTAGCAGACTGTAGTGCCAGTGATGATGAAGACTCATAAAATATTTTGTTTTTTTTTTATTATTTATTTTAGAAAACAAACAAGATAAAATCGTAAAAGTAAAGAATATAATATTATAATATAAAAAGTAACATAAGATGTGTAGGTACTTCATTTATTCCTTCCTTGATTTGGCTGTTGAAAGATAAATATATGTTTTGTTTCTAACCATTTGTGTGTTTCTGAAAAAAAAACTTTTTTATCCGTTTATTTCGGAAGGTTTGTGGCATCAATATAAATTATGTATAATATCCTAAATTACTTTATTTACTAGTTGCATGTAACACATGGGATCCAACTGTCGACAGCGATAGTATGTATAGTTGAAGAATAAGTACCAAACCCATAAATACAAATTATTTATTATTTTATGATATTTAGTTTTCTATACAACACATGTACGTAGGTAGTCAAGATAGGATAGTATGGAGGTCAGTCTTTTTTTCCTACCCGG
This sequence comes from Molanna angustata, assembly GCA_963576475.1. Lineage (NCBI taxonomy): Eukaryota > Metazoa > Arthropoda > Insecta > Trichoptera > Molannidae > Molanna > Molanna angustata. The sequence continues at coordinate 32,600,809 of OY754977.1, forward strand.
AATATGAAAACAGCATGATGGTATATGTATATTGTATGTTTAGAGATGAAGTATCAAACTATTAAGTCTTCTTTGATATTGTGTATATGTAGGTGACTACCATACAAATTGTATGAAGCGATGTCGTCACTAAATTCAATTTTTATAAAAATTGTTAAAAAAAATTTGAGATGTACTGCTACAATGTTAATATTTTTTATATAAAATTAAATTATCTAGTTGGGGTGTTTCAGCTTTTTTCGATATTTTAAAAAAAATGGAAATATAGGCAGTTAAACTCATAAATTTATCATAAAAAAAATACTTTTCTTAATAAAAAATGTTTGAGAAACCCTGGAATTTTTTTGAAAAAACTAATTTGAGATTTTGTATTTGTCTATGTTTGTACCAATTTTCAGCGTTCTAGCGTTTATGGTTTCTGAGATATATGGAAAAATAAAATAAAAATTCAAAAGTTGATAACCCCTGACTGAAACAAAATTCCGAGTATAAAAGTTTTGTAGGCCTGTAACTGTTTATATATTCTGAAATTTTAGGCTCTGTAAATTGAGCGGATCAAAAGTTATAAGGGGGGGACGGACACACACACAGACACACAGACACACACACACACACACAGACACGAAATGTTCTACTCCGAATTCTGAGTAAATCCGTGTATGGAACATATATGCTGCGAAGCCTCTAAGTTGGTGTTTTTTGACTTCAAAGTTGGAAAAGCCGTGAAAAAAGTAGACCTCTCCATACAATTCTCGCGTATTCTGGCTTGATACATTGTCGATATGTTAAGAGAACAAAGTTCTCCTGAACAAATCGACAGTTGGAAAAGTAAGGCTTTTGGCAGAACTACTGAACAAGATACAATAAATAAAAAAAAACTTTGATGCATAGAGACAGAGCTACCTAATCCCGTTCTATAAAAGCAAAGAATACTCACAGCTGTATGAAAACTGCACAGCAATAAAAAAAAAGTTTACATAAAAGATTGTAGGAACATACTAGAGTAACAGATAATCAATATAGTTTTGTCCGGGGAAAATCTACATTCGATGCCATTCAGTCATATAAGGGTAATCCTCGAAGAGAATAGAGTGAAAAGGAATGACTTGCATATGTTGTATATAGATCTGGAGAAAGCGTTTGATCGGGTTTCACGTAAAATGATATGAGATGCATATCAGTTTAGAAGGCAGATGTTCCTGAATCTAAACCTTAACTCTAATATTCTTACAAGACTTAAGAGCATTTGAGATTAGCACTAGTGTCCATGAGGGATCGACTTAAGTTCGTTGCTGTTTAATGTAGTGATGGACTACATAATACCGGATATACAAAGGCCGACTCCATGGAGCATGCTGTATGCCGATGGATGAGACGCCCCAATGTATGCTTCTGCCCTAAGTAGGTGGAATAAGGCATATGAGGCAAATTGGCTACGAATTAGCAGATCAAAGACAGAATACATGCCATGTTACTTTTCTGGACAACTACCAACTGAACCACACTTTATGCAGATTCAGAACGAACCAGTGCCCACAGTCGAACCCTTCAATACCTCGGCACAATACTGTCCACAAAGGGTGGAATCGATGGTGACATTGCGGCCCACTCAAAGCTTGGCAGAATGAAATGGAGGTCTGTCTCTGGTGTATTGTGTGACAAGAAATACCAATACAAATAAAGGATCAGTTAGTTATTTAAAACGGTGGTCAGACCAACAATGACCTACTCATCTGAGTGATGGGCATTAAAGAAAAATGACTACATATGTCCAGACTCTCCATTCCAACGAGATGAGATGGGCTGGTAGTGTTACAAGGTTGGACAGGGTGAAGAACGTCCATATCCGTGCCAGTTTAAAAATCTTGCAAATCAGCAAAAAACTAACCGAGAACAGACTGACATGATATGGACATATTAATCTGTTTTACTTCTGCAATATTGATTGTTTGAACGAGGCAAGTCTCAACAAATGGAAATAAATAATAATAAAATATATTTTAAAAAAATATCAACGAAAGTTTTCAAAGAATAATTTAAATTCATGGTCGCAATACAATATTTGCCACTGATCCATTTGATATTTTTTACATCAATAAAGCTCAAGTTTTCACAATATTTAGGTCGTAGGTGTATGAAGCATTCTTGTTTTGAGCCAAAATAGATTATTATTACACAAAATATATGTTATTTTTTCTTACATAAGAATCATCGCATTGTCGTGCCAAATAGGCATGATTCTCTACGATTGAATGGTCTCTCGATTTCTTGGCACACCGCATATGGAAAGTTTCAGAAATTTGTCTCCATGTTCAATGTTCAGTGTTTAGGGTTGAAAATATATTGTGAAAGTATGTGTTTTGTGATTCCAGTCAGGGCTACAACGGAACGGAATGTCTGCTGCACACCATATGTCACCTCGCTTCAGTTCCACTTCATCAAGACGATGATATTCTATATGAAGTTATACAATTTGTTTTCACGTGAGTATAATTCATTTGAACACTGACATTTTTGTGCTATAAAAACAATGTACCATCGAGTTAAAAATGAAGAAAACATAACTGTGTAACGCAATTAAAAGTGCATATAAACCTAAACACGCCAATTTTGAAATTTTGTTAAATATTTAAAACAGTGTGTTTCTAAAAACAATATACCTAAGTATTTTCAACTTTTATCCAGTGAATATTCATCACACAATTCAGCGTGAATTCCCCTAAAATAGTATTAAAAATATTTTTTTAATTCCTCTATAACTATGTGTCGTAGAGAAATAAATATTTTGTGTGCTTAAAGAGTACCTACATCAAATCAAAGTGAATGTTCGTGATGTTTATTTTAATTGTCAGGTTTGTTTTTTAAATGCAAAAAAATCGACAAACTTTGGTTTTCCGATATTTTAAATCACGTATAAACCTCTTTAACGCACGCGATTGTTATACTTACTAACACATACATAACTTCATAGTGCATTAGATAGTTTAATATATCATGGTTTCAGTAACTATATTTAGAGTTATATAACCTCTCAAGCTGAAGTGGTTTGGCCACAGTCAAATGTACCTCCTTACCATGAGGAATTGAAGATAGAAGATGTTGGAGGCAAAGAATAATTGAGGCCAAGGCTTGATATAGGCTGTAGCGACATTGAAGAAGAAGCATGAGAATTTATCAATGCCCCTTGTAGCATATTTAGTGTTTAATGGTAAGTACTAATAAAGTTAGCTCCTTCCACTAAGAGGGGGTAACTTAGATGTCCTTAGGCCTAGAGATGTCATCCAGAACCAGTTGTTTAATGACCACTAAACACTGCAGTACCAGAAGCAATCATGTGTGAGTACTAAAGATATATTACACCCCTGATGGAGTTGGTAAAGAACCGAACGCAACATTTCGTTCCAAAATAATCTTTTCATCTTTTTCTTAGCCATATCTTCCACTGCTGAATAAAGGTCTCTTCTAAACCCGCGACCCGCATGCCGGACAATGTCATCTGTCCACCTTTGTAGTGCCCTCCTTTCTACGCTCCTTTTGTTGATACAGGGCCTCCAGTTCTAGGCGTCCATCTGACACTGTGTGTGTCTTGCCTCCACTGCCACCCATTCCACTGCCATTTCAGCCTTGCTGCTCTTTCTGCAATGTCGGCATCTTTTTTCGAAGCCTAATCTCCTCGTTTCTGATTCGATCCAGAGACTGATGCCCAATATTTGCCTCTCAGTTGCTCGCTTTGTAAGCTTTTGGCAGTAAGGAACATAGTTTTTAGGGCGTATGTCATCATTGGTATGACACACAAGTCGTAAACTTAAGCTTTCAAGCTCAAATGTTTCCGAGGATTGAATTCTACTTGCAGTAAGCAGTACAACTTAATCCTATTCGCTGTGGTCTTTTCGATCTTTTCGTCCAAGCAAAGTAATCCCTCTCAATAAATTACTTGATCATATACACCAGATTATCTTTCTTTTTATCATCTCTGTTCATATTTTCTTCTCATTCCACTACATTTAACTATTATAATTTTTGTCATTATTTCAAAATACTTTCGTTTTAAATTACATGTCCTTTGTTTAACTTGCTCTATCTTTTTGTAATCCTATTCCTTATCCTAGAGTGCATATATTTTTTTATTCAATGATCCAATTTACCAATGTTTATTTTACCTTCATTATTTTACCTTCATTATTTTTTTATTACCAAGTTAACTTAGCATACCTACATATCATCATTCGTCCTTTTCCTCATGACTGAGGATAGCGGCTGTAGTCTGTCGCCACATGTATGGCCCGCCTCCATGCCAATCTGTTTTGGGCTGAACGCAGAGCACCAGTCACCGAAGACCCCATTGTAGACTTCGCTCCATCTGGTCGGTGAGCGACCACTAGATATCCGTCCTTCCACGCTGCCCATCACAACAAGCTTCTCGAGGCAGTCTGGTTCCCTTCTGGCAATGTGTCCAAAGAATTGAAGGATACGTCTGTAACATATCGTCGATAGACGATCCTCGATCTTTAGCTCGTCTAGAATTGACACATTGGTTCTTCTGGCTGTCCATGGGATGCGCAAAATACGCCTCCAGCACCACATTTCGAAAGCATCGATCCTCTGTGTCCATGTTTCCACACCATATAGGAACATCGGGAATATCAGAGCCCTGATGAGTCTAGCCTTCGTGTTTTTCGTGATGGTTCTGTCCTTCCATACTCTTGTGAGCTTTCCGAGTGCTCCCTTTGCCATGGCGATGCGTCTTTTCACTTCCGCTTCACAACCACCGGTGTCACATATGTTGGTACCCAGATATGTGAAGTCATGTAGTATTTCAAATGTAAATACCTGGCTACATTTTTGATTATTCGGCTATTCTAAATCGGCTCTTCACAGCAACTACCTACATAAAAAAATTGAGTTTTGGCAGTGTCGTTGTCGAAAAAATTTAAGTTTATTTTTACCCAAAAAATACTGATTCATTGACATATTTGAAGTGGTACTAAAATGTTTTCAATAAAATTATTTTGACAGACCCTCTGAACATGGAATTCAACCAAACTCTGAAGACAGCACTACCGCTACCAGAATCAGAAGACAAAACAGTGGCTACCCCATCGAACAGAATCCAACACCAATTGAGGTGTACCTCAAGGCAGAGAAATTGGGCCTATCTAATTGTGACTGCAATAGAGAATATAGCAGATGTCCATCTACACTGTTGGAAAGAATGACGGAACTTGTCTATGAAAATGATATTTAGCTTCAAATTATGTACATTTCGGTAGATACTATATGTATAAAATAAGTCAACAACAACATTAAAGAAGTTTTTGAGATTGTAAATGAGACATTAGAATCATAAATAATATCTGAAATATTTGTACCTAAAGATTTTTTTTTAATACAAATACCAAAAAATGGCATGTTTATTTGGCATGTGTTAAATTAATTATACCTCCATACTAACATACCTACATGTTTTATATAGAAATCAAAATATCTTGATTTTTTTAAGAGTTTATCGTGGTGTTTATAGTTTGGTACGTATTCTTCAATTATGCATAATATCGCCATCGACAGTTGGATTCATATGTTACATGCAACTAGTTTGTAGTAATTTCATTGTATTGTTTATTTCTGGGAGTGCTGAGACTGGAATAAGTTTGAACACATTATTGGTTGGGAAATCGTATGAGTTTTTAGTGCCTCATTTCTGAATTTATTTTCGCTAAAATATAGACTTTATCAATGTACTCAGGAAGCGTTTTTTTTACAATCAATTGAATATAAAAATAGAATATTTCCATTTGTACAGCCTCTTTGATCATAGCCACTTTTTTTCCAAAAATAATTTTATAGATCTTTGATAAAATTATCAAAACCAAATTGTGAAATATTTTAAGAAGAATATTGATACAAGTAATAATTTGGTAAAAAGATATTTCTTTTACATTACTTCTCATTTGAGGTTAGGAAAAATATTATTGTGTGTTCGATTTTATCACATTTTTCAAATAAATTGGTTTTCTTGACATAATATTTAAGTAATTGTAAATCTACTTATGATTATTTCTATTGAAAATTTTCGCGTTTAATATCAACTTTGACAGCTCTTCCGACATTGGTAAAATTAATATAATAATAATAGATCAGACAAAAAAAGTATTGAATGACCTCATGTAACAATACGATATTGTAATAAGTCAAAATTAATTTCTCCTCTGGTGGGTATCGATCCCAGAACGTCAGCACCGAAACCAAACGGCTTTCCGCTTATATTTCATGGCGGTAGACATTATTCAATTAACCCAGTTATAATGGTGTGGGGATTTGCAGATGGTCTTGAACAGGCCTAGCCTTACATGACGCCTTCTACCCCTTGTAAATGATAATATTAATTTTATCACTTACGTATTATATTTCTGAATATTAGTATTTATACCCACCATTGTGTCCATTAGACTAATTAAGTAAAAAGCTAGCAACTTGACAAAGCACTCACAATTTATCCCAGCGGTAGTCTTATGGTACGTTTACACTTGTTTTCGCCATCAAAGTGTTATTTTTAATTCAAAATATAATACCCAGAGTTCCAAAATTTATATAGTGACTGGACACTAGGCTGGATCGTTTATTTTTTTCGAATACACTTATGAAAGGGGTATTATAATTTACTTATTTGGATAATTTGCTGTGTGTTTCGATGGAAATAAATCAAAGTTTAATTACTACGCTTCTCTTATATAGATCTATAATGCCTTGTACAGTTCCTAAACTTGGAGTGTTGACCCTACTCCAATATCTAAACAAGCAAAATACCTACCTATACATAAGTACATGTATAGTATATCACAACATCTAGATGAACCAGAAAACGTTTATCTATGAGAGAATTTGTTCATTGTTGACAACTTCCAATCGTAAATACAAACATCTTGTGGTTCTCATACTTTATCTCACAAAAGCTAGAAGAACTTTTCATTTTATATTGCATTGTTTTTTCTGGCAACTAACATGCATCATGTCAATTTTTAATTTGACACACACACAATAACAACTTGACACATTCTGGAAACTCATGACATATTTTCAACTAAAAACTAGTCAAAATCAAGAGTCTAGTAAAAATCAAGTCTCCACCAGAAATCAAGACCGTGACATTTGCTCAGGAGTCACATATTATATTTTTTATTTGATTTATTCATGAGACAAACACACTTTTACTAAATAAAAAACACTATGAAATAAACAAAAAACATAACAATTACGTTTGTACACAGATGATGATCATTAAACAATCACATTACAACAAAAATATAGTTAACATGGATTACATTTGTTACTACTATAATAATAGATAAAAACAAAAAAAATAAAATAATTAAATTAATAATATCTAACTAACAAAGCCTCAAAACCAACTATTCTTTATTTATATATGAAATATCTCCACATTTTTTTTAATATCTAACTAACAAAGCCTCAAAACCAACAATTCTTTATTTATATATGAAATATCTCCACATTAATACCTAACTAACAAAGCCTCAAAAACCAACAAATCTTTATTTATATATGAAATATCTCCACATTTTTTTAGGTGCAAAGTACCTAGGTAGGTATATCAACATATTTTCAGAAGAGAATATGTAAAAAAAAACGATCAATATAATAAATTCAATATAATAACTAAGATCAATATTTTTTTTGACAAACTTTTTAACATCTCGATAGAGATTAAATTGGAATATACCACCTACAGAGTTTACGACCTGTCATCAGCTGGTCTACGTGATCACTTTATACGCTTGTACAACTTTCATTAATTATGCCTCCTTGTGAGTCTTTCCCCATCCAGGAGGCAAAAGAAAGATCTGGAGACCAAGACTGCTGAATAAAACAATATTTAAAGAGATGCATCCCAACTTCTAGATTCGCTACTTCCACCACCACCCGCTCTGCGTATGGGGATTGTAAACGGCCACTTCACAGAATGCTAAGTGAGCGACATGAAAAAAACATGAATAACACTAAAAGTAGCTCATGGAGCCCTCAGGTTGGTAATCTCGGCACCATAGTGCAAAAAGAACAATCGATGAATGTGATTAGAAGACTCACATTCGTGGACTGTCATTGACTTCAGACGTTTTTAAATGAAAAACATCAGAGATATAACCAAGATATCTGTAAAAAAATAACTTAATGGAAATCAATCAATAATATAGCACCATAACTATGACAGAAGTTCTTAAAGGCTCTAAAATTCTTACTTTCTAGATCTTTAAAACAGCAAATGACAGGAAAGGTTGAAAAGAAATGTTGTTGGAGGCCAAGGATCTAAAAAGCCTTCGAAGATAATGTATATAAATTACTTACATAAGTATAAAATTAAATGTCTTTAAAAATGAACAATTTGAGATGTAGTGGTGAAGTGAATATAATTTTAAAGTTAATAGAGAACCGCCAGCTTTTGAGAACTTGGAGTGGCCGTCATTAGAGTTGGTCTGGTGGAATCCTTCAAGGATTCGATTGGAAAGTTGTGAGCGCTACTTGATGAGTCTGGGAGGAATTGTATGGAGTGAAGGGAGGTGGTGTTGTTTGTCCTGGATGGAAAGTTTTTCCTTGCGTCAAGTGGCTGGCGTGTTTGCACCAAAACGACAACTTACTAATACGAAATTTTAAATTTAAATTCCATTCCACCGTCCGTCGCGTCGCATTGAAATGTTCGGTTCCCTTTGATATTTTATAAATTACAAAATTGTAGAAACTCTCAAATGATATGGCTATGCTCTCTACGATTAACATTTTGCTCAAATTACAAAATTGTAGAAACTCTCAAAATATGGCTAAGCTCTCTACGATTGACATTTTGTTCTGTATTGCTTATTTATTTGAGGATAAAGAAAACATCATGAAGTTTTGTATCTAATAGAAAGAAGTTGAAGAAATAATCTTTAATACGTTATATATTTAAGACGCTTTTCAAAGTCTATGAGATTGGGTATACAGGACGTAGGTTCACAAATATGCATACTCATTACATTATAATTTTAATATTTGGTACTTTTAAATGACATATATAATTAAATAATAGACGCGTGGACTATTTACACATTTACTATTGAATACAGTAATTATATATTTATAAGAAAGAAGTACAAATAATAGTAAACAAATGAACCACAACGTGAGAGCACTATAAACGATCATTCAACACACGGCCTTACCCCTGACACTTACTTATATGGATCTCCCAACTCCCGAAGAATGCCGAACTCCTGATTCGTGCAAACTCGTATAATGCCTTTCAGCTATAGAGATTGACTGTTGTAAGGCGCAACATCAATATATCACAATAATTTATGAAGCACAAACAAATAAAGCATATCACCAAAAATGTGATATAAAAATAAGTAAAAATATCAGTCGATAGATTTTTATATTCTCTTTAAATTAAAGTAAAAAAACTATTTTCTATTAGATTTATTAGTTCTTTACAAGAAAAAATAAAAAAATATTTTTGCGAGAAAAGTATTTAACAAATTTAAAATTCTGTCAGTAGAATAAAGAAACTGTTCTTTATTTCAAAGACATATCTATTGAGAGATCTGAAGAAAAGATTTTCAAAATTTACTATTTCTTAAGTGTATCAGTTATGTATCTGGAGTCCTGTTATTTGTTTTATAGGTAGGGGATAGACCATTGGACAGTAGAGAGAATTTTTAAATGTTTGGAAATAGTGTCAATTTTTCTACACGATGGCATTATCTTTTTCACTAGCAATTCATCTAGCAGATTCGTCAAATAAAAATGTTTAAATATTTTTTTTTGACAAACTTGTCAAGAAAAATATCATTTAACTCCCGACAGGGAAAAAAATCCAATGTTTGCGTAGGTATATGCAATTAAAAAATATTCGATTTACATACACATTGGTAAAAGTTGGTGTACAATCCAAAAATGAAATAATATTTCTGCGCAGTTCAGGGGTGACATCTGAGCGAGAACATCGTCATCTCATTTATAAGGACTGTTGTTTTCATTGTTTACAATAAATCCAATTTTTCAATAGATGGCGTTACAAAAAGGTTTCTTCGTTACTTAATAAATGGCAATATTACACTCATTATTCAAATATATAGAACTTTCAAAATATGCATTGATAAGGGAACTCAAAAAGAAGGCATGATTGGTGAACGTTGCGCAAGCGCATAAATTGATCACGTAAACCTGCCAATGACAGGTCGTAAGCCCTGTAGGTGTCTTGAGTTACTGGTTCTTCTATAATATTAATATTCCAACATCGTCTCTATTGAGGTATTATAAGTATTTAAAAAAATATTGTTACTTATTTTTAGCCCGAAAATTATTTTCTCAGTGTTGCTTAAAACGAGTGGGTTGTGGCCAACGCTAAACTCCTCACTAACAAGTCATTCTATAAAGTATTCAAATTTTTTATAGAAAATTTTCAGCATTTTCATGAAATGAGTTTGTTAAATTATTTTTTATTCAAAACTTGATAAATCTTCATTACCATTTTATGAAAGTGTTGTGCCTTTTTACCAATTTGAACATGAACATTTCAAATTTTAAGTTTACTGAGCTTAGGTAAAAAAATGAGAAGCACTATTCATATATCGTTCAAAATCTATTATATATATACACATATTTGCAAAATTTGAAAAGAATCGTATGAGTATTTTAGTCTATAATCGATAAAGTAAAATAAACATGCCGTACATAGCACACAGCACATAGCACACACACACACATACAGATATTAGGTGATGAAATTTTCAGAATACAATCTCAGTATGATACTAGTTGATAATCTGCAATAAAAAATGTACCCTTAAAATTGCGAAATCATAACTCCCCAGTATATCACCTTGGGTTAGTGAGGAGTATATTGAGTATAGTCCCCAATCCTCGCAATGGTGTATTTTGCCACTTTTTAAAGTTGTAGTAAAATGGTAATAACTTTTAAATTAAAGAAGATTTCTTTATACTGTCTTCATAAAAGGACTAGCTAAAACTGTCGATAAATTAAATTAAGAAACATATCTAAATGAAGCATGCAAAATTGGCCATTACTAATTAAAACAAACGAGTAGAATCAGTGTTGAGTTGTAACTTGCCTTTTATTTTTAATACAACTTATTTATGTACTTTGTTCTCAAAAATATAACATTAGGTACATCGTATTGTTTGGTAACCAATATGTAGGTAATAAGTTATTTGTGATCATCCGAACATTGCTTCGAAACCAACTTCAGAGAAGAGATCCAACAGTGATTCCTCGCAATCAGGGAATTGTGCTTCGCAGTCATCCTCTGATCTTCCCAAGAACTCCGCTTTGTGATAATCGTGGTCAGAGTGATGTGAGACAGTTTCCGCAGTTGTAGATGGCCTAAAAATATAATTTCAATTTATTGTATAGCTAACGTAAAATTACTTGAGCCCTTCACGTGGGTGCGCAGAGCGCAAATTTTTGTATTTTTGCTTGGTTGGGTATACGTGCTAACCGCCCCCCTCCACGCCGAAAAGGCACAAGAAGTTTGTCGGAAACTATAGCTAGTGTTTCTTGTCAAGAATTCTCGAGAAACATGCAAAATCGAGAATTCTCATTTCTCGAAAAATTTTATAAATCAATTTACATAAACTAAAGTTTGTATTAGTATTGGCATGTGAAGAATATTCTGAAAGAAGGAAACGTTACAAGTATAAATAGCAGACGAGCATATCTGAAAAAATATAAAAATATGAGTGAGGCGATGAATTTTGCAAAGACAAAAGTGTATGGCACTCGGTTCCCTCTGCCTATACCGCAATTACAGGGACAAGGCGAGAAGGTATTCATATACCTACAACCGCTTCCATTGTTACTGTGTTTCATGAAGCCGGGGATACACATGGAAAATTTCCATATAGCAATTTGCTAGCCACTTGCGCAGGGTGCAATGATTTGTTTATAAAAAAATAGTGCCTAATCCCAAGAGAATTGTTTGAGATATCTTTGACACAATTTACAATAGAAAATATTAGCTATGTGTTTGTATTATGTACACGTTTTCAGGCATTTAGGCTGTGGTTATACGAGGTACAATATACCCCCCAATATATGTATATACCCCCCACCAATCACAACCTAATTCAGTTTTCATCCAGTATTCTCTCGGGCTAATCGCACTAATAAACAACATGTAACCGAACACCAGCAGTTTCCATAACAACCTAATATAGATACCCGTCACATATATCCACAAGGCTAACAGGCATTTGCGAACCTCCCCTTCAAAAATAACAAAGCTTCTTCAATTTTTCGTATTTGTTTGGAGGAAATTCCACAACTTGGGAATTATTACTTCGTTTATCCTTCATCCGTAGTCATTTTTAAATTTTGTCTCTTGTAAATATCTGTTCATTTTTTTGTCTTATTTATACCTATATTTAACAGATACACGTGCAAGGACCTGGTACTTGCAAGTATCTAGGTATGATATTGTGCAAGCTAGAGGCACGTGTATTTCTCATCTAACTTGAAAGCGAGTTTCTGCCAAAATGTTATATTTCTGGAATGTTTTTTTCAAATTTCTGACATTTACAATCGTCTTGTCTTATTGATGTTAAACATTATTTTTCAAATGAATTTATCGTAACTCCTTGAGAAATTTAAAAGGTAATCTCGAGAATTTACATTTCTTGAGAAATAAAAATAGTCGATAGCTCTAAATACCTAATTGTAGCCAATGTAGCAAAGAAATGATAACATCACGCCATTTCCGAATTTTAAACAGGCAGAGAAATCCAAACATGAAATCCTATCTTGAAAGACATCCATTACTTCATTTTTAATTCCTACCTCGGCGTATATAATATGCTCTACTGTTATTCAGACTTCATAAGCTCTCTTTTAAAATGTGGACATGCCAATTTTTCGAACTCGACCTTAACAAACTGTACCATTACGAATTTTAAAATAAAGATCTTGAGAAGACAAAAGAGGAGTTGGCAGACACCACAAAAGATAGGCTGATGACATAGTTACAGTATAGAGAAGGGTGGAAAAAGTTGAAGGAGGGCTACATCCAGCAGTGGAGAGATTACAGAAAAAAGAAGAAGAAGACCATTTCTTAGTTACTAGTATATTTGTTAGTGTAAACCAATCAAGATCAATCCAAAAACTTATTGTTAAAACTACTTAATTGTGATATCTTGTCGACGGAGATTCCCGAATGCATTAGTCGGATGCATTCGATATATTGAATGAAGAGCGGATCATTCCGCTGCCCAGGCCGATACCGTAAACACCGAGTACATTGTGTATTATTATTTGTATATATTAGCGTGAATTATTTCGAGTATCATAATTTGTATATTGTAAATCGTAATATGATTTTGGTATGTAAATAAACTCAATGGAATTATATTCCTGACTAAATTACTCACATACACACCATTAATTGTCAGAATAAAAGGACATGTTCATGGATAATGCATGAATCATAGAGTGAGAAGTGGAATCCAAAAGAGAAGAAAATACCATTTGATTCATGACGAAATGACGTTTTCAATACAGAACAAAGAAATTTTCAACTGCAAAATCATAACTCTATTATAAGATGAAATATCAGCTGTAAAAAATCTCAATCCTTTGTGATAACTGGAAAGTCAAATCATTTTAAAAAAAAATTGTTGAACTTACGTGAATATGATGTGCATTAATTCTCCGAGCAGGCCATTCTTTGCAGTAAATGGAGTATTCGAAGCTTCACAGATAGTCTTCAACATGCAAGATCTTCCGTTGAAACCATTCCTAAAACATAAGTTGATAATATGAATACTTTCCACAACAGTGAAATATAAAAGAGTTATGGATTCTCAATTTTACATCAAATTCTTAACTGATATCAATGTGGGGATTGTGAGTACGTCAAGCAAAATAATGCGGTAGACAAACTATGCTGTGCACAATCCAATTTTAGTGCAGGAAAATACTTAATTTTTATCAACCAATAAAACTATTTGACGTTTGACATTATGCAGCATATGGCGTATCACTTTTTCCCAGACAACTGCAAAAAATATTTATAAAACTGTCAACCGCATTCTCTTATTTGTCGAGCCCTACCTAGATAAAAAATAATTATCTAGTTATTGTTCCATGTTGATCCATGTTCTGAGTAAGACTCGATCGCTTTGAAACAACTCATATCATATATCTTATTTGTGTTTATAATGATACAATGAGAAAACATGTATTGATTCAGAAATCCACACAATTCGTGAATACTTGATTTCTTTATGGTACTTTAGATAACATATATTGTTAAATAAACACACGCGTTGACTTTATACAGTTTATTAATGAATACAGAAATAAGATATTATAAGAGTGAAGTACAATAATATTATAATAGATGAACCACAACGTGAAAGCGCTATATCATCGATCAATTCACCAACCGGCCTTACCCCAGACATTCCTTTATATCAATCTCCCTACTCCCGAAGAATGCCGATATCCTGTTCGTGCAACCTCGTAAAATGCTATAAAGATTGCCTGTTGAAAGGCGCAACACTTAAGATGAAAAAAAATAGAGCCGAGTATATTTATTTGTGAGCCAAGTCAAAATGGAGAGATCCCAAAGCAAACATTAAGTATGATAATTCCATCTCCCCAATATCTGATAATTGGTCCAAGGAACGATGTAACTCGATCCTAATTGTTTAATCAAATGAATACTTACCGCTCCATCATATACTCTAAAATCTTGTAAACATCCCAACGGCTTGTCTCGGGTAATTTCCTCGACTCCTCCATTCTTTCTTTCCCTCCAACATCTTCAAAGTGCCGTTCATATTTCTCATTATTTCCTTTATCTCTAATTACGCCACCCTCGGAATACATAATGCCATCTTCATATCTGCCCCGCGAATTAATTAAATTTGCATTTTCCTCGGGTGTCGTGTCGTTATCCCCTCGGGCTCTTCTGACGACTCGTTTCGGACTAACGACATCGTCGGCGTCAGTAGAATTGTCATGAACCACCATCTGCTGTCCACCAAATGATCTTAGTATGGTAGCAGAGTTGAACATGTGAGTTGTGTAGTCCTCGGCGACTTGGGGTATGTGGTATAGAATTTTGATCACGTATCCGATCGTGACAGACTGATCTTCCAAGTCAACTGGAACTCCCAGACCAATAATCAACTAAAATACAAAATGGCGATGATTTTGATGAATAATTAATAATTTGTATACAATAATATCGAGGTAAAAACTATTTAAATAATACAAGTTACTACTACACGTACAATAAAAGTCGTATTACGGGAGTTATTTAAAAATAATGTAAGAAAAAGTTGATGTTCCGTAAGCAGTATTCTCGCAGTACGGGACCTTACCTTTTTTTTACATTTTTCTCAAATAAATCTTGTAATACGACTCTAATATATATTTTATTGTGTAGGTATATATTTTTTGTATATGTTGAATGTGTTAATAAATTTTATAATAAGGTAACAAACATCTTCTTGAATATGAATCTTGAACAAGGTGAAATAGCTATCGACCTTAAATAAATAATATACTCGTAATATGTTGAATCCAAAACATAGTATTTTTTATATGATTTAAGAAAATAAGATAAAATTTTTATCGCAAATAAAACTTGTAAATATCCACAGAAGTGCCATAAAAGAGCAGAGTGGACATCAATAGTGATAACAATGATAAAAGGAAATAAAAAATTGAAGACACCCTTTATTCAAAATTTTCTACACATATTAAAATTATAATCGAATTTTCCCTGGTACAATTAATTTTAAATTAGTTGAAATGTATATTATTATAATTTGGACTGTTTTTACATTGACAACGTGTAAAAAAAATAAGATATCTAAAACATGTAAAAAGTAAGGCACCTTAAAGATCTTAGGCTGTGTTTCTCGAACAAAGATTAATATACTTTGATTTCATAAAATTGTGTAGGTAATACTTTTGGTTGTTACATTGAAACCTAATGCCACCAAACATCTCAATATTGAACAATTTTATGAAATCAAAGTATTTTAACTATAATATTACCGATACTTTTGTTGAAACAACCCAGCTGTTGAGTTAGAGCGGTCAGAAATATAATAGATCACAACATAAACAATATGTAAGACGTGTAGGTAGCTGTACCTACCTGAACCCTGGCTGGGTCACCATCGGGATAAAGAAGATATCTCTTCTGACGTTCCAGAGCGACGTGGTGTTCCAAGAAACCTTGAGGAAGAACAGATGGTTCGGCATTGAAGAATGTTTGACTCTCGATTATGCAGCACAACAAAACCAATATCCATTGACGATACATAACTTCGTAATAAATTGTTCTGGAATAAAAACAAAATATTTTTTGTTTCAATTTTTTACTTGATTACTAGCCTGTTAAATCATTACCTTATTAGAAGGTTTCATACTAGGTTCAAAAGATTAAAAACAATAAGAATATTCATACTCTACTCGTAATTCTGAAAGGTTTATCATTATAAAGAAATAACCACATTCACAAGCGTTATTTTAAATTTCTTGGCCCTAATATGTATACAATTTTATATTAAATGAAAAGAGACACTTGAAAAGAGATGAAAGATGATATTCTAAAAAAAGACTATAAATAGTTGGCTTATATCCATCGGAATATATGAATCTAACAATAAATTAAGCTTATTATGGTTTATTCACCATTGTTAAGTTTATTAAGAATATATCAAAGTTTTTAAGAATCAAATTCAGTTTTCGGTTTTCAGCATTCCACAGTTACATATATATCAAAATTATTTCTATACATTTTCATGAAGACAAAACAATTCACATTACACCGGAGCACAATTACGAGATAACACGAAGCTGCATTTTCTCATAACTCCAAAGACAAACACGACATTCGGACAAAGACACTTCTATTAAATTTTCGTTTTTTTTCGTATTAAAATTTTTAAAACGAAAAAAAACGAAATAACGGACATACGATTGATGAATAATTTGATCCTCAAGAAAACAATAGAAACATGGATTAGAAACAAGGGCATTATATACCTACCTGCGGAAACATGATCAAGTTAAGTACAATAATTTATATTTTTATTTTATAAAAGGTATATTTTATAACAAGTTCTAGTTAATAACAAGTTTCATATTTTCCTTCTGTCAGATATAAAGCAAAAAAAGTTCTGCCACCTCGGAACAGGCTCAGCCTTGTGAGGTGGTTTATACCAAGTAAAAAATATAAAAAAATGTTTTATACCTACTATTTATTTAAATTGTACTGTATATTGTTATATTTTATTTGGTTTAAAAAAAACATATAGGTAAGTTATCTATCAGACGTCCTAAAACAGGTTTACCTAGTTGGACGTCCAATGAGACAATATAAAAAATAATACAGCTTAGAATAATGGAAGAAAATAACTAACCAACCACTAATTATTGTTAGATATCATAAATAATGAGTGTAATTTTAAAATTTATTTTGTGTTGTATAGATACTTAACGCTGTATTATGTATGGGTATTGTCACTATGTATCACAACTTAATATTAAACCAAACCAAATTATGGTTTACAAAATATGATAGATTGTGTAACCCCAGGCCGCGCCGTCATAATTTTGAAGATGCCCTAACAAGGTGAAATAGCTATCGACCAATAAAAAATATACGTAGAATCTAAAACACACCGTTTTCTTTTTTAATCTAAATTAAAATGGAATTCTACAAAATAAACTATACACAATTACTTATTATATATTGTGTATCTTTACAAAAATGTAGCGAAAACTTGATAATTAAATCAAGTATTTCCTGAAGCATTTTCGATTGATAAACTTTATTTGATTATGTTTGAATTCAAAAGGACGTGAATCTCGAATTTCAATTAGCTCATTTCAGTAATTAAGTCATTCTGATTATTAAATTTGCTCTCATCAAATATCAATTTGTATATTTCTGAAGATGAAAACTTTATATATTTTCAAAGAACAAATTTAATCAAAATTAAATTAAAAACGAGTGGGTTGTAGCCAACACTAAACTCTCCACACCACAGTAAGTGTTCATGTTTCTTCTTGAAAGGTTAAAAATCTCTAAATGCTTTGTTATGAAGTACATTTCTATTAGATTCTTAAACAAATATAAGATTCTCAAAGGACAAAAGTTTTCACAATACGCACAAAAATATTGTCACGAAACTCATAGTATGCACTTTCTACGTGATACCTGTTAAGAAATTTTAAGTAAAAATGCATTACTAGCAAGATGAGCTTGTACATATGATGAGACAGTGTATCAATGTAGAAGAATGCGGTGTTCGTTTCTCACTGCCTACCCCTTGATGAGTAAGATAGAATTGAAAAGTAAAAATTACACTTGTCTATAGAGACACATACAATATCAATATGAAGTTGATCATTCTATTTTCCCATACAGAAGCTATTTTACTTCTGTTATATACATTTTACATACAAGTATGAAATTTATTTCACATTTATATAGCGGACCATAGATTTTTTTCTTAATTTTTTGACAATCCTTGAACGCATTATTAAACACTAAAAATACCTCGATTTTCCAGACCGTGAGAGCATTTTGAAAATTTGGACAGATGAAATCATAGAGAAAAAATTGACGGATATCTATGGAAAACTAATCGGCTCTTAATTAATGAACTTTACATAAATATATGATATCAATATTAAGTCAATCGGACTTATAGTTTGGGCTGTAGAGAGGACCCCTATGTCTATGCACTTTACACATATGATGTAAATATGAAGTCGATCGGACTTATAGAGAGGACACAAAAAGGATAATCCGTACGGCGTACGCCATACATACAGACATCACGACTGATCACGACGAAACTCACAGTGTGCACTCTCTACATGATACCCGTTGAGAAATTGATGTAAAAAAATACGCTCGAAAATTGTGAAATCATGACTCTCTACTATTCCATAGTGTGGAGAGTAAAAAATATGTTTATAAATACTTAAAGGAAAAGGAAGTTTTCCTTCTATCTTTGATAAATATAAATTTGCCTTTACTTGTAATATTGCATTTATCCGAAAATGTCTTTGACCCTTAAAACTTAAAAATCCCATAAAAGTTGTTCACTGAGATATTCTCTATGTTTTTTAAGAATTATTTCAATTACTAACTTCTGCGAACATCCACATCCTTGTCTCGTATCATTTAGTTACAGCTCCCCAACTATGCAGTTACAGCGTACTACTATAACAATGATTGCACGAGGCCATAATATACATACATGCCATAAGGCCATAATATACATACAGACCATAAGGCCATAATATACATATAAGCCATAAAGCCATAATATACATACAGGCCATAAGGCCATAATATACATATAGGCAATAAGGGCAATAAGGCCATAATATACATACAGGTCATAAGGCCATAATATACATACAGGCTATAAGGGCATAATATACGTACAGGTCATAAGGCCATAATATATGAATTGTAATTAATACTCTGTAATTTAATTAATGTCATTTATAATTTTAAAAATATATGTACCTACTTTTTTTCTAATTGTCTATATCTATATTTGCTCTTTCCATCTAAGTTTCCTATATATAATAATCCCAAGGTATTTAATACTTTTTTATTGACAAACATATTTTCAACATCTCAATAGAGACGAAGTAGGGATATTGTAGAAGAACCAGGAACTCGAGGCACCTACAGGGCTTACGACCTGTCATCAGCTGGTTTACGTGATCACTTTATGCGCTTGCGCAACGTTCACCAATTATGCCTTCTTATTGAGTTCCCTTATCGATGTAATTTTTGAAAGTTCTATATATTTGAATAGTGTGTAAAATTTTACCTGACAATAATGCATTATTACTATTGCCATCTATGGAGTAACGGAGAAACCTTTTTGTAACGCCATATATTGAGACATTGAAAATTAATTTATTTGTAAACAATGAAAGCAACAGTCCTTATAAATGAGATGACGGTGTCACACACAGATGTCACCCCTGAACTGCGCCAGAAATATTATTTCATTTTTGGCTTGTTTACCTACTTGTACCAATGTGTATGTAAATCGAAAATTCAAATGTTACACACTATTCAAATATATAGAACTTTCAAAAATTACATCGATAAGGGAACTCAATAAGAAGGCATTATTAGTGAACGTTGCGCAAGCGCATAAAGTGATCACGTAAACCAACCGATGACAGGTCGTAAGCCCTGTAGGTCCCTCGAGTTCCTGGTTCTTCTACAATATCCCTACTTCGTCTCTATTGAGATGTTGAAAAAATGTTTGTCATTAAAAATACCATTTGACTCCCGAAAGGGAAAAAAATCCAATATTTAATACTATTTACCATCTTAAGTTTAGAACAGCTGTCATTACAATAACCTAAGCAACATGCCACATCGCGGGAGTGGACATCAAAGTACTTAAACGATAGTCACTTAGCTAAAAATATACTAAAGTAAAATTTAAGTATATAAATATCACCCGTGAATGGAGGTTATTGTTCCACTATTTCCTTTTGTCTGCCTTACTAGGAATAATTCCTGTTTTAAGGCATACTTAAAAAATAGACAATAATTATTATTATTAACATAAGTTTTACCATTCTAAATCACAAAGCAGATCAACAAATTACATCAGACAATATCTATATAAAAATAAAACGTTAACGATTTATAAAAATAACACTCTTTAAAACAAAAGAGACAATAAAAAAAACTTTTTCCACTGTTTTAGTCGGAAATAATATTACAATATTCAATAAATTGTTTGTTTGTTTTCTTCGAAACACTGCTTTTAGTCAATATACACATTATCTCACCTGTTGTATTTCCTTACTGATTCATACAGGCAAAGATATGACCAAACTAACGGTAAAACAATTAAATGGAAAGTACATATGTATACCTACCTATATGAGTTGAAGTTATATTAAGTACTGATTCTGTGTCGTGATAACCAATCTCCCTGGGTAACTGTTCAATACATGCTTTAACGTTTACACCTTGGAAAATGTAAACTTTGGTTTCTATATATAAGTAAATGGTTCGTAGTTCATCGCTGTCTATCATTTCATCACTAATGAAAAAATAAATAAATGAAGATATACGGTGCGTATTTGCAGACTTATGCCCTTTCTCAAAAAAGCAAATTTTAGTACAAAAAATAACGCTATTGTTATTTTAGCACTATGGTACCGAGATTGCTCATCTACAGGGTTCAGTCAGCTACTCTTTATGTTATGCATTGTGTTATAGCTCACTTAGCGTTCTGTGAAGGTGAAGGGGCCGTTTATTGTACCCATATGCAGAGCGGGTGGTGGTGGTGTTAGTAGCGAATACGCACTTGCCAAACAATGTCGCTGTCAACCTATTGTTTTTAATTATTGAACATTAATCAATACACTGATTAATGTTCAGTAAAGATTTATTACTACGGTACTACAAAATCGGCCTAAGTAAACATTAAATTGGCACTCTTTTCAGGGTGAAATGCCTAATACAAAAAAAAGTCGGCCATTTTGGCTGATTCCGTTCTTGTTAACTAAAGTTATTAGTGATTTAATTTATATTACAAAATATATTTCTTAAACCAAAATAAACACGTTTTAAGTTTTTAATTACAAAAAAAACACTTTATTTTTATTTATTTTATATTTATAGGAATAATAAGTGTGGTAAGTACCTACATATATTGAGCAGATTAATAATATGATTTACACGGTGTGAAGAGTCACGTTTGTGAAATATATGTAGAAGTTATAGAGTATAAAGTTCGCTACTTCGGCCACCACCCGCTCCGCATATGGGGACTGTCAACGGCCCCTTCGCAGAACGCTAGAATGAACAACAAAAAAACAATGCATGGCACGAAGAGTAGCTCAAGGAGCCCTCTAGATTAGCGATCTCGGCACCATGGTGCAAAAAGAACAGTCAGCAAGTGCAAGTCGATATTCACACAAGCGGACTGTCGATGACTTCATATCCATAAATATAGGGCATCAGAGAAGTGACCAAGATCTCTGGAAACAAACAAGTTAGTGGGAATTTTCGGATAATAAGGCACCGTGTCTATGGCAAAATCGTTCGAAGGCTTTATAATTGTTCTTCGAGATCATTAAATCCGCATGTCCAATGGGACCTTAAAGAGGCCCACGGACATCAACGAGGAGCTCCGATCTGGACATAATTGGTTGGAAACACTCCCAAAGGATGTGATCCGAAGTTTGGTCCGGACATTGACAGACTGACTTGACGAAGAGGGAGCAATGTTGAATCGATGAAGATAAACGTTCCGCGAGTGCTTAAAGTGATCACGTAATCCAGCTGATAATATAAACATATTATATAAACCCGTTTGGTTTCTATTGAGATATTATAAATTGTAATATACGAATTATCGTATATTAGATGTTTGTTAAAATATATTCATATAGACATGTTAAAAAAAAAAATTCAACTATCCGAATATTCGACTATGGAACAGAGTTAAGAAATTATATTTTACTAAAATATTGTTTGTGAAGCTCCGGAAATTAAGTCTGATTATTAATTATATAAAAACCCTTTGTTATTTAATTATTGAAACAGTTTTATTGTAATGTTCATGGAAATATAACTTTTTATAGTATTCAATAAAAAGCTTATTAACTGTAATCTAATTATATTTTACTGTCAGATATGAACATTTAGACTAACGATATCCGTTCGTGCGATATTTTTACAAAATATTTATATCGATGCAATGATAGAAAAGCATCTGAAAAATATTTGTGTTTATCATATGTATAGTTATCGGTAAATCACTTGACAATTTTCGGCGGAGTAGGGGACGGTTTGCACAGCACCCTCTGGATTTGCTCGTCGTTTCAGTCGAATGATTCCGCCTCTGTACTGTAACTTTGCGTCTACGCTAACCGAATCAGTATTCGGTTAGTGTCGTCTCGTTGTATAGTTTTTAAAATCTCAGTAAGTACGTGGTCGTTTTTCATTTTTTTTTTTTACGGCGCTGGCCGATTTACTAATGATATTAATAACAATTAAGCACTACAAATAATAACACTCAATTATTATTATTACCATTTTACACTTCCTCAAAAGAATTAGCAGATCAATGCGTAAATTGTAAATTATTTAAAAGAGCAAAATAAAATGCAACAAACGCATCATCAAGCTTTCAATTGGGAATAGTTCACCCATCCAGATACTTACATAACATATCAAAGGATTAGGCTCTGAGGAGGTCTCTATACTATCTAACAACCCTACTGATTCCCGAATATTAACGTTTAAAAAATCTTTAACGATTCTACATGTATTCATAATTACCGTTTTTTGCATTTTTATTATTAAATTTTTCGATAAATCTATAATTTCTATATTACGGATTAACGATTTTGGAATAATGCCAGTGGCTGAAATAATGAACGGTAATATTATTATTTTACGAGAATGCCAAAGTCTTTTAATCTCGTTACCTAAAGCGGTGTATTTTCTAATTTTTTCATCAAAAGTTTTTATAATATTACTAGAATTTGGAATAGCCACGTCGCAAATATATGTTGTTTTTTTAATTTTATCATGTATTATTAAATCGGGTCTGTTATGTTGAATTGACCGGTCAGTTAATATTGTTTTATCGTAATAAAGCGAAATATTATTATTTTCTAAAAATGAAATCGGATCATATTCATAATATGGTTTTATGTTTATCGCGTCAATTAATTTATATTTAATAGCTAAATTTTGATGTATTATTTTTGCTATTTGGTTATGTCTAAATGTATATTCTGATTGCGCGAGAAAAGAACAGCCCGATATTATATGATCGATTGTTTCCGGAAAAGCCAAACATTTCCTACAACTATCATCAACTACATTTATGTCTTTTATTATATATTTTTGATAATTTTTAGTTTTTATTACTCTATCCTGAATTGCTATTATAAATCCTTCTAAATCCGCGTCCAAATCACCAATACTCAACCATTTGTTTGACCAAATTTTGTCAACATAAGGTTGGTTGAGAAATTTTGGATGTATAGAATGAATTATTTTATTTAGCCACGAATTTAGAAGGTCGTCATTTATATTTATAATATTGTTATTGGCATTCTCGTAATTTAAATTTAATGTTGTTAAATTTTTGTCCGCCTCACATATTACTTTATGCATTAAAGAACTATCAGATTTTTTGTGAAAGAAAGTTTTTAGCGATTCAATTTGATTATTATGTAACGATGTTATTTTTATTATACCCCTACCTCCTAAATTCCTAGGCAAATTGATTCGTTCAATCGCGGAATTAGGATGATGACAACGAAATTTAGTTAAACGCGTTCTAATTGTTCTTTCTAAACTATCTAAATCTGTTTTTGACCATTTAATAATTTCAAAAGAATATGTCAATATCGGTATTGCCCAAGTATTAATAGCTTTAGTTAAGTTTTTAGCTGACAGATTGCATTTTAATATTTTCGTAATTCTATCTTTAAATTTTATATTAATATCAAATTTTATTTTAGAGTGGTCTAATTTGTTAGACTGCGGATAACCTAGATATTTATAAACCTCCAACCCTTTCAAACTATCTATTTGGAAATTTCTTTGAATATCACCACCCATTTCTAGTATTTTACCCTTTTCGACATGTAAAGTTTTACATTTATCTAAACCGAAAGACATTCTAATATCATCTGAAAATGCTTTTATTATCCTAATCATTTTTTCCAATTCTGAATCAGATTTAGCATATACTTTTATATCATCCATATATATTAAGTGCGAAATTTTAATATTAGACCGTGGATGACCGTTAATTTTTATTCCATACTTAGATTCATTTAACATTTTAGAAAGCGGATTAAGAGCTAAACAAAACCAAAGTGGACTCAATGAATCTCCCTGAAAAATTCCGCGTTTAATTTTTATTCCTGGAATAGATATTTTATTAGAATTTAAATTTATTTTTAAATCTGTATTCCAGCCTAACATAATACATTTTAAAAAGTTTATTAAAATTGGGCTAATTTTGTATATTTCTAATATTTTTATAAGCCACGAGTGCGGTACACTATCAAAAGCTTTTTTATAATCAATATATCCTACATGTAAATTACGATTTTTAGTTTGTATTTGTTTAAGAATTACTGAATCAATTATTAGTTGTTCTTTACATCCTAAATATTTTCTACGACATCCTTTTTGTTCTTCCGATAAAATATTTTTTTCATCTACGTGTTTATAAATTAAATCCGTCATACAGGAAGTTAAAATTTTATAAATCGTAGGTAAACATGTTATCGGTCTAAATTGAGAAGGATTATTAATATTTTCATTTTTAGGTAATAAATATGTTATTCCTTTAATAAGAAAATTTGGAATATTTTGAGGATGTCGTATTAATTTTGATAAATTTTTAGCCAAAAGTGGATGCAAAGAAGTGAAACGTTTATACCAAAAGTTATTTATTCCGTCGCAACCCGTGGCTTTCCAGTTATGAGATTTTATAATATTTTTTGTTAATAAATCTAAAGTTATTTCAGAGAAACTCATTTCCTCCACATCAGCAAAATTCAGCTCCTCATCTTTTATCCACGGGCCCGAATTGTTATGTTTTATATCGTTACTCCAAATTTTGGACCAAAAATCGCGAATATCTGATTCAGAGGTTAATGTTATATTATTATTAGTACTACTATTTTGACTATCTAATTTGGAATAAAATAATTTTTCATTTTTTTTAAATAATTTATTATTATTATTTTTATTATAAATATAATTATATATTTTAAGTCTACTAGATTTGACTGCTAATTTTTGCTTTAAAAGATCTAATAAATCATTTATTGTATTTATGTTATTTGAGCTAAGTACATTATTATATCCAAAATTTACCCCAATTTTGCCTACATGTCTTAATATATTTCTACTTCTATTCCCATTTTTGAATTCTATAACCCTAGCAATACTACTTCTCAATAACGTTACATCCCTTTCTAATCTAATTTGCCAATCAGGTTTTTTATATATATACATATATACATGATTTGTATATTAATATTAAACCAATGTATTATTATTTTGTTAAGTTGTTTGATATCATTGTAAATACATTGAGTTATATTATCAGAAATATTTAGATGGTTATTATTATTTTAAATGTATTGTGACATACCTAGATAATTCTTTTATTTTGTTTGATGCGAAATACGATTACCATACATCGACTAAAATTATCACAAATAGTCATAGAATAATAATAAAACTATAGAATACTCATTCCCATACAATGAAGTGAAGCCGTTTTATTGGTCGGCTCGTGTCAATATATGTATGACTCTGCTGGTAGACATCGTTCGTATAGTACTATTCGTTATGAGTTATGACTGCGTAAATAATTTTACCAGCAGTTATTAAATTCCCTATTTGGAGAACGTATCACGCAAACGGCCAAATGATTACTGAATGCTCGTAGCAAAATGTTGACCAAATTAGTCAACATAAAGCAGTCGCGTTTAATGCAGGCTAAAGAGTATTCTATACTATTTATTTTATTTATTTTTATTTATTTATATCCAAAAACATAGAGTAGATATAAGATACAAAATAATTAAAGGTAATATAAGCTTATTCATACATAGTAGACATACAAAGTAAATATAAGTTATTTCATTGCAATAAATATAATTTCATTATTTCACCATTGCTTACATAGTTAAAGCTATCCTTTTTGTTTGTATCTTTGTTACTAGCCCCCTCACTAGGCATAGCCTGTGCTAAGGCGAGCTACTTTTATATTGTTGTCTATTGCGTTGTTTATTTATATATACGTTTACATATAATATAAGTAAATGTACATACATACGCTACGCATTCAAGCGTATGCATCCTTCTTTCTCTCTTTCCAAACACAATATTTCATTATAAGTCATTAACACACAACAAAAATTGTAAAAATAAATTATTTGTTGAAAAAATTGATTGATTTAGAGATAAAAAAAAACTACAAAAGTACTTATTTTTCACTTTTTCAATTGTCTATTCTGTTGTTTGTAATAGTGCATTTTACATTTTATTTGGTAGAATTATTTCCTTCAGGATTTTTTCATCTATTTCATAAACCCATCTTAGTGATAGTTTTTTAAATTCTTTTGCATTTTTAATGTTTTTAATATTTGTTGGTAAACTATTGAAGAGTTTTATTTTATACTATTATTATTCTATGCAAATAGTCATAATTGTGTTTATATTTTCATTATTTATTGAATTGTTTTAGTAAATTTATGTTATATACCTACTAGTTTTATTGTATACAAAGTGTATTTAAATGCGTGAAAAGCGATTAATCGCCAATGACTTCACTTTAATGTAAAATGTTTATTTGTAAAGTTGTTCATAGCTGTTGACAAACTATTAAATAAAATAAAATGATAGCTGTCAAACTCCATACGTCGGCGATTTTTTCCCATCTTTCGGCCTGTCTAGAGGAAAACGAACTAATCCAGAGGCCCTTGGTTTGCATTTCTACCAACCAAACATAAAAATAAATTTAATTTTACGCAGCCTTCGTGATCTTTCAATATGTTTTCTGATAATTTTATGTTTGTTTAACTGTCCAAATAAATTTTACACTATTGGCTTTATCTGTAATCAGAATCTTCCAATATTTAAGTTTTATTTATCACAATTGTTTGTGTGAACTATAAATGAGTTATTTTCAAAAATTAAACCGTCTCTTCCTCAGAAACTTTGCTTTCTTCCGTTCAGAGTGAGAAGCGACTGAATATTTTGAATAAAATAATCCATTCCTGTTTACAGAAAGTTTTTCTTTTAATTGAACTGCGATATAACTGCAGTCTGTTTATTGTTGGATTTTTTATTAGGTGCTGTATCTATTTCGTTCACATCACGTTGCTTAGGTAGGTTTGAAGTGATTACATCCTTCTGAATGCATTAGAGCTACTCGTCGATTCAATATAATGCTCAATATCCCAAAAAAAAGGACGACTTACGCACAAAACCACTATACGTATCTTGGCGTAAAGTGGTTCAACGATCTATTGCCTGAGCAAAGACATGCAGATATTGTTGATTTAAAAAATTTTTATAAAGATATAAAGAGGGTTTGTGTATAAAAAAAAATTACTGTTCTTTGTTGTATATTATATGCTTATTTAGTTATTCATAGTTGTATTTTTTATATATTTGTACATTGTTACATATTATGTCTATTTTTGTTAAATAAGTTTATTTTTAGTTTTTCTTTTGCTATCTATGATTGTTTTATTTTGGTTTATTGTTATTTTGTTTTTTTGTATTATGTTTGTGAAGTTACAACTCCCTTCAAAGCACGAGTTCATCTCTTTTTGAAGGAAGTTATACTGTAAAGTGTTTTAATTTCTTTTTGTTAATGTATTTTCTTGTGTAATACGTTTTTTTAGTAATAAATAAATAAAAAATAAAAAAAAATATGGCAAATGAACCGACCATTGTGCACTTTGCTGTACAAAAATAAGATGAAAAATAAAATCAAAAAGACACGTACCGCTCGTATGAATGAATCTCCTCCTAAGAGGCTATGAAGACTTGACACATAATTCACATCAAATTATCAACTATTTCCTATGTAAACATTCTATGAACATTACGTAAATATAACTCTAAGTTAACTTTTATTATTTATCTTCTTTTCGTGATGGAGTCTTAAATGTATTTGAGCCATTACGGTTATACTTTCGGAGAGAAACTTGACTAATGCAGTTGTACTACACCATTGGCAACTTTGATCGACAATGAAAAAACTATTTAATTTTAGTTATAAGTATCTTGTACATGTATTAGGTATACATATTATAATTAATGGCCATAAATCGGTAATTAATAAAAACATTTAATACCTGATACCTAAAAAAGTTGATCCATATTTTGCCATATTTTTTAAATTTCTCTATGATGAAATTTTTTTCCTCTTAGCCTTTTTCTTTGGATGGGGCTTATATTTTGATTTCTTCATTTTAAAAGAAAATAAATGCCAGTATTCAAAGGTTACCAGTTGATTCGTTTGCTAGATTTTTATTTCTTTTTCCACGTACGTAACTATTTCGAACTCAAAAGACGATTTTTGGCTGGTTACATGCATAAAAACAAATGCAAAACTATTTTAAAAATATATTTTTAATTTTAATTTATTTTAAACGATTTATGATGCGATTAGGAATGAAGTTATTATTTTATTTTTTTTTTATTTTTATTTTTCATTTGTTTGGAAACTTAACAGCTATACATTTATAATACTTAATTTCAAATGAGAATACAAAATAAATAGCCAATTAAAAAGTTTCACATACTTAAATTATTATACATTATTAATGTTGGGTAGTCATTGTAAGATGGTGAGTGTATGTGGGGGAAAGGGAATTAGACGAGAATGTAAGATTGAAAGAGATATTGTGATTAGAATGAAGATATGGTAATGCTTTGCGGACATGTAGAGAGAATGAACGATGAACGCCTGACAAAGAAAGTTCACAAGGCTGAAAGAAAAAAAATAGCTGTTACTAAAATGATTAATAAAACAAAAATAGTATGAAATAAATTATAAATGTATCGATATGTTTTATTCTGATTATTTGAATATTATTAGTATACATGTATATATGTACATATATACATGTTTACTATGAATATGTGTACGTGTTTTATATGAATTACTAATATATAATATGGCTCAATTTATGTGTAATTGTTTTATATAAAAAATGTACATAGCTGTTGACTTTTCATAAAAAGAAAATAATAAAAAAAATATATGAAATTGATTTTGTTCATGGTAATAAATAATGTAGAAAACTTCATTTCAACTTCCTTGCTTCTATGCAATCATAATTATAGTTGACCAACATTTTTTTTTATAAATATATAATGTTTCTTATAATTATAAATGTTTTATTTCCTTACCTAGTTATAAAAAATGGTATTTTTATGGTATAACTCGAAAATAAGAAGCTGCCTTTGAAGGAAGATTCACATACAAGTAATTATTTTAGTGAAATACCAGAGTCAAATACATCATAGGGAATGTCCTCAGTAAAGGGGATCGGTATTGCTTTTATTTAATAAAATATCTCAAAAGTCATAAAAGTATTTTATTGTTTTTAATATTCCCAACAAAGAGGAGTTTTCGTCGTAAAATTCCCTGTTCTTACATTCACACTCTTACTTTCCCTTTCTCTCCTCAACCATACCACATACACACAGAAAAGAGAACCCACAAAATATTATCTCTGTGGTTATAAATAGATTTTAATCCCGACCTTTTGCATCGCTTACTTTGTTATCTTCCTTCTATCCATCATAGGGATGGAAAAAACAACTGTTTCGGTCTTGGTCAATACCACAAGACCAATCTTAAAATACCTACATATTTTCAACCACATGTACCTATTATAATTCACATTATTTTTTTTAGATGAATAATCACAGTTTATGTCCAAAGAGAGCAATGTGGGGATACAAACGTATAAGAGGGGTTCTGTGAGGTTGTATGAAAGGTTCTTAGTAGTGAGATTTTTTCTCTTTTTTGAGACCATAATATACTACCGAACCAAAATTACATGAGCCATAAATAATAAAACATTATAATAATAATAATAAACTTGGAAAAATAAAACATTACATGGAATACACCCAAGTCATCTACAACAACATATTGATAAAGCCCTTAGTAATAATTGGCTCAAACACTCAGACATCTACGCAGAAACATAAGGATTTATCATAGCTTTTCAGGACAAAATAATAAAATCAAAAAACTACGCAAAACATATTATAAAAGACAATACAATAACAAACTACACATTTAGGAAATGCAAATTACAAAAAGAAACAATTGAACACGTAACAGGTGGCTGCTCAACTCTTGCACCGACGGAATATACAATAAGACACGATAACATCTGCAAACACATATATTTGGAACTAGCCCACAAACATAAACTTATCGAAACACACCCCAAGTGGTATCAATACACACCCCCAGCTGTAACAGAAAATGATAACTACAAATTATACTGGAATAGAAACATAATCACAGACAGAACAAACCTACATAACCGACCAGACATTACATTAATCGATAAAATACATAAACACACATAACTTATAGAAATATCGATACCAAATACAGCAAATCTACAAAAGAAACATTTAGAAAAAGTAGATAAATACATACCGTTAGCAGAACAGATAAAATCACAGTGGAAACAAGAAAAAGTAACAATAGTCCCAATAATATTATCGTCTACAGGCATCATACCAAAAACACTCCAAAAAAATATATACATACTAAAGCTACCCCCATTCGTCATCACCAACATACAAAAAACTACAATAATCAACACATGCACAATAGTCAGAAAATTTCAACAGGTACCACTTTAAACAACTACACACAACCACACAGACACACAAACACATAGCCTCACAACTTGAGTACGCTCCGTTGTGAAGGAAATTACCGGATCATAACCGAGATCAACATGTTTGCAATAATAATAATAATGAACACTTCCTAGCACCCTGCGAAACTGGCGAGTTTATTGCCGTATGACAATTTCTTCCAACTAACCAATGTTTCCAGCCCAGGTAAGCAATATTTGCGTGAGAAATAAATTTAAATAAATTCCTCCTCTGCTAGGAATCGAACCCAGAACGCCCGCACAGAAACCGAACGGCTTACCAACTGTGCCACGGCGGTCGGCAAATCCTCTTGGTAGGAGATTACGTTGTGGAAATGAGCTCACTTTTGTGTACTTCAATGTAAATAGTTTTACAACCAATTACACAAAAAAGTAGATGGATCAAAATCTGAGTTCCGGACTCGTTAAGAAGGATAGTTTCATTAAGTAAATAATAACTTTTCGTTAATATTATCAGCTATCTTTACAATCTTATTCGAACAATCTTGACTTTACATTGATATCATTAGTTACATATCATTTCAAAAATCATCAAGCAATCTCGACTTTTCGTTGAAATCCTTGGCTTTCTTTATAAAAAAATTCAAGCAATCCTGACTTTGCGTTGTAATTATTGGCTTTCTTTACAAATATTTTTAAACAATCTCGACATTCCGTTGACGTTATCAGCTGTCTTGATTATTTATTACTTTTGAACCAATCGAATTATCAAAACATATATTCCACAAGACCAATGTTCTTTGGGTTTTGATTCTGTTCATATTGACCATCACTAAATCGTCACGCCGTACGAATCCTTTAACGAAATTCAGGAAAATGTTTTTAATTTACTCTCCAAACAAAAGAAAAATAAAATATTTTGATATTTGTGTTCGTATTGCTGCAAAGAAATCATCTTTCTTTCCTTTGAAAGAAAAAGAAAAAAAGAAAAAGAACAAAGAAAATCGATAAACACTAGATTCATATCACAACAACGAAAAATACTAAACTCTGATGATGTATTGACTTATCCCTTAAATGCGTTTTTAATTAATCATTCCTTTTGACTGGAACTTTCGAGAAACGTCAGAAGGTAGGTATCTATTTGTTGAAACACATTTCCAATCTAATTTTGGATATTACAGAGAAGATCACAAAGAAAGAACTGACATGATTACATATATAACACTTTAAAAGAACGTTATGTAAAGAAGTCTAAATAATAGAAGAGAACGTATGAAACTAACAAATGTAATGAATATTTTTTGTCGAGATCAGACTATAGCGGTAGGCTCTCTTTACCTACCCCAATAGGAACATAGATTGAAACAATGAATGTATACTTAGTAATATTTTATACTTTCAATGTACATGCAGATTTTTAGTGTACGTGAACATTGGCCTTTATTGGATGGTAGAATGTGTCGAGAAGTCTGATCTGGAAATTGATAAAACAGATAAAAGTAAGAGGAAGTAATGTAAAACGATTTCTAAATACTTAAATTTTAAATTATTTACTTAGATTGATTAGGAATAGTAAAAACGAATTAACTATCTGTCTTCTAATATAAGTCATTCTTAAAAAATATGTTTATTTATTTTTTTTAAATTAACTAGTAACAAATTATTTCTTATTGAATTGTCATTTTTGTCTCTCACACAAATGTGTTTTACCTAACCTTGATACAGGTTTATCCTAGTGATCATTATGTATTTTTTATTAAATAAAATAAATAAATTCATTATTGTAAATATTTTTTGTATAGTTCTCCAGAAATCGAGATTTTTTTATTCATTTCTCAAGCCAATATTGCTTCATTGGACTGGAAACACTGGTTAGTTGGAAGAAATTGCCATATGGAAATAAAATCGCCTCTTGTACAAAGTGTGATATAAATAAATGAAAGCTTCAACCAACCGCATTGAATAGTTTCAACTTTCAAATTTTTCACAAATTTAATTGCTCCAAAATTAAGTTTGTGAAAAATTGTTCGTAATTTAATTCCATATAAAAGAAATAATGGACATTACAGTTGATCAAAAATTTGAAACTCAATCAGATATCAATCATGAATAAAGAATGCATGAAGGCATGATAGACTCAAGACACAGTCATTTATAATTTAATATTTATCATGCGTAAAAAATGGAACAACGTAATAGTTTTAATATAATATAATATTCTGTAAGTAAGAAATAATTCCACAATTTTTTATATCCTCGAAAAAACCCCAGCTTTATGGGGTGATTATTCAATTACATTGAATTACTTTAAAAAACTCAATTATTAAATTTTTCCACTTACAAACATACATACTTGATCACTGAAGCATTTCGCTCAAAGAACATCTACAGAACACTCCATATGTGGATGCTCTTTGAGTGAAACGCGTCAGTGGTCAAGTATATTTATTTAGGTACTTATTTTAATAATGGAATAAATAAATAATGGAATTCCATCAAGGATTGTCAGTCGGAAAATTAGTAATTAATCATGGTATTCATATTTTCAATTGTATTTTGGTTCTTATTAATAATAAAATATCTTTTTTTCGGATTTGAGATCAAATATTTGGCCACCAATGAATGACCAACGGGTGTCGATGTTAAACTTTTAATCAAACAATACATACTTATGATGAGTGTGCCTTAACAACAGTGTAAAAGGTAGTGACGTTTATAAGTGCAACGATCTTCTCATTGTTTTTTACGTGTTAAAAAATTATGTTTTTTGGTTATTTTCACTACTTTCTTACAGCTAGTAACGCGATGTCATCACATTGTGGAATATTGTCGACGTTAGTGATTTCCTTGTTTACCAAATCGTGTATTTTGGATTAGTGTCACGCAGATAATGCAATATAACTTGCCCCTGTTTGTCGTGTAAGTACCAACATATTATATATATTACGTACATAACAATATATATTAATATTATATTTCGGACAGACTTCACGTCACAAAATCTACAAAATGTAATGTTGCATTGCGACAATTGCCGGAGAATAAATTAATTTACGTGAGATTGGCTTTTGTTTCTTTGGTTCGTAACGAGCCATAATACTTTCAAACAAAGAATATCTATGGCAAGTTGATCTCATTCAAATTTCGTTCTTTAAAAACACATACAAAAGAATACGTAATGTAAATAAATTAGAATCCGTCGTTCTCAATTTGAATTAACGTACACATTTTTCGATATAATATTTTCATTCGACTAATACGAATAATGTCTACCTACACATATTTAATATTTTGTTATACGAAATACTTTTAAGCTCAAGAATATTACAAACGGAATGTTTTTTTTTTTGAATTTCGTTCCTTTAAAAACGTAGATAAAGGAATACCTACGATGTAATGAGATTTAAAATCTTCTTTCTAAATTTGAAATAACGAACACATTTCTCGATAATTTTTCGTTACGACATAAGCGAACACTTCAATTATTATTTTTTATTTGGCAAAATTACATTTTCGCATACGAAACATGACAAAAAATTTACCTATTTAAAATTAGTCCTTTAAAAACAAATGTAAATAAGAAATGAAGAAAAATAAGAAGGAAATAAAAATTAAGTTATTTGAAATATATGAAATCTGCAATATTTAAATTAAAAGAATAATTTACTTTTTCCATCTTTTGTATATTTCTCTACATTGTTTATTATCACGTGAATCCCTCACCGAATACAAAATTATAATATTTTTGATGAGATGCTGCAAAATTTATCACAGTACCTAAATTTAAATTTCCTGTACATAAAGTATATATTGTTTAAAATTTTAAAAACAGATAAAACTTCACCTCGTGTTTAGCAAATTTCTCAATAGATGGCGTTACAAAAAAAATTTCTTCGTTACTTCATAGATGGCGATAGTCTTTTTCAGCTTACTCTCAAGTGAAAGGATTTTGATGAATAACATATGTATAAAGGACTTTCAAAAATTTGAATGATAGGGAACTCAATTAAGAAATCATTATTGGTGCACGTTGCGCATGCGCATTTAGTGATCACGTAAACCATCCGATGAGTGGTCGTAAGCCCTGTAGCTGCCTTCATTTCCTGGTTCTCCAAATTCGTCTCTATTGAGATATTTAAAATATGTCATGAAACAAATTATTAGTTACTTTTGAAGGATGTCACCATATTTAATTTAAATCAAAGTGACATAATTTTGTGAATTTATCTAGAGGTGTATTCATTTGTCAATATTATTACTTTAATGTAATTTATTTACCTAAAACGAAACAAGGTCCGTATGCAGAGTCCGACCTAAATACTAACCACGTTTTCATTGCACAGTCGCTCACGTAAGTTATGAGATCACGTGGTTTCCTAACTGGACGATGCGATGCTTCGAAGTTTTTGTACGAAAATTGTATTGCAGACATATATATATGTAATTACTTAGCGGATGCGCGTTGGCGTAAACTAACATTTGCGAACTGTCAAAAAGTAAGGTTGATCGCGTGGAACCTTACGGGTAATTTTGTCAAATCAAATATCAAACAGTGTATTCAGCGATCCATACGAGATGCCGAAAATTTGCTGGATTTTCAGAAAAATCGTGACATTGAACTGTCAGTGTGAGCTTCGTTACATATGTTTTTGTTGTTATAGCAAAAATAACATGTTAAACGTCAATCTAAGCCCATAGAAAGCTATCTCTTTTCTTCATTCACAATAATGTTAAATTCTACGCCATCAACCTTAATTTTATCGTGGTATTTAGTTAGTGATGTCTCTGCAACGAAATTTATTTATTTATTTATTTATTTATTTAAGTACATATACGGCCTCTAGGCCATTATAAAATAAAAGTTAAAAACAAAACACAAAACTCGCATCAAACAACAATTAAAAAGAAAAACAACAGAACAATTAATCAATACACAATATTCATAACATAATTCCGCATCGACCTGACACTAGTTAGTGTAATCTATGCCTGACACCACTACAGGCACCTACAGAGTTGATGTACCGCTCACACAGCACTACAGACACAGTGCGAGAAAGAGACACCAACTTCCACAATACCGCCGTAACAATTCTTTTAAGTTGCCAGGTCGATATCAAATTAAAACATTTTTTCCTTTTACAAATTTAAAATAATAAAATAATCATTATATCACAACAAATAGTAAACACTAAACAATTCAATTAGCAATTTATATCAAAATAAAAAGTAAAAAAACAAAATATAATATACACTAATTTATATACGAAATTAATAGCAATAAATAATTGAATTAAACGACATTTAAATAACAGAATGAATAGTAATTTACAATTAAATCAAAATAAGACAAAATTCCAACCATATAAAACATTTTTTTTACAAATTTAAAATAATAGTAATAGAATAAAAACATTTTTTATTTTTTTTTTATTTTTTTTTTAAATAAAAATGAATATGTCCTTGTTAAACAAGTACATATACATCTTCCTACGTTCCCTAAAATAAGCAAATAAATGCTTGTGCTATAGGTGAACGAAACAATAATAATAGAAAAAAAATACTATACCAATAAAATATACTTACATTTTTTCTTATTTAAAATAATAATAGAATAAAAACATTATACCAATCAAATAAAAATATTTCCTTTTTTTCTTTAACAATTACTAATTTAAGAATACTAAATACTTCAGTGAGGTTAGGAGTTAGTATTTAGGTACCTAGGACTGTGCATTCGGGTCTTAGACCACGATTTTGTCACGATTTTTCTGAAATTCCAGCGAATTTTCGGCATCTCGTATGGATTGCTGAATACTCTGTTTGGTATTTGATTGGACAAAATTACCAAATACATATTTGTCTAAGTCGCTAAAATCGTCATTCATCGAAAACATCTCGTATTTTAGTATCAAACCACTCGTAAGGTTCCTCGCCATCAACCTTACTTTTTGACAGTTTGCAAATGATAGTTTACGTCGACGCGCATGCGCTAAGTATTTAGATATGTCTACAATGCAATTCTCATAGAAAAATGTCGTACCATCCTCCAGTTAGGAAGCCACGTGATCTCCTAACTTAAGTGAGCGACTGTGCAATGAAATCGTGGTTAGTATTTAGAATTTTGTATTTAGGTAGGACTATGCATCACAGATAATATAGAAGTAATCGAAACTACTTTGATTTATGCAATCTTAAACACTACATAGAATATTTTTATACCTATGACGCGACGTAATTCAGATGCAGTATATTATAAAAATACTCTTAGTTAGGTATTTTTAATATTTTTTTCTTGAATTGATGGTAAATTTTATGATTGTATTACAACCATTCAGTAAAGGATCAAAATACTAATCTATGATTTTTTTCGATTCACCGTATTTGAGTTATTTGAATTCAAAATATTCCTAGATGCTTAAAATGCCTAGATGCAATGTTTAATGTTATATTCGGCCTTCGTGGCTCAGTTGGTTCGATATCTGACTCCTGAGCGAAAGGCCCCTGGTACGATTTACGATGGAGAAACAGTTTTTAAGTATTCAGTCTGGATCTGTGAGACGATAATATCGTATGTAGCAACTTGATATAGTCTCCAGAATGTATCAACTTGATATTGGGTGCATGTTAAATAAATATTTGACATAGTACTTGTTAGTTGCCCGAGAAGCAATATTAAATAAATAAATAAATATTATTTTTGTACAACTCTTATGAGTTGGGTCAGTTATTTGTGCGTCTCGTTTGACAGCATAATAATATGTAGGTACAATATTGTGCGTCCCGTTTGGCAGCATAATATTATGTAAGTACAAAACTGTGCGTCTCGTTTGACAGCTTAGTAATATGTAGGCACAATATTGTGCGTCCCGTTCGGCAGCATAATATTATGTAAGCACAAAACTGTGCGTCTCGTTTGACAGTATGATAACGTGTCGGCACAATATTGTGCGTCTCGTTTGACAGCTTAATAATATGTAGGTACAATATTGTGCGTCCCGTTTGGCAGCATAATATTATGTAAGCACAAAACTGTGCGTCTCGTTTGACAGTATAATAATATGTAGGTACAATATTGTGTCTCCCGTTTGATAGCATAATAATAGGTATGTAGGGACAATATTCATTCGTTATTTTCTTCTATTAATAAACAAACTGTTATATCTTAGGTAGTTTGTTGTACTTTATCTTCTTAAGACAGCCTCGTTACATCAATTTGTAAGTTAGAATCTAACCAAGTGAACAATTTAATATCAAATGCTCTTCAACTTTTTAATTCGTTTTCGAGATTATTAGTTATATAGTTATATTCCCATATTTTTTTTTAATTTTCTTATTTGTTTTAATATTTATACAAAATAAACCAAAATTTTAAATTATAATAAATTATACGTTGATACCCTCTCGATAGAGTTAAGAACTCGTGTTTAAGAGAGAAGCATCATATTTTAACCAATTCATCGTATTTTAACCAAAGTATTTATATGTATAACATAATGTTGAGTATAGCATACTTATAGATCATCGTAATTAAAACATTACACAAAGGTATTCATTACACAAAAAATATGTATAAGTAATAACACACAAAATTTACAACTTACATTATCAAGATTCACCCAGAATGGCCAGAATGTGCCCTGTAGATCATATTTTTTTTAATCACATTATCCGGTCATAGCAACATTATATCTTGATAAATAGATTTTAAATAGATTTATCTGAAATGAACAACTGTCCATTTAAAAATAAGAAACTTTGATTTTGATTTGACAGAAAAATTCATAAAGAAAGAAATGAGCCAGTGTGTAAAGAAACTATTCAACACTAACTTGATACACATGTTCGATATGAAGTCGATCGAATTAATGGGGTAGTATGGGGTGTGAGTATGTACTAAGAACATAAATATTCATATTACAACATACGCCACGCACACAAAAACATACTGAAAAATGACAAAACATAACTCTACTATTTCATAAGAAAGTGGAGAATTAAAATACTACTTTGCGATAGACAGAGAATCTGTGAGATAATATATATTAGAACCAACCAATCTTCGAGGCATGCGACACGCGAGATGAATTTCTATTGAACTAAAACATAGGTAACTATACTGGAAATTATATTAATACTACTTGTAACCCGTCAAAAATGATGGAATCTATGACTTTCTGCCCTTCATGTTTAGCTGGTATGTATATGGAATTTATTTTGTTACATTGTTCTATTATTTCCTGTATTTTTCTATACGCTTCCGATATGTAAACCGTACTTATTAGACCGCGTATCAAACATTATTGAATTCTAATATATATATATATGTAAAACAAGTACTTACATAGATGTCACCTAGAAGTACTTATTTCATTTTTATTTGAATTGGTTCTATATTAAAGTTTTAGTTTTATATTTGTTTTAAAGTGACAGTTAAGATTCTAAAAAGGAGGAACTAAAAGCATTTAATGTCGTTTCTCTTTTTACAGGTAAAATTATATTTCTTATCATTATTATTTATTTATGTTTATGTTATTATTACTTTTATTGTATTTTATAATTATTTTAATAATAAATTTCTCTTTTTACAGAACAACGATTTAATTTGCTTAATACACTCCATTATTGTTTAACGACAAAATCAATATACATAAAATGGTGAAACTTCATTTTGAATTTAAAATATTACCTGGAATTGATGGAAAAACAAATGTTTATAATATAATCTCAATCACCACAACTGATAACAAGGTTTATGCCATACCAGAAGATCTACAACCAGTGAGCAATCACAAAGAAATAATAAAAACAAGTGCCTTTATTAAAGTAAAAAGAAGTATAACAAAAAGGTATCAAGTACGAAGAGTTTGGATAACGTTAATAGATGAGTTACAAAAAACATACATAGATGAAGATGGTAACTTACAGTTTGATAATATATATTTGGAGGAAATTACACAAAATGACAAATGACAATGAAATTACAGGAGACAAAAATTAATGAAAATTTTATAGCTAAAAAAGATATTTGTAAACCTAATAATAT
Source organism: Molanna angustata (assembly GCA_963576475.1). Classification (NCBI taxonomy): domain Eukaryota; kingdom Metazoa; phylum Arthropoda; class Insecta; order Trichoptera; family Molannidae; genus Molanna; species Molanna angustata. Next base: position 32,641,326 of record OY754977.1, read on the forward strand.
AAAAAAATTAGCAGTTAATTTTGTTATAGAAAATTTTACGACAAAAACTTCTAACGTATCACAATGGATAACTATTTTTGAAAGTGAATGTACTCGTTTGGGAATTGAAGAAGATATTAAGAAAATTGAAACACTTAGGTTATTTCTGGATGAGTCATGTCTTGACTGGTACAGGTCAATGCTTATAAAATATACTGTAAACTCAGAATGGTCAACATGGAAAGATAACTTTTGTAAAACTTATGCAGACAAAGGTTGGACACCAATCAGGTATGCAATGTCATTCAAATATATACAAGGCTCATTATTAGAATATGCTTTAAAAAAAGAAAGACTTTTATTGGAAATAAATAAATCGATAGATAAATGCACTCTTATTGATCTGATTGCTACGGGACTACCAAATATTATATCTGATAAAATTGATAGAAACAACATGAAGGAAACTAGTGATTTATTTAATAACATTAGAGGTTTAGAAAATTTAGCAAATAAAAATCATTCAGAAAAAAAGACTAGTATTCAAAATACAATAAAAAAAAATTATATCAGAGACAAACCATGCAGGATTTGTGAAAGACAAAATAAGGGAATTCGTTATCATCCCGAATCATCATGTTGGTTCCAAAACAAAAATAATGATGAAAATAAAAGAGAATATAATATAAGAAATGTTAATAACTCTGAATTAGAAACAGAATTAAATGAAATTGATCCAAAAAACTTATAATTACACCATTAATCAAAACTAAATTGTTAATAAATGATACTTTAAGAATCTGGGGAATTTGTGACTCAGGATCAAATGTATCTTTAATCAATTCGAGATTATTGTGCTTGAAACATAATCAAATAAATAATAATAAGAAAAATATTAATTTAAAAACGATTAATGGTGTGAAAAAAACTATGGGTATTGTAACCTTAAAGATTAAGATTTTTGATATTGAGAAAAACATAAATGTTTTTGTTATGGATAAAGACAATTTCGATTATGATTTCTTGATTGGATTAGATTGCATAGAAAATTTCAAGTTAATGCAAAATGAAAAATTAGAAATTACTCAAAAAAAAAAAAATAAGCCTTATAAAAGAAAACGAGAATGACAAAGTAGATAATGAAAATAATAAAAAAATAATTCCTGGGTTCTCAGGTAATGAAATGGAAGAAAAAAAATATTCATATATTAATAATAATAAATATTTGAATAAAATAAAAAAGAAAAAGGATGAAAGTAATGATGAATATAAAATAAACTTTAATGAACATATAGAAGTAGACAATTTTGAAATTTCAATAAATCATCTAGACCTCCAGCAACAGTCTAAAATAGATGAATTGATATATAATTATAGATCACTCTTTGCTAAAGATAAATATGATATAGGTATGGTAAAAGGATATGAAGCACATATTGATTTATTAATAGATAAATATTGTAGTAAAAGACCGTATAGATGCACTATTGAAGATAAAAAAGAAATAGAACAACAGGTATCCAATTTGTTAAAAAACAAATTAATAGAAGAGTCATATAGTCCTTTCGCGGCACCGGTGACTTTGGCATATAAAAAAGAAGACGGAAAAAGATCAAGATTGTGTATAGATTTTCGTGATTTAAATAAAATTATAATTCCTCAGTCACAACCTTTCCCATTGATCGAGGATTTAATGGTTAAAACGAGAGAATGTAAATTTTTTTCAACATTGGACATAAACTCGGCATTCTGGTCTATTCCTTTGAAAATTGAAGATAAAAAAAAAAACAGCATTTGTTACACAAGAAGGTCATTTTCAGTGGACCTGTTTACCATTTGGTTTAAAAACTTCACCAGCAATTTTCCAAAGAATTTTAAGTAGCATTATAAGGAAACATAAACAATCAGATTTCACAGTGAATTATATAGATGATATATTGATTTTTTCAAAAACATTTGAAGAACACATTAATCACTTATCATTATTATTAAAAGCAATTTTGAAAGAAGGTTTTAGATTGAAATTTTCCAAGTGCAACTTTGCACAAAATTCGGTGAAGTATTTAGGCCGTATAATCAAGAATAACACAATAAGTCCATTAAAAGATAATTTAATTGCTATAAAAAAATTTCCTCTTCCGAGAACACAAAAAAATGTGCGCCAATTTTTAGGAAAAATAAATTTTTATGCTAAATATGTGCCAAAAATATCAATTATTTTAGACCCTTTACATAATTTGTTGAGAAAAGGACAAAAATTTATTTGGTCAGAAAAATGTCAAGAATCATTTGAAACAATTAAAACATTACTTTGTTCAACACCTATTTTAACAATATATAATCCAGATTTGCCAATAAATATTTACACAGATGCGAGTATACAGGGCATAGGAGCTGTCTTGAAACAACCACAAAAAAATGGAGAAGAAAAACCATGTGCATACTTTTCGAGAAAATTAAATGAAACTCAAAAAAAGAAAAAGGCAATATATTTGGAATGCTTAGCAATAAAGGAGACAGTAAAATACTGGCAACATTGGCTCATAGGAAAAAAATTCACGGTATACTCAGACCATAAACCACTAGAAAGAATGAATATAAAAGCCAGAACAGATGAAGAACTAGGAGAATTAACTTATTATCTATCTCAATTTAACTTTGAAGTAATATACGCTCCAGGAAAATACAATTTAGAAGCAGACTGTTTAAGCAGAAATCCGGTGTTAGAACCACATGAAAATCAGGAAGAAAATTTAAGAATCGTAAACTTAATAAAACTAGGGGATATACAAAATGATCAGAAAAATAATGAAGATTTGAAAAATAATAAAAATAAATTAAAATTGAAAGATGAAATATACTACAAAAAAATTGGAAAAAAAGAAAAAATAATACTATCAGAGGAATTTAGTAAAAAATGTATAGAAAATATACATTATCTTTACTGTCATATAGGAACAAAACAAATGCAAAATAAAATTATACCATTCTACACAGCAAAAAATTTAACCGATAATATTAAAAAAATCTGCGAAAAATGTGAAATATGCATAAAAAACAAATCTCGAGGAAAATATAAATTTGGACTTATGTCTCATTTAGGTCCTGCAACTTACCCATTTGAGATAATGTCTATAGATACAATTGGTGGATTTGGTGGCTCACGTTCTACAAAGACATACTTACATCTTCTTGTAGATCATTTCACGAGGTATGCCTATATTTTGACTTCAAAAAGTCAAAGTTCGAGTGACTTTATAAACCTTGTTCGAAAAGCGATGCAAGGAAATAAAATTGGTATGATTCTATCGGATCAATATCCGGGAATAAATTCAAAAGATTTTAAAAACTTTTTAAGTAATGAGAATATACCCATTGTCTTCACCGCAGTTAATGCACCTTTTTCAAATGGCCTGAATGAAAGGCTTAACCAAACAATCGTTAATAAAATAAGATGTAAGGTAAATGAAAGGAAAGGAAAATTGGCCTGGACGACAATAGCACATGAATGTATCCTAAGATATAATACAACAGAACACACAGTAACTGGATTTTCCCCTAAATATTTATTAGAAGGAAAAAATATTACTATTTTGCCAGATGAATTAAAACAGGAAAAAACACTTAATGATTTATTCCAAGATCGAAAACTTGCCTTAAAAAATACGATAAAATCACACAATTATAATAAACAACATTTCGACAAAAACAGGACAAAATGCGAATTAAAAATCGGAGACTCTGTATTTGTTGAAAACGGAAATCGATTAAACAGAAAAAAATTGGATGAATTAAAAATTGGACCATATAAAATTTTAGAAAAAATTTCAAACTCAATATACAGAATAGATACAGGTCACAAGAAATCAGAATCAAACCTTTTTCATATCACAAAACTTGTTCCAATTATTGATTAAATATATAGAAAAAAAAATTGTATTAGCCAATTAAAAATTGTACTACATTAAGTATTGTTTTGTATAAAAATTATATTAATTAAGTAGTATTGTTTTATATAATTTTTTTTGGGGGTGAAGATGTAAAACAAGTACTTACATAGATGTCACCTAGAAGTACTTATTTCATTTTTATTTGAATTGGTTCTATATTAAAGTTTTAGTTTTATATTTGTTTTAAAGTGACAGATAAGATTCTAAAAAGGAGGAACTAAAAGCATTTAATGTCGTTTCTCTTTTTACAGGTAAAATTATATTTGTTATCATTATTATTTATTTATGTTTATGTTATTATTACTTTTATTGTATTTTATAATTATTTTAATAATAAATTTCTCTTTTTACAGAACAACGATTTAATTTGCTTAATACACTCCATTATATATATTTCTTGTAAGTCTATGCTCTCCTGATATATAATTTTCAAGATAGACGCACTATCAGCAGCATTACGCGAATTACACCGTTTGTAATAATTTATTATAATTTTCACGATAGACGCACCATCAGCAGCATTACGCGAAATACACCGTTTGTAATAGTTCATTATAATTTTCAAGAAAGACGCACCATCAGCAGCATTACGCGAATTACACCGTTTGTTATAATTTTTTATAATTTTCACGATAGACGCACCATCAGCAGCATTACGCGAATTACACCGTTTGTTATAATTTATTATAATTTTCACGATAGACGCACCATCAGCAGCATTACGCGAATTACACCGTTTGTTATAATTTATTATAATTTTCACGATAGACGCACCATCAGCAGCATTACGCGAATTACACCGTTTGTTATAATTTATTATAATTTTCACGATAGACGCACCATCAGCAGCATTACGCGAATTACACCGTTTGTTATAATTTATTATAATTTTCACGATAGACGCACCATCAGCAGCATTACGCGAATTACACCGTTTGTTATAATTTATTATAATTTCCAAAAATACTACAAGGCCTATGAAGTAGATCTTTACTTCAACCGAAAGAGAATATGAAAATCTGACTGCTGAGTTTTTGCTATTTTAATTATTATTATTCTGGCTAAAAAAGAACCCTCTAAAAAGAGTTCTTCTATAAAAAAACCCTCCAAATTTTACCTTTTCTTCATGAAAAAAATATTGTATATCACAAATTTTGTGATTTTACAATATTTGTTCGTGTTTCATACATTAGAAGGTAATTTAGTGTGCATATTCGTGTACATCCGTATGCCCAAAGTATACTTACAAGTGTGTTTGTCCGTGTAACGATACAACTTCACTATACCTTTAAAGTGATAGTGAAGTTGCATCGTTACGCGGACAAACACACATACAGACATATGAAATTATGTAAGTAGACTATTCTATAGAATACTTCCTTTATCTACTGGACTAGAATATATTGACATCTAATGTAATATATATTGAAATATTTTGGTGCATGCTACACTGTATCTTTGAACCTAAACTTCGTATTGCAGAATAGAATAAGCCAGGCGCGCAAAATACTGGAGCACCATAAATAAGAAAAATAATCTGAAATAACATTTTTTATTTTTTATTATTTTTACAAAATACAAAACAATCAAAATATACAGAAAAGATGCACAGTAAGAAATAACATATTTCCCTTTACTAGAGTGCAAGCACTCGTGTGTAAAGGAGACAATTTATATACATAATTATTATCTATTATACAAAAAGAAGTTACTATAATTTACATATCAGTCAAATAAAAAAAAAAAAAAATTTAAAAAACTTTCTAAAATGGTAGTTTTCGATTTTGTTGTTTTGATTTGTTTCAATTACCAGTATTTTCTTTTTTTATTTTTGAATAGGTATGTGTTTTGATATATTTGAATCGTCTATAATTCTATATTACTCATTTTTCAATTATTTTCATGTTTTTCTTTTTTTTTGGTTTGAATATGTATTCTGATATGTTTTCTCATTTGAGTATTCTTCTTTTTCATTTATTTTCAACCTTTTTATGATGTTTATTTGATTTTTTTTTTGTTCATGTATGATTTGATTTATTTACTTTTACTTTTATGTTGACTTTGCTTTGTATTGATATTTTTTATTTTGTTATAAGTGCTTCCCTCATCAAGCACAAGATTGTAATCTTTTTGATGAGGTACTGCAGGGAAAAATATGTAAGAATATTATTACTAGTGAATTTATATATTGATTTGTATTATAAAATATATTAAAAATAAAATAAAATAAATAATAAATAAGTTTAATTAATTCTTTATTTTTCTTTTGAATTCATTATATTCAATTGCCAGTCTCAAATCTGTTTCAAGTTGGTTGAACCACACCACCCCATTGTAAGTGTAGTAGTGCTGTGCAAAACTTGTATGTGTCAACGGGGTACACAGTTGACCGACTATATTTTGTCATCACTCGCCACACGTACAAAGGCATGGTGCGACCTTTCAATGTCCTTATGTATTTGAAATAGCACATTTTTTTAAATATTTTTAAAAGATGGCACTTGAAAATCACGAAATAGTTGTAAAGTTGGGTAGTCAGATGGATTTTTATTTATAATTTTTATTATCAACCTTTGTGTAATTTCTAGAGGCAAAATGGATGCTTTATACGCCCCCCCCCCCCCCCCCATGCAACAATGCCATATTACATTATTGAATGGGCGAAAGCGTCATATACATTTTGAAGTAATTTTAAGTTAAGAATGTTTCTAAGGTTAATAAATATGTAAATAAGCTTTCTTAATCTGTTTATAGTGTTATTTATTTGGATTTTCCATTTTAGGTTACTGTCAATTATTACTCCTAAATTATTTCATTTTTATTTGTTATACATAAACAATCGTTATTTTTACATTTCAATTCTTTTGTAGAACAATTATTTTGTAGAGTGGACTTTAACATAAAGATAAATAAAAAATATAAATTAAAAAAATACCCTGAGAATGAATAAAAACATCATTTCATTTATCAGCTTTAGTGATGAGCAAATGCAACACTAAGACTTGGGTAGTCTTGTATTTACAGATGTACTGTTGATGTAGTCTTGGTCTTGCAAACTCAAGTACAAATTTACTAATATGTCGAAAGTATGCACCTAGTCAATTGCTTTCTCTTTAATTAAAAATAATTAATTTAACAAAAATTTTCGCAACCTTAATTACATATTATCTTAAGACCCAAGATACACGGACTACTTGGAGCAGTCGGGGTCAACTGCTCTAGAGCAGTTCTTGCGACTTAATTTAACAGTCGATACAACTGTTTGGAGCAGTCGGTTGAACTGCAACTCGACTGTTTAAAAATTGTACCTATAACACGATACAGTTGTAACGGCAGCTTGAAGCAGTTGTGTTGCAGTTGCATTTTACAATAGGTACAATTGCTTGGAGCAATCGGTTCAACTTCAACACGACTGATTGAAGCGGTCCATGTATTGAAAACGAGAATTTTGTATTGGAGCAACGTGCTGCGACAACTTGAAGCAGTTGTCCCCGACTGCTACAAACAGTCCGTGTATATCTGGTCTAAGTCTTGGTCTTGCAAAGCCTGGTCTTGGTCCTACAACCCTTGATCTTGGTCTTGTAAGTCTCTCAAGGCCAAGACCAGACTTTTAAATGTGGTGGAGAAAGAGAGTTTGTTGTGATGGTCGCCAACCACCGTCAGGAGCGGCACCAGAAGAAGACACAGAGGTATATTAAATCAATCTCTTACTTAATGATGTTGCAATTTTCAGAATTATGTTTGCAATTCCATTAGATGGCCAAAAAGACGAGCAAAAAGAAAGCCACTCTAGAAATAAGAGATTTCTTATAGAACCACCAGGAACACAGATGGGTGTAAGTTTATTTTTATATGTCCATTGAAGAGCCTGTAAGCCGCGATGCGTAGATGTGAATGAGACAAAATATGTATTTCAAAATATAAACCATACTTAGGTCCGAATGCACAATATACAGTCTTAGGTACCTAAATACTAACTCCTACCCAGTTTATAATTATATTGCCACTGTAAAAAGTAAAAACTGTTAGTCCTATAACAGGGTTATAAGTTATAACAGCAGTAATCTATTATAAAATTATATTAAAATTAAAACAATTTGTTTTAAATTCTACGTATATTTTTTATTCGTCGATAGCTATTTCGCCTTGCTAGGGCATCTTCAAGACTATGCCCTAGCAAGGCGAAGATGCCCTAGCAAGGCGAAATAGCTATCGACGAATAACAAATATACGTAGAATTTAAAAAAAATTGTTTTAATTTTAATATAATTTTAAAATGGAATTCTACTACGTAAATTATCCACAAATACTTAAGCAATAATCTACTTGTTGTTATAAAATATTGTGTGATAAAAATTAATTTACTTAAATGAATTTAGATGGGTGGTGACAGAGCAGTCAGCGCGCTGGGTTAGTAATACAGTGGTCGCAAGTTCGAATCCTGCCATGATCAATTTCGTTCAACTATAGCACAAGCATTAATGTTTAGTTTAGGGAATTAATGAGGATGTAATATAATTGTTACAAGAACATATTTATTCTTTAAAAAAAATATATGTTAATGCCCTTATGTGTATCTTGTAAACAGCTGTAGCATAGTGGTTTCATTTGACTTTTATGCTAGCATCCTATGTAGGTTCGACTCCCAGCAGAGGGGACTTTTTATTATTATTTTTTTTTTTTTTATTAAGTTTACAATAACATATACAAAATATAAAACAAACAAACTATATAGAAAAGATTCACAGTAAGACAAAACATATTTACCCTTTACTAGAGTGCAAGCACTCGTGTGTAAAGGAGAAAATGTCTCTTTTTCGCGTAATTTTTGCTTATCTTGGCTGAAAACACTGATTGGTTGTATGTAATACATTGCTATTTTGAAATTATTTCGACAATTGCTTAAGGGGCAAGGTTTTGTTTATTAATATTATTTTTATGAGTAATCATCACTAAAGGTCACACGCCTCAAGCGAAGTAAAATGCTTAGAAAGACATAAAAAGTATTTGGTGACAGTGAAATTAGCCGAATGACTTTTTTTGCTTAATGTACACTGAAGGTGAACAGAAAAATGTATCATAAATTCGTGTTAAGTAGGTATTTTATTTAAAACATTTAAAAAATAAACAAATTTTGCCAATCAGTAAGAGTTATTTTTATCATAGTTAAAAATTCTTCATTTCTTCAGCTTTATTATGTAAAATATAATTTTATTATGTAAATTATAATTGTAATTTTCAGATATTTGGTACAATATCAATTCCATTAGAGTATGAAAAGCAAGTCTCTGTTGCATACTTCTTCGAAGAGAATTGGTACACATTAGCTAATGCATCGTGGCTTAGACCTGCATTTGAATCTGATGTAAGTATTTATCATCACTTATAATATCCATGATATTATGATGTAAGCATTAATCACAACTTATAATATCCATGAACTCATGTATTTATCATAACTTATAATATCCATGAACTCATGTTAGTATTTATCATAACTTGAACTGATGTTTGTATTTATCATCACTTATAATAGCCATGAACTGATATATGTAAGTATTTATCACAACTTATAATATCCATGAACTCATGTAAGTATTAATCATAACTTGTAATATCCATGAACTTATGTTTGTATTTATCATGGCTTATAAATTACAATAACTGATGTAAATATTTATAATAATTTATAATTGTAAGAAATGGTTCTCTGGTTGGTTGGAAGAAATTGCCTAATGGCAATAAGCCCGCCAGTGTACAATTATATTTGTTTATATTATGTTCAAAAAGATGTATAAATAAATAAATAAATAATATCCATGAACCGATTAAAATATTCATCATAACTCATAATATCCATGAACTAATGTTTGTATTTATCATAAATTATAAAATCCGTGAACTGATGTAAATATTTATCATAACTTATAATATCCATGAACTAATGTTTGTATTTATCATAAATTATAAAATCCGTGAACTGATGTAAATATTTATCATAACTTATAATATCCATGAACTGATGTTTGTATATTATCATAACTTATAATATCCATGAACTGATGTTTGTATATTATCATAACTTATAATATCCATGAACTGATGTTTGTATATTATCATAACTTATAATATCCATGAACTGATGTTTGTATATTATCATAACTTATAATATCCATGAACTGATGTTTGTATATTATCATAACTTATAATATCCATGAACTGATGTTTGTATATTATCATAACTTATAATATCCATGAACTGATGTTTGTATATTATCATAACTTATAATATCCATGAACTGATGTTTGTATATTATCATAACTTATAATATCCATGAACTGATGTTTGTATATTATCATAACTTATAATATCCATGAACTGATGTTTGTATATTATCATAACTTATAATATCCATGAACTGATGTTTGTATATTATCATAACTTATAATATCCATGAACTGATGTTTGTATATTATCATAACTTATAATATCCATGAACTGATGTTTGTATATTATCATAACTTATAATATCCATGAACTGATGTTTGTATATTATCATAACTTATAATATCCATGAACTGATGTTTGTATATTATCATAACTTATAATATCCATGAACTGATGTTTGTATATTATCATAACTTATAATATCCATGAACTGATGTTTGTATATTATCATAACTTATAATATCCATGAACTGATGTTTGTATATTATCATAAATTATAATATCTATGAACTGATGTAATTTTTTTTTTTAATAAAAATGAATATGTCATTGTTAAAAAAGTACATATACATCTTCCTACGTTCCCTAAAATAAGCAAATAAATGCTTGGGCTATAGGTGAACGAAATCGGTCGATGCAGGATTCGAACTCGCGACCACTGGATTACTAGCCGAGCGCGCTAACCGCTCTGCCAACGACCCATCTAAAATATTTATCATAACTAATAATACCCATAACTTATAACATCCATGAACTGATGTAAATATTTATGATAACTAATCATACCCATGAACTGATCTAAGTATCTATCATAAATTATAATAACTAAATTATAGTAACTTTTTAAGTATTGCCTTATTTTTTGCTTTCATTGTATTTTTTTTTTATGATTTTTTTTTTATTTTTGTCTGTGTATTTTCATTTATGCATTTATTTTACTCCTAGGTACCTATACTTTTAACTTATTTTTGTTTTGCTGTTTGTTCTTGAATCTTTTGACGCATTAATTTTTAAATTTGGTTCTGGGAATTTTATAAAAATAACTTTTTTTATTAATTGCTTTTTTAAATTTTGTAGAGTATTTTTGGTATTTTTTTCTATTATTAGTTTTACTTGCTTTTGTTTGTATTATTTTGTTGTTGCGTTTTATTTTTTGATATGATTTTAGTAATGCACATGTATGTTTTTTTCTTGTTTAATAAACTTTTTGTAAATAAATATAAGCCCTCCAGTGTATTGGTGTCTTTAATATTTTTTCTTATTTACTTGTTTTAAAATTAAAATTTATTTATACAATTTACATTTTCAATACAACAATTAATACTAATAAATACACAAATTAAACAAAAGGAGATAATTATAATTATACCATAGTAGGTATGTGAATCATTTATAATTATACCATAGTAGGTATGTGAATCATTTATAATTATACCATAGTAGGTATGTGAATCATTTATAATTATACCATAGTAGGTATGTGAATCATTTATAATTATACCATAGTAGGTATGTGAATCATTTATAATTATACCATAGTAGGTATGTGAATCATTTATAATTATACCATAGTAGGTATGTGAATCATTTATAATTATACCATAGTAGGTATGTGAATCATTTATAATTATACCATAGTAGGTATGTGAATAATTAATAATTATACCATAGTAGGTATGTGAATCATTTTTGGCATTGCTTGTTTAGAATTTTCATATTATAAATATGACCCAGTTTAAAGTTTCTTGTTTGAAAAACTTCAATATCCTCTTTTATTTCAGATCATTGAAGCGAGAAAATCAAAAAGAGATATGGAAGAATCTCTCAGCTTCAAGAGTTTCAGTAGGAAATACGCTTATATAATAATAGAAAAAAATATACAAAAGTAAGACATTTTTTTATTATATTTTTTCACACAGATTATACTGCTAGCCAGATCCTGAACCTAGGCCTCTTTTAGACTTTTCCAATATCCTTTGTCTTTGGGCTATCTGCTGTCACATTGTTATTGAACATCATTGTTATTGAACATCATTGCTATCGAACATCATTGTTATCGAACATCATTGTTATCGAACATCATTGTTATTGAACATCATTGTTATTGAACATCATTGTTATTGAACATCATTGTTATAGAACATCATTGTTATCGAACATCATTGTTATTGAACATCATTGTTATAGAACATCATTGTTATTGAACATCATTGTTATAGAACATCATTGTTATCGAACATCATTGTTATCGAACATCATTGTTATTGAACATCATTGTTATTGAATACACGTGAAAATATGAATAACATAAGAGTTACATAGAACGCTTCCGCTTTACATTATACAGATAATATTTATTTATGAATAATCATTATGTATTTATGTCCTTTATTTCTCATCTCGTTATTCAAATGTCCGTTTTCTAGTCAAGGACTGCCCGGCAGAGCGTGTCTCCTGAGGGCGATATGTGAACATGCAGCTGATCCTTTACATCATAATGGAATAATCGGTGATATACTGTACATCATATTTACGTGAGTTTTGTTACATATTAAAAAATCTTTACAGCATTAAATAACCATGACATGGGACATAATGATACAATGATAAGGAGGTGTACCTATTATTTATCCAATGCCGCAAATGTCAGTAAATGACAATTCCAAGAGGCGTTATGTTACCATAATAAGATTTATTGACTATCCAATGAGGCAAATGTCTGTAAATGACAATTCCAAGAGGCGTTATGTTACCATAATAATATTTATTGACTATCCAATGAGGCAAATGTCAGTAATTGACAATTCCAAGAAGTGTTATGTTACCATGATAATATTTATTGACTATCCAATGAGGCAAATGTCAGACAATTGACAAATCCAAGTTGCGTTATATTACAATAATAATATGTATTGAAATCCAATGAAGCAAAGTCAGAATTCCAAGTGGCGTTATCATACAATAATAATGTGTATTGTCTATGAGACGAAGTTGGTATTATAGGAGAACCAGGAACTCAAGCCACCTACAGGGCTTACGAACTTTCATCGGCTGGTTTACGTGATCATACAACGTTCACCAATTATGCCTTCTTATTGAGTTCTCTTACCAATTAAATTTTGGAAGTTCTATATATTTTTAATATAATTAAAATTTAAATTAAAAATAGGGTGTTTTAACTATCGCCATCTATGAAGTAACGAAGAAAATTACTACTAAAGGCTCCTGTATACCCTGGGTATACGGATGTACGCAAAAATGCACACTAAATTACCTTCTAATGTATGAAACACGAAAAAATATTGTATATCACCTAATATGTGATATACAATATTTTTTTAAATAGCAAGAATAGTTATTAAATTATATATTATAATAATATTTGAATTCAAAATCTACTTCATAGGTCTTTTAGTTACTTACAATAAAAAAATAAAAAAGGGTTTTACTAAAACTAATTTTGTAGGAAAAGTATTAAACAAATTCTAAATTCAAAAAACTCATGCAATATAATAAAGATGTACATACAAACTGTTCCTTATTTCAAAGACGTATCTTTTGAGGGTGCTAGGGAAATTATTTTCAAAATATACTATATAGCGTCTTAAAAATCACTACATAATTTTGAATAACATCTTTTATGAATCGGAGAGTCAAGTCCCATACCAGGTTCTTAATTAATGGAATTGCCAGACCCCCACATCCTTGTCCTTGCACCAGTTATATTCAGTCTCTGGAGAGCAGCAAAGCCATGGACCCTGCGCTCTGCAAACGTTAGATTTTGATTTAGACAGTTTCTAAAGTCAGTTTGTCATGTATTTTAAGATAATAAGGTATATATTATAATAAAAACTAAAGTGTATCTTTCTACTTTTCCAGGCCGTCATCGTCCATCGATGAGCAACTTCCAGAGTCATTTTATCAAGCTGAAGAGCAGGGCCACTTGGGAAATTGCAAGAAATACATCAGAGCATGTCCTACCAGCATCATCAACTCTATATCCTTCATCATGGACGATCTATAACAATAATATATCCATACAACTTATGTATGGATGATTTATTTCAGCGTCGATTATTATTAATTTAGTAAGCATCACGCCACCGTGTCCCTCGCGGGGTAGGCAGAGAGAACTGAACTCCTAATTATTGTTTCTTGACGCGCTTCCCTCGCCACATCGTATCATACGTGTTCGTCTGTTGTAGATACAATCTTCTTACATATCCCTTTTTTAGAATGTCCTTCACATGGTCGTGCCATCGCTTTCTTTGACTACCTCTCTTCCATTCCTGTCAGCTTAGTGTGTCTTCTTCGTCAGGCGTTTATCGTTCATTCTTCACGGGTGGCTAAACCATCTCATCGTATTCACTGTCATTCTATTTATTTTTATTTTTCGTTACCACACTTTGAAGGCACGCACACAGATCCAGACTGATAATACTCAATAAAAAACTGTATCTATCGGGAATCTGACCCGGCACCTCTAGTTTAGTAGGTAAACCTTTCACATGAAATATATAATGTATTCTTAAATGATGTTTATGTTTCAATTGTATCATTTCTCAGTTGCTAAGCAACAAAATATTTATCTCAAGATCCTTTCAAAAGTTGTGAGCATCTTAATGCCTTTTATCCAAATATTGCCGTTTTCCGCCATAAATAGCTATATAAAATATACCTATCTATTACCTTAAATAATTTTAAAATATCAAATTTCAAATTAAATTCGTTGAAAAGAAGTAAATCGTTTTTCATATAACATAAAAGTTATTTTTAAGTTATTTAATTATTTTATAACATTATTGTCGGCCTTCGTGGCTCAGTTGGTTGGGTATGTGACTTCTGATCCAAGGGTCTCGGGTTCGATTCCCGGTGGAGACACAGTTTTTAATTGTGTTTTCAGTCTGAATCGTGAGACGATTAAAATCGTAAGTCTCCAGAATGTGGCAACTTGTTATTGGGTGAGTGTTAAATAAATATTTGACATAGTTCCTGTTTGTTGCCCGAGAAGTAATATAAAATAAAATAAATAAGACCTCTACGTGTTAATACAATATATTTTAAATAAAAAACGTATTTTTCCAATTTTTTTTTTCATTTATAAATAATCCTATTAGTTGTACATAATGGTTTTTTTAAGCTCCCAAACAGGGCACGCTGCAGTGAATGTTTGGTACTCTTACTCCAAGAACATTGATGGTTTTGGTGGTAACTCTGTGGTAGTCCACTAGGTCCGGAAGGTTTGTATTCTCATCAACAGGTAAATATCAGCTGTCGGACCACCCGAAACTAGTCGAGTAAAACTCAAATTAAAGTGGTTGTTACCTATAAATCGTGAATTCAATTACATTCATAAGCAATGATCTACCTTCAAATGGAAATAATATATAGTGGGGTCTCACATTAGTACGTATTTTAGGTAAATTTTAGCCTTTGCTGAATGTAAGCCTCTCCTCTAGACCTATCCAATCCACCTCCTGCCACTAGCCGAAGGCGAGGATATGACTTTTAAAATTTTATAATTATTGAACAATCTAACGGAATGAACTAATGGTCTGGATCATTATCATCATCATCAATGGCTCCATAGCCAGTTGCGAGCCTTGGCCTCCTCCAGCATTCCTCGACATGTCCCTCGATCGTGGCAGGCACCCCTCTAGTCCCTTACACCAACAGCCTCCACATCCCGCTGCACGCCTTCCACTCATCGGAGCTTGGGTCTACCAATGTTTCATCAACCTTGGGACTTTGTCTGCAGGATCCTCTTTGGCACTCTTTCACCCACCATTCTTTGTACTTGTCTTGCCCATCGCAGCCTCCCTATTTTTATCACCTTTATAACCTTATGTTCAGGATACAATAGAGATAAAAAAAACATTTATTAATTATTTCCTTATTTTTTATTTGTTTATATACCTAAATATACATAAATCTCGTGTCACAATGTTCATACACGATTTTTTTCTTAAGTTCCCAACCGATTTCAATGAAATTTTTTTAATTTGTACGGTTGGTTCCGAATGTTTTTGGTGGCTGATGGAAAACTTCAGCAAAAGGTGATTTTGGGTCGAATACTAGATACCTACATAAGAATTTGTATTTTCACATCTGAATAACAAGTAGGTAGGTACCCAATAATTTGTTTGGGTATACTTTGTCAACATTAGATAATTATTGTATTATGTATTTATTGTAAGACAACAGTAGGTAATAGTTCATATTCGTGACATTTCTATAATCCAAGTTAATCTCAAACATGATCTATGAATTAACATACACATAACTTCCACAGGAGTGAAATTAGAAACAGCAATCTAATATTTATATGTAAAATAATAAATTATCCAACTGTCGATTTTATGAGAATTCAATTCTCTGAATGAATCGACATTATTAAGCCAAGATGCGTGTACAAAGGAACATTTTGTATGGCGTAGTGGACTTTTTGCATGCTAATAACACCAACTAGAGGCCTCGCAGCATATATGTTCCCATACATGGATTTACTAAGAATTCGGAGTAGAACATTTTATGTGAGTTTTGTGTGTGTGTGTGTGTGTGTGTGTGTGTGTGTGTGTGTGTGTGTGTGTGTGTGTGTGTGTGTGTGTGTGTGTGTCTGTGTGTGTGTGTCCGTCCGTCCCCTTATAACTTTTGATCCGCTCAATTTATAGAGCCCAAATTTTCAGAATATATAAACAGTTATAGGCCTACAAAACTGTTATACTCAGAATTGTGAAATTTTGTTTAAGTCAGGGATTATCAAATTTTGAAATTTTAGTATATTTTTCCATATATCTCAGAAACAGTAAAAGCTGGAACGCTGAAAATTGGTATAAACATAGACAAATACAAAATCTCAATGTAGTTTTTTAAAAAAATTCCAGGGTTTCTCAAACATTTTTTATAAAGAAAAAAATTTTTTTTTGATAAATTTATGAGTTTAACTGCCTATATTTCCATTTTTTTTTAAATATCGAAAAAAGCCGAAACACCCCAACTAGATCATTTAATTTTCTATAAAAAATATTAACATGTATTAGCACATCTCAATTTTTTTTTTAACAATTGAATTTAGTGACGACATTCCTTCATACAATTTGTATGGCAGTCGCCTACACACAATATCTAAGAAGACTAAGAAGAGTTTGATACTAATCTCCACGCATACATACATACCATCATGCTATTTTCATATTCTGGGTAGGATCAAAGGACTGACCTCCATACTATCCTATCTTGACATACATACTTAGGTATATATGTTGTATAGAAAACCAAATATCTTAAAATATTAAATAATTTGTATTTATGGGTTTATAGTTTGGTACTTATTCTTCAACTATACATACTATCGCTATCGACAGTTGGATCTCATATGCTACATGCAACTAGTTTATTTAAATATATTTGAAAAACTATACAGTTTCATTTTCGCTAAACTTAACAAATTAATATTGAAATTTAGTGGAAGTGTAACTATACAGTTTTTCTTATGTTTTATTTATTAATTTAATACAAAATAATACAAAGGTAGGTACATAGGAGTATAATATTTCTTATATTGTATTACTCCACTGAAAGAATAAATCTCGTGTTCACTAGAGGAAGACCGTAACATTTAGGTATTTCTTATCAACAATCGATTTACTAATTAGGTACAAAAATAAATAAACAAATTCCTAAAGTTTCATCGCAATCAGATGGATGGTTTAGGAGTCCATCGGCTACATACAAAAAAATCAAAAATCTTTCATATAAGAACATTTCACAGCAATATTAGAACATTGCATAGCAATTATAAGAAAACAAATGAGATAAGGAGAAGAAAATGAGAGGAAGAAGGAAAAAAAAATAGATTTTCCGGACCGTGAGAGCATTTTAAAAGTTTTTTCAGATGAAATCATAAAGAAAAAATCAACAGATATCTATGAAAAATTACAATAATATCGATATGAAGTCGTTCGGACTTATAGCCTTGTTTAGACTATAGAGAGGACACAAAAAGAATACGTCATACATCATACATACAAAAGCATCACAACTAAACTCATAAGCACTTTCTACATGATACCCGTTGAGAAATTTATGTTAAAAAACACCTTTAAGCAGTGGAGAGGAAAAATGTAAATGGTTTCCCATTTCGTGCCTGATGATATTTTTTTATGTCCAAGTGTTACAGTTTAAATGGTGAAACATTTAAACTGTCATAAATAGCATGTCATATTACCAAAAAGAACTATATATAAGAACATCTTAATATTATATTTTAATAAAAATTGTAGAAATCGTACATTGTTGTACTTTAAACTGTAGATTCTGGCCATAGTTGATCAAATAAATAGGTACAATGTGCTTACGTTTGAATCACTGCAGTATTATAAAAACCATTTTTCTAGTCGGGTAAGTCTGTACCTATATATAATTATTTATTTATTTATTTATGTTGGGGTACTCCCAAACAACAAAACAAAAACAACAACTTAATTTTGACACTGGTGATAAATATTATTAGAATTAGCTGGGTGGTATTCAACACAAAGGTCTTCTTTCTTCTCTAAAGTCCTCATAGGTAGGGTAGACTGGGGACGATTGAAACAATTTAACTTTAACCACTTGTAGTGCATTATCTTCAGTATTTAAAGAAAATATTTTTATAGTGCTTGAAGGAATATGTATCTAGTTCCTAAATAAAATTGATTCGGTGGCTATATCTCGATCAGTAAACCTACAATAACCACATTAAAAACATAGGGAAATATGTTTCAATTGACCTCATACTGGGGTCAATTGAAACAGTAAGAGGGGTTGATTGAAACACTGAAGTATTTATTTGAAGCGATCAAGTTTCTTTATTCAGTCTTGATTATTTTCGTTACTATAACCGTATTTAATGAAATCATGAATAATCGGTATTCGTAACATAAAAAAAACGATATTTATGAACAAAAATATCTTTGACTTAAATAACTTAAAATATTTGTGTACTTTGTAACTAAGTCCTGTACATTACTTATATAAATCTTTAACATTTGACAAAGTCAACACTATTCAAGTGTGATATTAAGCTGGAAATGAAAATAATATAAGAAAAAAAGAAATATTCAGTTACATACAAAAGTGCTTGTTTCAACCATAACAATGTTTCAATCGTAACAACGTTCAATTTACTCCTGCTGTGAGCATTTTTGCATTTTTCTATTTATACAATTTAATAGATTAAAATATGCATAAGTAAAAGGAAATATTACAAAAATAACTAATAAAATAAATAGATACATATTTGGTTGTTATTGACATACATGCACGTCATAATATTGCATGGGTGCAAAAACTTATAAAATGAACTTAGAACATAGAAAACAATTTTTAAAAGTCTAAAATTTTGTACCTAAATGCCATATCAAATTAAACAAAACAAACGGTAAGCCTAAAAAATTATTTTTTTCGTAATTATTTTTTATCCTACTTACTACAAACCATAAAAAAGTAAACGAATCACAATTTTTTTTTAGAATAACGTGTTTTTAACATTTTACAAGACTAGTATATCCTTTATCCACTAAAACATTGTATTTTTTTTTTCAATTTTACGAAAGATCCTTACATAATATACGGGTGATGGGTTCAATTATTATTATTTATAAAATCAGTCTGTTAACGTAAGCACTTTAGTCAGATTCACAGTTATGACAAATATATTGTAATTGTTTTTGAGTGCACTCTTCATGAGCCCAAAACCCACATATCATACACTGGACCCATGTTTCGCCTGGTCTACTTGAATTATATCCATCGCAACAAATTAAACAATTAGTATCTTCACCTGAACTCGATGAACTCTTTCGGCGTCTTTTTGGTGTTTTGGCTTTCTGTTTAATCTTTCTGTCAGTTTTTGTTTTTTTCTCCTTTATATTTATGTTAATTTTTATCTTACTAGCATGTTTTTTTCTATCTCTTTCTTCGGTTTCTTTTCTTATGTTTTCTTTTTCCGGAGTATCAGTATAAACGGTTGATTTCCTCTTTTTTTTATTTGTTGTATTCGTTTTCCTGGGTGGTGCCTTAGGGAATGGTCTTATACCTTCTGGTGAGAATTTACTAGTTGAAGGCACGGCGATGTTATAATCATTGGCATCAGAAATATCAAGGGGATCAGAATCTGTAAGCAGAGGTGGTATATTTTCCTTTGACAAAGATGCGAAAACAAATGGTGTAATTTCTGTAGTGGAATTCAGCTGTGGAGTTGCTAAGCTTCTTGGAGATAAAGGGACCACTGTTGGCAGCAGAATACAGAAACTTGACAAAGTAGACCCAACTGCTACGTCAATAACTGCAGAAGTGCTTGGCTGAGAAATTTCTAATCTTTGAGTAGATGAATCAATCGTTTCGGATCCTACAGCGGGAATTGACTGCGAAATCAACGAGTTTGCTATAGCAGACTGAACTTCAGGGTGAGGTATTACATGATTGATTGACCTTGAAGTTTCAAGGCTTGTTGGGGTACACGGAAAAGTTACTTTAGATCCTACTGCCGGGTTAGGTACTGCAGAAGTACCTGGCTGTGATGTCTCTGAAACTGCCGCAGATTCACTATCACAATTTCTTAAATCATTTGGATTTGGTCTGTCTGTGACGTACGAGGGTGCAAAATCCAAATCACTGAATATTTGTCTATTAAATGGATATATTCCAGTACTTCTAAACCCAGCTTGAACATTGGTTTGAGTCATAGCCCGAGGTAAAGCAGTTGCCACTATGCATGGAATTTCGTAAATGGTCATTGCTTTTCCTGGGTTTGATCTCATCCAGTCATCACATGCTGTGTTCACGGCTTTTTTAAATGGGCCGTAGACTGAGCGATCAAGTGGCTGTAACTTATGGCTGCAATGCGGAGGAAAAGATAGCATGACGATGCCATTGGAATGACAATAATCGATGCACTTAATGGATACGTGCGAAGAATGATTATCTAAAAGCAACAACACTTTGTGATCTGAAGAACAATTTGTGTGCCTTTGAAAATGTTTTAAAAATACCATAAAATCTTCTTCTTGCATCCAGCCAGATTTATTAGCCGTACCGACACTACCGATTGGACCGTCCCCCAAGAAATGACTTTGGTAATGGACGCGTGGAAATGTGAACATCGGTGGAAATACATTTCCAATGGCGTTTGCTGCTACAGTGACTGTTACCAAATTTCCACGTTCAGCCGATGTCACTGCACCTACTTGCCGAGTTCCTCTCCTGGCGACAACTCGGTTAGGTTTTTGTACCGTCGTAATGCCTGTTTCATCTACGTTGTAGATGTCCTTAGGTTCAAACTTGTCACGATCAAGTACCATCGCTAAATTATTGTAGAATTCAGTAACATTATGTTCATTAAAACTTGTCGCTCGTGCCAAGCTTGTAGCTTGGGCACACCTGACTGATAGTTCTGGATGGCGGTCTAAAAATCCCCGGAACCATTCTACTCCGGCAATTTCATTTATGTCCCACGAAGCTGGCCTTGCCAGATTGTGCCGTACAGCCAAATCATAGGCCAGTTGCCTTAAGTCTTTGGTGGATAGTCCAAAGTAAATGTCAGCTGACTTCATTGCGTAATCTGCAATCTCAGTTTCTTGAGCAGAGTTAAACACTTTTTTTGCTGAATTATAACCCATGGTTATAGCTTCAACAGGCGTACCATTTGGCGCACTTTCTCTCTTTTTTTATATCTCCCTAATGAGACGTGGTCTATACCGAACATATCCGCAGCCTTTCTCAAGGATTTTCCTATCAAAACTTCTTCATATGCCTGCTGATATGCAAACAAGTCCTTTGAATTTCTGTCTGTAACATGAATCCGTTTCCTGGGCATCTGAAAAAAAAAACTGTTTAAAAAAAAAAATCGCGAACTCAAACCAATTCTACAGAAAACTGACATGAAAACTATAATTTTCACACAACGTTAATCAGCTTTGCTTTGAATATGTATGGCTAGTGCTGCCCATTAGTGGCAATTTAGTTCGCACATAGGTAGGTATAATAAATAATTATAATAATCATTCATTACATATAGAAAAGAAAAAATACATTCTCCCCGAATATAAGGATACCTTGTGCTTCGGGGAGGAGTTTAGAAAAAAAATTACAAAAAGAGGGAAAAAAAGAATTACAATGAAAAAATGTTGGTAATTTTTGTCTAATATTTTTTTTACTCAAATGTTTTTTTTGTTTAGGTACATCACTTTCATTTGCGAGCATATACATAATTTGCTTACAAATTATACTACAAAAAACATTGGTGGACGGTTGAAACACAGGGACGATTGAAACGGTTCAATCGTCCCCAAGCACCAAGTTTCAAACGTACCCATGTCACGTTACCTACTTCAAAGTCAAAAATTTGTGTTTTAAATCAATAATAACGATGAAGAAATTTAATAAAAATACTCTCAAATTACTATATGAAACAATAGAATAAAACTTTTTGTCAAGTCACAACAGTAAACAAGGCTAAAAGGGAAATTAAAATCTAAATAATACTCACTTTTAGGCGCGAATTTCAATAAGTCGTCCTAGTAAAGTCTGTGTTGATATGCTGTTCAAGGGCAACTGATGGCAGATTCAAACGTGACAGACAAAGCGACAAGTGTCGCGTCACATGCGTAGGAACCGTGGTTTTCGAAATATTTGAGGTGTTTCAACCATGACATGTTTCAAACGTCCCCAGGCTACCCTACTACGTACTCGAGGGGAATTAATGAGGATCCAAAGTAAATATTTATTTTGGTACTGAACATTGTTTAATAAATGACAGAAAATGAAAATAAATACGTACCAACTACTAATAATTTTATTTAAATTATTTTTATTTATTAATAAAGGTATTTTCAGCATTGTTTTATTGACGCAACTATTTGTATCCCAAGGCAAAATACGAAAAACAAGAACAGTTATATATCCAAAAACAAGTTACATGGGGGTGAGTGTCAAGTACTTCCTTACTTTAAACATATTACAGTTGATATTCAGTACACAACTAAAGACAAATTAACTTACAGTTGATTTATCCTTTAGTTATAATATGATTGCAGTTGATATATCTTGAGTTGTAATATTCTTGCGCCAGTGTGCAATGTACCTATTTGTTTATATTGTGTACAAAAATATAAATAAATAAAAATATTAAGGTATATTGCAGTTTATTTATCTTAAGTCGTAACAGTTTCAAGATGCTTAAAAAGACTGACCTTGTTATTACAATAGTCATACCAGAATACCTATATGCACGTCAATTCATTTTCATTCTCCACTTCGCCATTTACACAATCTCAATACTGAATATAATCATCTGATGAATATGTCATCTGTCGAAAACCTTACAGATATCCATCAAGCCAGCTGCTTTCGGAATTCAAAGTCATGGATGTTAGACAACTCTATATTAGAAATATTACAATCAAATTTGTATTGAGCAATAAAAGCTCTGAGTTTTGTTTTTTTTTTTCTGTAGCAAGTAATCTCTAATACATTTTCACATATTATCCCCATTAAAATAATGTTACAGTTGTTTATAGCAATCGCACTTCCAGTTGATATTCCGAACCAAAGTGTGTTTGTCTCATACAACTTTGAAGGTAACTTCAAAGTCCCAAATTATGTCAATGAATTGGGAGATATGACACTGTTTGCTCCGGTAAGTACACAAATTATCTCAATAAACAAATAATATTTTGTTTTTTAAAAACGTGAGTGATATTACTAAATAATTCTAAGTAATTCTGTTCTAATCCTATTACTAATATAGTGTGCATCTCTTTGTTAGGATATATTATTATGTCATGCTTAGCACTTAGCACCTAGCGAGGCACCAGCTTCATATGTTGCTTTGGTCTTAGTTTTTTTACACATATTGAAAATTTATTTTGTATATGGAAAAATCTAAGTACCTACTTATAATTTATAAGAAATCTTTTATTATGACACCTCAAGAATATGTATGCTCTAGACTAAAAAAGCACCTCTAATTTTTTCTCTAAGACTCTTTCAAATTAATAGTGAAGCAAAAATTAAAAGATTATCTAGAATCGAATAGTCACCGGTCAAGGTTTTCTCCACTAATTGATGATATTCTTCAGTAAATCATTTGAAAAAGTTATTAGGACTCCGGAGATTCCTTACGAAAGCTATTCCTTATTGTTGATTTCATTTAAATAAACTTCAATTTGTAAATTTATTTAATTTCAGATAACAGAGCAAGCCAGAAGTTTCGATAGAAAACTAACGTATAATATATTGGAAGATAAATTCAACAAGTTAGTATTAACAAAACATAATATTTATATTATTTACATAGGTTGGTGATTTTGTAAATATTTCTTCAAAAGAGGATGAAATCCAATATAAACTTGTTTATTTCAGAAGTGGTATTTCAGGTCGGTATTGCCTTTTAAGAAGCATTTGTGAAGCAGCCCAAGATCCTGTGGATCATCACGGAGTCTTAGGTGGAATCATGCATGTTATATTCAGGTCAGTGAATGAACAAAATCACTCCAATGGCCCTCTTATTGATGGCTCTGCGAAACAAAGCTTGAAGGTCCCAAGACCTTATTATTTTTGAAGATTTCACCAAAGAAATATATTATTTTCAATTATGTAAAATTAGTATTCCAACCGTCAATTTGTTCAAGAGAATTTATTTCTCTTGAAGATATCGATAAAGTATCAAGCCAAGGTAAGCGAGATTTGTATGGACAGATCTATATTTTGCATGTTTTTTTCAACTTTGATTAAAAAAACACCAAAATATGTGGCTTCGCAGCACATATGTTCCATACATGGATTTACTCAGAATTCGGAGTATAACATTTAGTTTGTGTGTGTCCGTTCCCCCCTTATAACTTTTGATCCGCTTGATTTAACAGAGCCTAAAATTTCAGAAAGCATAGAAAATTTTAAGCCTACAAAACTTTTATATTCAGAATTACGAATTTTTGATTCAGTCAGGGGTTATCAACTCTTGAATTTTCGCTTTATTTTTCCATATATCTCAAAAACCATGGAAGCTATAAATATAGACAAATAGATACAACTTTTTTTAAATTCCAGAGTTTCCAAAAAATTTACTAAGAAAAATATTTTTTTTTAGATAAATTTATGTGTTAACTGCCTATATTTTCAATTTTTTTTAAAATATTGGAAAACGTCGAAAAACCCCAACTAGATAATTTAATTTTCTAACGAAATACATCGAAAATAAACTAAATTTAATAGAACGAAAAGAAGTATTTAACTAATCACAACCCCATGGGAATGTAGTGAGAAGTTATGAATTCGCAATTTTTAAGGTTATTTTTTTATTACAAATTATCAATATCATGCTGAGATTGTATTCTAAAAAGTTTCACCACAATGTACCAGTGTATGTGTGCTATATACTATGTGTTATGTATAATGTGCTATGTACTATGTGCTATGTGTATGTACAAAGTGTTTATTCTACTTAATTGATTATAGACTCATTCGATTCTTTTCAAATTTTGCAAATTTGTACATCTAATACTCGCTTAAACCCCTTTAGATTTTGAAGGATATCTAATCAGTGTTTCTCAATTTTTTTACTGTCAAATATTTCAAAGTGATCCCATGCTTTGGAAACTTAAAATTTTCCTTTCAAAATTTCAATACTTTGTGGAGTGACTATAGGTAGTGAGGAGTATAGCGTTGCACACAACCCACTAGCTTTATTTTATATTTATGATATACCTATCTACAAATTTTACTCTATGTTAAGTTTTAATAAAAGAAATATTGAATTTCAACCAGGAGGCAAATCTGGTCAAACGGTGAAATCAAAACCCATATGATTACCCATATCATGGATATAATTATCATATAGAGTTCTATAATATCTTAACATATTATAGAACTTTAATCATGAGGGTTTGGACTTCACCGTTGGACGGGGCATGGCCCCTTGAAAAACTTTTTAACTACCTATAAACCATTCATGCAATGTATAAACACATTATATCTCTCAAACTTAATACACTCTTACTCATTGTTTCTCTCTCTCTCTCTCATACGCACACTCACTCTTTAATCACAAAACCATATATTATACTGCGTTGATATTAAGTATAGCATGCAAGCGGTGAATCTACTCTACTCCATGGTACATCATCATATTGCAGGACATGACATACGTCACTTTTCTTCTCCAATATCTCTAAAACAAATGCTTCCAAAAATACTCCCATTAACAGAATAATAAACTTATTCAACTCTTATGAAAAAAATGCCGACTTAGACAAATTTTTTGATTCACATATGACATTCAAAAACAAACTTATATCTAACATCGTGGCATTATAACAATAAAATGTACTGATCAATTTTATTTTTCCCAACCACTCTCAGCAATATATTTTCTTTTTCTTTTCAACTCATGAATCTCTCTCTCACACACACTTACACATCCACACACTCTTTCTAGATATCTCTTTCACACACACACACACATACATATTGTTACTCTTCTCTCATGCGCGCACCCACACTAATTCACACTTTTTTATTTTCTTATTTTGATTCAGTAACTATTGTAACTAAAATAGGAACATACTAAAATTGTAGATTTTAGATTTACGGTCTTATTTTATCGTTATAAAATATCAACTTGGACTAGATGGAATAGGAACGTACCTTTTTTTACGAACGTATTTTGGCCGGAACGTTCTTAAAAAGTTACTGAATCAGACGTATTTTGAATAATTATGAAAATGATGTAAATTTCATAATTTTCATAAGTAGGATTCATAATACGTCTGATTCAGTAACTTTTTAAGAACGTTCCGGCCAAAATAGGTACGTTCCTATTCAATTTAGTCCAAGTTTATATTTTATAACGCTAAATAAGACCGTAAATCTAAAATGTACAATTTTAGAACGTTCCTATTTTAGTTCCAATAGTTACTGAATAGGGTGTATTAGGTATAGTACGTAAGAGGTACATGTTATATTTGTATTTATTTACTTTTAATAATTGTATGCATGTACTGTGTGCTGTACTTTGTAAAATAATGTAAAAAATAAAATAAAATGTCATTTCTGTATTCTTGATAGTTATTTTTTAGATAATAATATAAAATAAAATAAGACAAACTATTTCTTATGACTGAAATAAAAAGACTATTTTATATTTCATATAAATAACTAAGTAATTTTATCAGACATACTGATTTGTGTTACAGGCCCTCAACATCAAAAGAAGAATCATTACCAGCATCCTATTACTTGGCAGAAAAGCGTGGCTTAGCTGGAGATTGTACAATTTACACCAAACACTGTCCATCTGGATTGTTTGATTCTATTTCAAAAATTATTTAACACAAATAAACCCTATTTTTGAATAAAAAAAATATTTTTTACTCCTCACTACCCCAAGAGGATATTGTGGAGAGTTACGAATTCGCAATTTTTAAGGTTATTTTTTTATTACAAATTATCATCTAGTATCATGCTGAGATTGTATTCTGAAAGTTTCATCACAATGTATCTGTGTGTGTACTATGTACGGATTGTTTATTAATTCAATTGCCTCTCAATTTTTTAACTGTCAAATATTTTAAAGTGATCTCAAGCTCAGGAAACTTAAAATTTGATATTTTTATTGACAAACTTTTAATATCTCAATAGAGACAAAGTTGGGATAACTCAAGGCACCTACAGGGCTTACGACCTGTCATCGGCTGGTTTACGTGATCACTTTATGCGCTTGCACAACGTTCACCAATTATGCCTTCTTATTTAGTTCCCCTAAGATCTATATATTTGAATGTGTAACAATGCACCTGAAAATAAGGAATTGTACTATTGCCATCTATGAAGTAACGAAGAAACCTTTTTGAAACGCCTTCTATTGAGAAATAATTTGTTTATTTGTAAACGTGAAACAAACAAAAAATGATTTATTCCATTTGTGAAAATTGACTGGTTTACAGGGTCACCGATTATGCCTTTAATAATATATAAACACTTCCTTGCACCCTGCACAATTTGTGAGTTCAATGCCATGTGGCAATTTCTTCCAACCAACCAGTGTTCCCAGCCCAGAGAAGCAAACTTTGCATGAGAAATGAATTTAAATCAATTTCTCCCCTGCTGGAGATCGAACCCAGGACACCTGCACAGAAGCCAAACAGCTTACCAACTGTGCTACGGCAATCGGCCTTTGAGTTATTTTCTTGATCCTATGCTAGAAATAGTACTTTGAATTGAACTCCGAAATAGGAAAAAGCAGTATTATAGCAAAAATAATAAAATAAAGATACATGTCTTCACAAAGCCAATATTATATAATTGTTAACAATAAAAATGACGCTGAAACATGTCCACATATGTAAATCATGGCATATTCACTAAAATATGCAGAGAATTAATACATAATGGAATAGGTAGTATAAAAATAGATGTAAAAAGGGATTAATTTGAAATAAAAACAGATATATTCCATACAAACCATCAGTAAATTTATTCATATCATTACAATTTATCACATTTTGGCCACCACAGCTCAGATATTATGGAAAACAATTGTTTTAAATATGAATACACATCATAATACATATATACATATTACCTATATCATATGTAATATGACGCAACTATACCTTATCAGATTTATAAGATGACTGGTCCACGTAAGTACCAAACCAGTACCACCTATAGGGTGTTTTATGTAAAAGTGTACTTTAGTATGATTGCATTTGGTGTTTTTGTATGTTAAAAACAGGATGTTCCCTACAATTTGAGATTATTTCTTATTCTATTGTAATATAATATGTAAAAATTATTTCTGATCATTAAAAAAATAAGTTTATTTTGTTTAAAAAAAGTTATACAAGACGTGGATTGCCTCAAAACAGACTCGTTTAGTGAAACAGTAAATATAATCAAATAGGAACACCATTGTACAAAATATGTTTATTATATATATTATAATAAACTTAAATAATGGAAAATAAATCATTTCATTTATCATTCAATCATATTAAACTCAGATTGTTTTCTTTTAAAATTTCATATTATTAAGTTTTGAATATGAGATTTGAGGAACTTAATTTGGCAATGTGACAACATTTTCAGTTTATTTGGCTGACTCTCGTACCAATATTACCATGAAGTGCACTTATAAGTGAAACGTAGTATACACATATTGTTATGGATATTGTATATCAAACTAATAGTTAAAAATGCAGTGGGTATATTAAGATAAGTACTTATAGTAATGAAGTTAGCTCCTGTCACTAACTGGAAGTAACTAAATTGTCCTTAGTCAGTCATTTGGTCAGCACTAAAAATAGAAGAAACACAAGCAGTACTGAGTTAGTAAAAGGATAGATCTCAACGGTATACTATACCACTAATTTAGTCTAGCAAAAACCTAGAAATCAAACTGGAACAAGCAGATTAAGGTTAATTATTTAATAAAAAACCTCCAGAGATGCAATGTGTGTCTGTGGACATGTACAGCATCTACTAGTATGCCCAATCTTTACAAATGTGTACAATTGTTAATTGAGAAATAATTCAGTTACTGCCAATTTTCAACAGTCAAACATACCCCGGATTTATTGATATGTAATCTTATATAAACTAGTTGGAACCTGTGAAATATTCACACAATTGAAAACAAATATTATTTTAATTTGTGCTGTTGATGACATTTTTCATCATACAAAGATAATCTATTTTCCCGTAACATAGCAACTGATATGACATTCTCTATACTGTCCGTTTCATTTGAAACTCCATTTGTGTTGAGAGAATCTGGACGTCTTGCTGCTTTCGAAATGTGGTGCTAAAGGCGCATGGCAAGGATCCATTGGTCAGACCACGTTCCAAGTTCTATGAATTTACAGAGGCTTAAATAAATTCAAAACTGATAATATTGTTATTGATCAATTTCAAAAAAACTACCATTATTTACTGTTAATTTGTCACGCATATTAAAAAATTTTACCAATGCAGGAATAAAATAGGAATTATTAACTGAAACGGACATTAGGATGAAATATTTTATTGGTTAATTAGATACTCAATAATAATTATGGGAAAAATGGGATATATTTCTTAAATAAGTCGGCCTTCGTGGCTCAGTTGGTTGGGTATCTGACTGCTGATCCAAAGGTCCCGGATTCGATTCCCGGTGGAGACACATATATTTAATTATATTTTCAGTCTGTATCTGTGAGACAATTAATATCATAAGTCTCCAGAATGTGGCAACTTGTTATTGGGTGCGTGTTAAATTAATATTTGACATAGTACCTGTAAGTTGCCCGAGAAGTAATGTAAAATAAAAAATAAAAATAATATATTCTATGGAAGGAATCAAATTATTCGAGTCTTACTCTATCCCACTCAAAATCTACCTCTGCACTCTTCTAGTCAACATCCGATTGACGATCATTAGTAAGTATATATTTTTAAGATATCAATATTAATTTAATAATATGTAATCATTATAAAATTATTTTTGAATGTATGAACTTATTTGGAACTTATTCTGTGGACAGGGTAGCACAGTGACCATATTGAATATTATGTGTCTGTTATGGAGAGGATATCTCAAATAATATTGCTATTGTGGTAACTATTAAAACTATTAGTGTGATATCCATTTTAATCATTTTCCATAATACACGATATGGCTACTGATCACATATATACATGGAAATGTGATATAATATAGCTGCAGTCATTTACGCACAGTTATTACAATCTTTATAGTATTCATTTATATAACATGATTTATAAAAATAAAAATATATTTGAAAAAAAAAACATATTTTTCATTTCACAGAAATTTTTTGCCATGTAAATTACAGGAGTACAGAAAATTTCGATAAACATATTTAAACAAAATAGAGCTGTCGTTTATGTATGTAGTATAAATGATTCATAATGTCTTATTCATAATGTTTCATTATATTGTTGTGATAACATTTTATAGCTAAAACACACTGTATAAGCACTTATATTCTTGACTATTCATAATAACATTTATATAGTAATATAACAATAACTTTGCTATGATACTGTTTGAGCTGACAAAATCGCAATTAATTTGTGTTTCTCTGGTAATATAACATTGTTGTCAATGTTTAAATAAAATACAACTTTTCTTACAGCGTTTGTTCTTTATTTTCATCTTTCATTTCGTGAATATCGTGAATATTTAGATGAAAAACCATAGCGAAAACTGGACCAATGAAAAAATGAGTTACCTTAAATTAATATAGCCATTCTCTGTTAATGGTTATGACAAATATTTTTGATACTCGTTTACCTCATATTAAGAAGTGAAACAATATGTTTGATCGTAATTATAATTATCTGTTTTTGTTTATTAATATGTGTAATGAAATAGAACGACGAAATAATATTTGAAATATTGTGCATTTTTTTTTTTTTTGAAATATTCACGTCACTTCACAAACATCAAAAAATATTGCCATGTTGCGACCATCGGCAACATTTGGGAATTATCAGAAATGTTGGGTCCCTATACTCTTTTTATATCTCTGTTAAAACAACCTTGGATTGTGTTTATCTTATACAGGCATAATGAAGCCGATATATAATGTTATATATGTTATAATGAATAGAGATTTTTACAATGTTTTTAGCCCCAATTATTAATGGAACGAGTCAAATTCCGAATCCTCCAATTATAGTGGGTATAACTATAAAAAAAATTATAATAAATGCATGGGCAGTAACTAGTACATAATAATTTTGATCATTTTTAAGTAAAGATCCTGATATTCTTAGTTCAGTTCGAATTAAGAGACTTATATACACTGTTACAAACCTAACACAAGTTATTATGAATAAGACTGGATAACTTTTAACCGGTACGTTGAAAATTGCGTGCGTAGCTTTTCATAACCGTTTATTAAACTGCACACTGCACACCATATCAATAAATTTGCCTTTTAACATTAAAATGAGAAACAGTTTTCTATTAATTACATTTTAAGACAATTTGTATTACGCTGTTTTCATAAAACCTCACCACAAGGGTGCTTATTGACATAATATTACAAATGTTCACTAATTTAAATACAATAGTGTTTGTACAGAAGTATGCAAAATAAAGTCATTTTGCTTTAAAACTAGTGTTCAAAATAAGTATTTAACCCATTTAAATGAATGAATTCAAGTAGTATAATAAACATATACTAAGTATAATTATGACCTCTGACAATGTTGTCAAGTGAAAGCATCTATCAGTCAATACTTTGATTATGTTATGATTTTGATGTAATATATTATAGAAAATTTTTGAATTACTGTCAATATTTCAAATGCAAGCCAGCGCATAAAGAAAAGTGCAAATTTGATGGTACTCGTATACAAAAAATGACAAAACTAGTATCATACCTTCATGGACAAAACATTCGAAATTCAGTGTTTCAAAATAAAACATAATAAGATACTATATATTATATAATATTGAAAATTGGTTATATGATAAATATACTTTCTTTTAAAATACACAGAAACTAACAATACTATGATAAAGTTTTGATTTACAGTGAAACCTCTATCTATCGTGTTTGAAGGGACCTAATGAATAAACTAGGAATGCAGGATTACAAAACGTATAGAAAAAAAAACACCTTAATATTAAAATGTTTATAATTAATATTTAAATACATACATATTGCATAAAATAATCTTTCATTGTCATTTATTTTTTTACTGTCGTATAAAATCAACACTCTTTCGGCGTTATATATTATAAAATTTTCAGCATCTGGTATCAAATTTATGAATTTTGAATGTAATTTAAACAATAAATTCAGGAAAATGATATATTTTTGTATAAAATTAATTTAAACCTGCAGAAAAAATAACACATTGAGGAAAACGATTGTTTGGGGAACGATAGATAGAGATTTCACTGTATTTATTGCTTTGATTGCATAAGATTGTTTTGATGTAATTACTTAAGGCAAATGATCACATTAAATATTTTCAATCCACATATGAATTATATGTGGTCTTGAATGAAAAAAAAAATTATGCTATATTACTTTTTGGAGGTCTTTTTTTGTAGATTCATTGAAAGAATATTAAAATTTCATTGAAAAAAATTTATTCAGATAAATATTTGTCATTCAAACTGCAATTTTTACTTATGATAATAAGCAAAAGACAGTAAAATTATTAAAGCAGCTAAGATTCCTAATTAAAAAAGGCACATTATTCTGTTTCAAAAGGTTTTAGATTTGTCAGTATAATGAAAATGATTTGAAATTCAGACAATGGTTCTAGTGCATTACATACTTTTTAATCAACCGATAATGTGGTCGGGTTGAACAGCTTACTAGTTTTATGTCAGATCGGACGACACCCAATTGTTATAATATGCAAACTTGCATACATCTTTATACTGATTGAGAACACGATCAAACAATCGGCCGATCAAAAAGTCTGTAATGTGCGAGTATCCTAAATGTATTTAAAGCAAGTATAATGTAAATTTTCCTAGGATAATTATTTATTTCAAATTACAGTGGAACATCGATTTACAAACATTCTGGAAGCGAGTAGGTACATCAATGATCATTTTTCATAAAGAAATAAAATATATAAAGTTTCAATATCCAGAAATATTATAATGCATATAATAACGGAATATTCAGATCAGAATCACAGATTATTTGAAACAGATGGTTTATTAAAAAAAAATATTATCTAACAATGAACATATTTGACATAATATATACTGGAAAAAATATTACCTTCAAAAGGAAAACAAATCATACACAAGATACATACGTAATAGGCACAATAGATCAACATATGGTCGCGGTGCAGGGGCGTGTTGGACCCACTCCTAATAAATAATAATACATACGTAATGCTTCAAATACTCATACATCAGAAGTTCCACTGTAATTCATTAATACAACATTTATACCTAACACCATATTTGTTTCTGTAATAATATGGAAACAGATGAAATTCTTTAACAGAAAATTAGATGTAGTAAATTGAATACAATGCATTATCTGAGAAACATGTAATATCTGATACGTTCAACAAACTTTATAAGGATATCAAATAATCAATACATTATTGTTTCCTCCACCTCCATTTATTATATTCACACATTCAACCCTAATAAAATAATATAAACCCATCAATATACATATTAGTTAAATATCTTTCTCAAAAATAATTATTGTTCGTTAATATCTCAATCAATTAAAAAATAATATCTAAAAAACAAATGACAGATTGAAAGTTACTAAATCAATATTTCAAATTTATAAAGAATGTTTTGGGGTTTCCAAATAATTCTCAATAATTCAGTCAACTGTATATTTTATTATAAACTGACTAATTGACAATTTGCCAATAAGTGATTGTTGTGTATTTAATGATCAAAATAATATGGATCGAAAGAGAATTTCTTGAACCAAGGGGTGAACTAAATGACTGAAAAAAAGACTTGTCAAATTCTAAAACCTAAAAAAGACAATATGAACATAGAAGTTTTACCTAACTGCATACATACAGCATCCTGAGTGACATCTTCCTCAATGCTAAGGGTGGTGACCACATTATAATGGTTATTTTTTCAATGTTCATAGTTAAAAACAAAAAATTATCTCAAATTCACATATATAAAATATATGTAACTACTCACTTTTCTTGCGGTGAATTTTTTTTTTTTTTTTTAAAAAATGAATATGTCCTTGTTAAACAAGTACATATACATCTTCCTACGTTCCCTAAACTAAGCATAAATGCTTGTCCTATAGGTGAACGAGATCGGTCGAGGCAGGATTCGATCTCGCGACCACTGGATTACTAACCCAGCGCGCTAACCGCTCTGCCATCCACCCATCCAAATATAACCATATACATGAATTGTTTCAACAAATATAACCAAATGAAATTATAATGTTGAAAATTGATTTCAATCCCAATTTCGAATAAAATTAGAATTATAAAAAAGTTTTAAATTGTTTTATGGATTTATAAAACAATTTTAAACTATTTGCATTTCAAGAAAATCGAAAAAATTAATAAATCACTGTCCACTAGGCAACGTTCCCTCTAATTTTTGTATTTTATGTGCGGACCTTCGACGCATCTGTGCAGTGGCGGTGCGATAAATTTACACCCCCCCCCCCATAAACACACATACAATTTTTCATTAAAATATATATTTTTAGGGTATTTATTAATCACAGTGATTTTATATGTATAATAAAGCAAAGATAATTTTTGTAATAAATAAAAAAGATAACTAAAATCTGTCAATGGAAACTTTCTTATATAATATTGACTGTGCGGAGACATTTTAGTAGGTATGCGCGCGCACACCTTACAGGGAACATTGCAACTCGGTCATATATATTTCTGTTTTAAACTGACAAAGGTATATAATTTTATAAATTGATTTATCTGCGCTGTCTATGGCTATTTTGCTGCGCAGAAAAAAAAAGATGACATTTTCTATGGTTTAGTTGTGTAAATAGCTCTAGCCTTATAATTATCTACTATTACGATTAAAACATATCTCCATTACAAAAGTAGGTTCTTATCGAAATTGGGATTGGATTTGATGTCAAGAGTAGAGAGTGTGTGATTCATCTCTAATGATGGTTTTCAATAGACTTTATACCGGATAGTGCTTTATTCTATATTAATTAAATTAAAAATTGCAAATACTATGACTATTAGCAATGAACATTTAAAATTAGTTGTATTTATGAGATTTATATTACAAAATGGCAGTGCAGTTTATAATATCTATAAAAAAAATATGTAAAATCCATTCACACTTTTATAGTTTAAGGACACAAATAGTTACCATGTAAAGAAACATTCTTCAGGCAAGGTACAACCTATAGATAAAACTATAATCTCTACCTCGGAGCAACACTACCACATGAAAAATTATTTTGGTATTGAATTATTAGATCGTTAAGTGACTTGACAAGAGGAAACATGATCTGAAAAATATTTCATACAGGGAAGTACATAATCAAATAACTCCTGACCAATTATGGGCAGCATTTCATTTTTGCATAGTAAAGCCACAACTCCTAGTTCTCTTGCTATCAAGCGACGCACGATCACCACACATAGTTTTTGTGAATGCTCACTGACGTATATAATATAAAAAAAATATTGTAATTATCTATTAGAATATTTAAAATTTCTATCAGTTTTATTCTAACTGTGCTGACCGCCGTGGCACAGTTGGTAAGCCGTTCGGTTTCTGTGCGGGCGTCCTGGGTTCGATTCCCAGCAGAGGAGAAATTTATTTAAATTTATTTCTCACGCAAATATTGCTTCTCTGGGCTGGAAACACTGGTTAGTTGGAAGAAATTGCCATACGGCAATAAACTCGCCACTTGCACAGGGTGCAAGGAAGTGTTTATTATTATTATTATTATATTCAAATATGACGTAATTTCAGAACCTTGAGAAATGTCATGCAAATGTTAACTCATAATAAAAAGAGGTATTTTCTCAAGAATATGTCAGAATTATGATGCCATTAAATTTCCTTATGATTTAAAATATGACACGAAATATTGGTTTATGTCAGACGAACTTTGAATAATAAAGTGACAAAAATGTCTCCTCAACGTCATGAGAATCCTGTATACCTTGGGTATACGGATGTACACAAATATGCACACTAAATTACCTTCTAATGTATGAAATACAAAAAAGTATTGTATGTACATCACCAAATCTGTTATATACAAAAAAAATCTTGAAGGATATATAAAATTAAGAGGTTTCTTTTAAATAGCAAGAGTCGTAATTAAAATATTAAAAAACTCAGCTGGTAGATTTTCATATTCTCTTTCGATTGAAGTAAAAATGTACTTCATAGGCCTTGTAGTTGTTTAGTTACTGACAATAAAAAATTTAAACAGGGTTATATTAAAACTAATTTTACAAAAAAAGTATTAAACAAATTCAAATTTCAAAATAGTCACGCAATAGAACAGCGGTCGGGGAACTTTTTTAACCATTACACCAATTTTTTTTGCGTAAGTCGATATTACCCCTTTCCCCCATTTTGAAAAGAAGACAATCAATGTATATTTAATATTTAAATAAACAGTATTTATTGAATTAATTTACACAGAAAATAAAAAAAAAAGTTACATGAAAATATTAAGTAGGTATGTAATAGTCAAACAAAATAAAATTCTCAAATTGGATAAAACAAAAATTCAGATTTTCAGGTTTCCCTTTTAGTTTTTGGAGAAATGATGTTGCTTCATGTTTGATGCAATTACTTCAAAATTGGGATTTTTTAATGTAAGTAGCATAGCACCTGAATTGATTAAGTTTGTAAAAATACTAACACATTTATGAAATAGCAAACTAGAAAAATTTCCTTATTACCCCAAAAAAAACATTTTTACCCCATTTGGGGTAATTTACCCCGGTTCCCCGACCGCTGCAATAGAATAGATGTTAAAATAAACAGCATTTTTTTTTCGAAGACATATCTTTTTGGGATTTATTTATCCTTCTATAGACTCTAAACGCGACGTCCTACGTAGGCGATTCAAAGCGAACGTGATTGCGAATTCAATGCGATGTTGTGCGATGCGGCGGTTCTGTCCTGCATGCGCGCGAATCGCGCTTCTGACATTATACTTAACATAAAAAAACTATGGCACCGCTTCCAATTCGCGCGAAAATATCAAACCAACTGATCGCGTTCGTTTCGCTTCGCGCCGCATCGTAACCTACTCGCAGTTGGTAACGTAGGAAACTTCCATAGTTACCGACTGTTTGTTAAATTCCCGCTGCTTCGCGTTCGCTTTGGATCGCCTACGTAAGACGTCGCGTAAGACACAAAATCAGTAAAAAAAAATGTGATAATTTTGATACAAGGTAGAAAAATATATCGGAAGTATTATAAACTTGGAATTAAAGATGATCAATTTACTGTACTATATACAAAAAATAAACACCAACAGTGTAATAATTAATAATGAAAATAAATAAATTAAGGATTGGAAAAGTATCATTTTAAATGTTAATATCCGTTCAATTTATTTCTCATTTAACGCTATGTGCAAACAATATTGGTTATATTTGTTTCATTTTATCATGAAAGGCATTTAATTTTTACTTTATATGTAAATTGTAAATATCTTATCGGCGAGCATTGCCGAATGGTAATGCTTCCAAAGAAAAAGGATACTACTAGCGCTAAAAGAATCTTAAGGGTATCAAGTCTTTATAAGTAAAATTAAAAATTTATACCAACATAAACAAAAAAATGTTACATTTATTAAACATTAAAGTTATAAACATAATAAATATGCATAACGTTAAAAATATCAGGGGAACAATAATTTTTGTCAAAACACAAAACAAATACTCTGATAAACATAATATATATATATCTATACATATTCAATCTTTCGTAGATGTCTGCATTACATCTTTTATACAACATTACGAAGTCCTATGTAGGTTATATAAGATATCTTTTCACAGTGTTATATAGTCTCTCAATTGTTGTAAAGAACTAGGGTCCACACTCTGCATCAACTGCTCAAATGCTTGAAGTCCAATTTGATTTTGTAACTGCGTAAACTACAATAAAAAATTATATATAATAAAATAAGGCAGGTTTCAGCTTAAATTGTATTCGCAAAACAACATAAGTACATAAATAATTTTTATAATCATAACAAATTTGTTAGGACAGGAATGTGTCCTTGTCGGGTCAGATGACAACTGACTCCCTACAGCAGTGTGCTGAGGAACGGTGTTGGACAGTAAAGGAGAGTGAAGTCGAATACAATTCAGCTCTTAACATAATTTAACTTGAAAATATTTATATGTGGAGTACTTATTAAAATTTGTTTATTTATAATATTTTCCCATTTATCTATCAATAACAAATTTGGGCATATTAAAAGAATGAATGATGAACGTTTGACCAAAATAATATACATGGGTGTAAGAGATGGAAAGAATAGCAGGAGCCGCCCAAGAAAGGGATGGCATGACCATATGAATGATATTTTGAAAGCAGGAAACACAAGGAGCTTGAACAATCGACGAGCATGTATGAGACGATGTAAAGAAAGCCAAGAATGTGTACAAAAATAGAGGAGAATGGCTCTCGGTTATCTTCATTAACCCCGTAAGGGACACGGCGTGATGGTATGTATCTATCAATAACACAATTAAGTTATATTTGTCTGCATAAATGTCTCAACTAATAATAACACTGAACAATTTCCCTTATTCTAGCAACACCTAATCACTAGCAGCATAATTTCTCTTCCTCCATTGTTAGAACTATGAAACAGCAGTAAATTACTGAAGAGCTAAACGATATTGACATAATCTTCATAGGCACTCCATATTCTTATTTATTCACAAGTGTAGTATACAAAATTTGGTTTAAAATTTGATTTAAATATTTGACGAAATAAAAAATGTATATACTTACAGTGGAAGCCAAATAATTCCTAATGTCTACATTATGCACAATATCCACCTCAGCTAGCTGTCTTCTCCTGGCATCGTGATGTGACTCTGCAAACTGTGTGTGCTCATTACCATTGGATACACTGCATGGAGTGGGAGGGGCAGATCCCAACGGAACTAACGAACTGAAAACAATTATCATTTTTTACCCGTACTTTGGAATAATAGTAGAATGAAAGTATGATTAAAATCTCCACTATATCAGTTTTTCCTTCATCATGAAGGTTGAGGGCATTACTATTGTATAAATTTGACGTAAATTGCTTTTAAAAATGTTAAATATTAATTAGTGATGTACCGGATATCCGTATCCGCGGATATCCGAGGGAAAAGAAAGATCCGTATGTGTAACCTTATCTGTTACTTTTTCGGCAGATCTTTTACCTTATTAATTTTCAAGACATAGATGAAATTATATATACTTATAGGTGATTAGGTAGCAATGAAAAACTATTAAATTCCATTCATATTATTTTATATTTCTTAAAATCAAATATTAGTCACCTTTATATTGCAAGCATTTATCGTAGTGAGTTACCATACCAACCAATATTAGGTACATAACTTAAAGGTACTAATTACTAAATGTTGTCTTGTATTGTAAATATTGCAACTGAACACCTCAAAATGTTATAAAATTACATTTACACAAAATAGACAGAAAATCGGATCTTGACACCAAATATCCATATTCGAATTTGTATCCATGTATATATCTTTAACGATCCGGCACATCACTAAATATTAACCCTTGGTGTGTTTGACCTTGTGCGCAAATTGCTTAATAGCTTTTATAAAAATCAATTTATATCAATTTATGATTTTTTTTTTTTTTTTTGTTGCCTTAAACAACAAAAAAAAAAAAAAAAAATCAATTTATAAATTAAGTTTAAAATATAATTTGCTATAAAAGCATAAATTGCTTTAAGGGGAAGACTGCTGCCAACGTACCTATTTTTTCAATTTGAATTTGCATCATTAATACAAAATGAATCATTTTGAAAAAAATAACCTAGTTAGTTTGGATATTAATAAATAAAAATATACCTTAATTATTTAATTATGTTCTGTATATAATCTTGTAGGAAAATAATAAGCATACCCCAATTTTTGACATTTATCTTAAATTTCTAAAAAACTATAAGGTATAGAGCATTATATTTTTTTATAAATTAAAGAAGATCAAAATATCTGGAAAAATACGATGTAACGTTGCATTAATGCATCAGGTTAAGTTAATAAACCAAAAAAACTTATATTTCGCAATGGCGCTGAATGGAAAATAAATGTTTTTTAGGTTTATTTTCTAAACCTGAAGCATTAATGCAACGTCACATCGTATTTTTCTAGATATTTTTGTCTTCTTTAATTTAAAAAAAAAAAATATGTTGAACTACGCCTTATATTTTATTAAAAATATAAGATAAACGTTGAAAATCAGGATATGCTATTATTTTTCTACAAGAATTTATACAGAACATTATCAAAAAGTAAAGATACATTTTTCTTTATGAATACCCAAACTATCTAAATTATTTTTTTCAAAATGATTTGATAAGAAATAATGATGGTATATCAAATTGAAAAATAGGTACGTTGGCAGCAGTCCCCCCCTTAAAAGTAACATATATGTTAGGAGTAGGACCTGTACACCTCCACACTGCGACCATGTCTTGATCTATAGTGCACCTCCCAAAAAGTAACATAAATTGCTTTGAAAGTAATTTATAAAATAAATTGTTTTTATAAATGTGAAATAAC
The DNA here is from genome assembly GCA_963576475.1 of Molanna angustata. Taxonomy (NCBI): domain Eukaryota; kingdom Metazoa; phylum Arthropoda; class Insecta; order Trichoptera; family Molannidae; genus Molanna; species Molanna angustata. The sequence continues at coordinate 32,682,801 of OY754977.1, forward strand.
AATTGCTTTATTCATGCTTACGCACTGTCTCATACAAACATTCCCATTGTTGGAAAATTGTGGCTCATGAGCCACATATGGCACCGGTTGGTAGGAAGAAATTGCCATACTACAGTTACAGGATTAGGTGTAATGAAGTGATCCAATAAATAGTTTCATAATTCATCTACTACCTGCAGGATTCACTTGTAAAATTCAACACTTAAATTGTATTTTATTATTAATTTTTATTAATTTATTTTTTGGCTTTCTTTGAAATACTACAATTAGACGTAGATGGATTAAGTGCTCCGTTCCTTCAGCTATGTACAAAACCAAGGGATTAGTTAAATACTTTAGTGAGATAAAGAGGCAAGGCAAGGCACTCACTCCACTTGATATCCATTGTCATCCGCTCTCATCACATCGTTAAGAACCTCCACAAGATTCAAGATGATGGAAGGGAACCTTTCTAGAACGCACGGAACCTGAGAAGATAGCAACGAACATAAACCAAGACCTGCAAAATAGTAATGTTAAAATTAGTATTATGAATATATAAAAAAAAAAGATACGCATTTAAAAAAGACTATGGGCCGGTATTACAGTCTCAGTTTAAGAGCTAAACTCAAGTTTTACAAAAATATAGCGTATAACAGTGTCCGTTTAGGCCTAATCTTCCCTCAAATACGTCACTAAAACGACAAATATTTAACTCAACGTTTCTGGCGGATTAAGTACTTAACGGTGAGTCAACTGTCATTTGATAAGCAACGCGTGTAGTTTCAGTTTCTATCACTAGAGGCGTTAGTTGTATCGACTGTGGTGCCACACAACAAAACAAACTGACAGCCATATTGAAACGAACATGGGCATTTAAAAGCATTATTTTGGTGAAAAAAATTAAATTTATCATGTTGGATAATAAAACAATAGTATTTCAAGTCGTAGCGTCCCGTTTTGTAGTTGGTATTATTTGAGGTTATTATAAATTTGACAGATAATAACCACAGAAAAAGTAAAATATGTCTATAATTGAAGATTTAGTAACTGACATGTCATATTGCACTGTAATACGGAAATGGATTCAATCTCCCCTTAACATTAATCTTGAGTTTAACAAACTCAATGAGTTGAGAGTCGCCTGTAATACTGGGCCTATATCTGTTGTATACATTCTTCAAGGTGCATGGGTTAAGACAATGTAGACGGGAAAGAAGTGATAGAAATAAAACCTTGAAAACTATTGTATGAAAGTGTACGTCTTTAAAGATTACAATTGTATGCACCCAAGTTAGTATATTTGAATCGAGCATTTTTAGAATTACTGGACTGAGATTTGCGTTGACATGGTATAATGAATTATGCGATCGTCATTGATATTTAAACTTGCTTTCTATCTCTTTTCTCCATTATTACTAACTTTTTCCTGCGCAGCAACAAACGTCAAACATAACTAAAAAATTTATCATGTGAGAACAAGATGTCTCAGCAAGATAATCGCGCCATAGAGAAAATTAAATATAAATAACATAATATCTGAGTGGGATGCCATATGCTATGGCTTTGACGACCATAGTTTTCTATGCCCAAGATATTGTCATAGTTTGGTCAAACGATTTATGACATATTTTTAATGCTCGTGTGAGTGCCATAGATTTCTGTATGGCATATTGCAATGTATATGTCATACAAATATAATATATGGTCTAATTGTACCTTCAGTGATACAAGATCACTCGAAGGGCATTATAGCTTATTTATTGGTTCTACAGAACAAGGGAGTTTTAAGTAATCTAATGAAGACTCGGAGCTCTACGTATGTCAAGGGGAAATTTATTCCACTTTGAAGGCCCGTTCACACTGAAACCGCGATCATAGTAAGCCGCCTTATTGACTCTCTCCATTTATTTTAAATGAAGAATATATTAATCAAGACATTGTAGACTTTACATAAAAAAATATGAATTAAATAAAATATTACTAGTATTAATGAGTGTGATTTCTTTTTCATGTAAAAAAAATATTACCTATAATCTTTCGCCGCTGTATCTGTGTGACAAGGCTCATCCTTTCAAAGCAGACGTCTAATATCCTGGCCAGCATCTCAGTGGGGTCAGATCCAGGTCCGGCTGCCTCTCCCACAGCCTGAAGGAACAGAGGAACTGACTGCAGGATCAACCGGGAGGCGAGACTCAGTTGGAGAGACAAAACTGTAGGAAGCTCTTCACCATTCTGAAGGCTCCTAAATTAAAACAAAAAAAAAACTTTTTACTAAATTTATAATAACAATACTAGGTTTGGCGGTGCATGTATTATTTTTAAATTGTCAATACTGCCATATTAACATACATAGTATTGTTTTATTATAATTTTGTTGCTGTTTTCTGTCCCAAACAAACAAATAAATATAAAAAAATTACCAAATTCATATTCAACGAATTCGCTAAAAACATCATTCATCGAAAACATCTCATATTTTTGTCTCGGTTCCGTATGCGCTATGTATTTAGATATGTCTCTGCAATGCAATACTTAAACAAAAACTTTGCAGCATCCTTAGGTGCAAAAATAACACGATCTCCTAACTTTAATGAGCGACTGTGCAATGAAAACATGGTTATTAAACATGGTATTTAGGTGGGACTCTGCATTTGGGTCATAGGCCCGGTATTACAGTCGGCCCTCAACTCATTGAGTTTGTTAAACTCAAGATTAATGTTAAGGGGAGATTTAATCCATTTCCGTATTACAGTGCAATATGACATGTCAGTTACTAAATCTTCAATTATAGACATATTTTACCTTTTCTGTGGTTATTATCTGTCAAATTTTAAATAACCTCAAATAATACCAACTAAGAAACGGGACGCTACGACTTGAAATACTATTTTTTTTACTATCCAACATGGTAAATTTAATTTTTTTCACCAAAATAATGCTTTTAAATGCCCATGTTCGTCTCAATATGGCTGTCAGTTTGTTTTGTGTGGCGCCACCGTCGATAACGCCTCTAGTGATAGAACACTGAAACTACACTCGTTGCCTAACAACGAGTCGAGAAAGGAAAGTTGACTCACCGTTAAGTACTTAATCCGCCAGAAATGTTGAGAAAAAAATATTTGTCGTTTTAGTGACATATTTGAGGGAAGATTAGGCCTAAACGGACACTGTAATACGCTATATTTCGGTAAAACTTGAGTTTAGCTCTTAAACTGAGACTGTAATACCGGCCCATAATCTCTTTACCGATACAATGAGTGACTTACACCATAACCCTGACTAGCGTTGGCCACACGACCTTGATGCCGAGCAGCTGGTTCCTCTCTGGAAGTGGCGCTCTCACGCACGCCTCCACAAGTTTTAGTACAACCATCACACCCTCCATCTTCATGTCGGAGAGCAGTCCATCCATGCCAGACAATACTTCAGCACCTGGACCGCACAGAAACTCTTCGGGCATCAGAAGGATGTATGCACGAGCGACGTAAACGACCATCCATAGGTACTCTGTAGTTAGATCTGGTCAATACACAAAAAATATATTTATAAAAACTTCAATCATCTGGATCACATAGTAACAACTCTTCAAAAGAATTGGACAGAGTCAATAAAGCGGCTTACTATGATCGCGGTTTCAGTGTGAACGAGGCCTTTAAAGTGAAATAGATTTCCCCTTGACATACGTGGAGCTCAGAGCAATGACACCTTAGGTAGACTACTTAAAACCGCCTTGTTTCGTAGAGCCAACAAATAAGCTAAAGCATCTTTGGAGTGATCTTGTACTTGTCTTGGAGTGAGTAAAATATTTTTTTATTAATAATATTATTAAGAAAATTGAGAACCATTTTTTTTTATCCACATTATTTAACACTTTGGAGTGTAGTTTTTTACCTCAGAGGAAGATTGAAACAACACTTACAAGAGATCATTCTCCACTAATTGATATGAAGAGTAAAAGGTTAATGTAAAATACAGTTCATCGCAAGGGATACGTTCTGAACAAAGCCGTGAGAAGCGAAATTCCACAATAAACAATGGATACCTTAAATTTAAACAAGTGGGTTGTGACCAACGCTAAACTCATCACTAACAAGTCACTCCATATAGTATTCAAATTTGGTATGGAAAATTTTCAGCATTTTCATGAAATGAGTGTGTTTAATTATTTTTTTTATTTAAACATTTTATGAAAACTTGATAAATCTTCAATGCCATTTTATGAAACTGATGTGTTATTTATAACCAATTTAAAATAACAAATTTTTAGTTTCCTGAACTTGGGATCACTTTGAAATATTTGAGGACTAAAAGAATTGAGAAGCACTATTCAGATATCCTTCATGGGGTGTAAGCGAGTATTAGATATACCTACATATTTTCGAAATTTGAAAAGAATCGAATGAGTACTTTAGTCTATAATCGATCAAGTAAAATAAGCACGCCGTATATAGCACACAGTGCACAGCACATAGCACACACACACAAATTGTGATGAACTTTCAGAATACAATTTCAGGTTATTATTTAGTATTTAGGTGGGACTCTGCATTCGGGTCATAGGCCCGGTATTACAGTCAGCCCTTAACTCATTGAGTTTGTTAAACTCAAGATTAATGTTATGGGGAGATTGAATCCATTTCCGTAATGCAGTGCAATATCACATGTCAGTTATTAAATCTTCAATTATAGACATATTTTACTTTTTCTGTGGTTATTATCGGTCAAACTTTAAATAACCTCAAATAATACCAACTACAAAACGGGACGCTACGACTTGAAATACTATTGTTTTATTATCCAACATGGTAAATTTAATTTTTTTCACCAAAATAATGCTTTTAAATGCCCATGTTCGTTAAAATATGGCTGTCAGTTTGTTTTGTTGTGTGGCGCCACCGTCGATACAACTAACGCCTCTAGTGATAGAACACTGAAACTACACTCGTTGCCTAACGCCTCTAGTGATAGAAACTGAAACTACACGCGTTGCCTAGCAAATGACAGTTGACTTACCGTTAAGTACTTAATCCGCCAGAAACATTGAGTTAAATATTTGTCGTTTTAGTGATGTATTTGAGGGAAGATTAGGCCTAAACAGATACTGTAATACGCTATATTTTTGTAAAACTTCAGTTTAGCTCTTAAACTGAGACTTTAATACCGGCCCTATGACGATTACTGGAATGTGTCAAAGCCGAACAAGTGTTGAAAAAATATATTTCTTTAAATACTGCATTATAATGAATTCGCAATTGCCGAGGCTTCGATAAATGGGGATCTGTATTCACAACTTATTTATTTTATCTTTCTCTGAACATTTCATGTGATAATTATTATGTAAATTGACGCAAACTACTGTTTTTCTTCAATTTTCAATATTTTACTACCCTTTAAAAAACTGTCCATTTCCAGTGCTAAAGATATTCTCATTATTGATCCTCTTCATTCAATTTGAAGTTTTGGTGACAAAATAATAGTGTTTTTTTTTTCTTATTTTACAATATGTCAATAAATTAGTAATAATATTATTATATACCCATTAGTGATGGAAGATTAGAGGCCAGTGTGAGAAGACGATGTTGACAGGAATGGTTTGTAGGTGTACTGACAAGGACAGCTCTCCACAGTTCCAAGCCGTCCTCCAGGAGGTAGACGTGAGCTGGTCTCCGACTGTCGGTGGCCTCCTCCAGCACCCCCAACACCAGAGGACGCATCTCGGCAGTATCCCAGCTGCCCAGGGCCTGAACAACATCAGTACACTTGTTAACCCTAGATTACAAAGGTGATCTATACCAAACATTATTACAAATGCTTAGTCTGACAGACTGACTACTTTGGGAAAAATAGAAAGGCATGATTCAATCATTAATGAAATGAAAATATGGCAGATACAGGTCAGCCTCCATGGCTCAGTTGGTTATATATTTCACTACTTAGACATAGGTCCTGGGTTTGATTCCCGGTGGAGACACAGTTTTAAATTGTGTTTTCAGTCTGAATCTGTGAGACTATAAATAATGTATGTCATATTGGGTGCGTGTTAAATTAATACTTGACATTGTACATAGTACCACAGGCGATTCCTTAGTATGTGCATATGTGCACTGCACTACTTCATAAATTTAAAATAAATAAATATCCCTAAAACTTAATCAATACTCAAAATACTTGCAAACATACTTTATAATAATATAATGATTTAATATTTAAATTTGCCAGTATTATATTTGGTAAGAACAATGCTGACTTCATACTATGGAGTCAGCATTGGTAAGAACCGTCCATGATAAGTTTCCGCGCATGCGTATGAAGGATTACGTGCATTATATTTTGTGCACAAATTTTGGTCGAAGATCTCATACAGACCCGCTCAATCCGTGGCTATGAGCGAGACGGATAGTATAAACATGCGTTAGAAAAGGATAAAAATATTTCGACTTCGTGCACTGCCGGCGTTTGCGCATTGACGAGAAAGATCATATTCATACTGTCACTGGCGTCACTGCCTTCTACAAACAAGTTAACATAAAACTTGCATTATAAAAACTATGTTACTCATTATTAGTAAGGATTATTTTACATTTACTGACGTACAATGTTATCTGAAGAAATATGACATGTTGTATTATACTATGTTGTGAAGTTGTCAATATGTTGATTTATTATTTTTCAAATAACTTTATGTGACTTTTTCACGTTTCTGTTTATAATTTGTGCGTAAAAATTATAATACTAGTATATTTTTGACTCTTACACATATCATTTGTTGCTTCAGGAAAATTGTAGAAAATTGTAACTATAATATTGTTTCTTGTGTAAATGTATAGTTGTGTTTTGAAAACATTTGAAAATAACTTTAAAAGATTTTAATGCCAATATATAACAAATTTAATTGATTAATCCATAAAAAAACATTTTTCACTCTTCAATATACGTGTTGTGTTTAAAAATGATTGTCTTATCGTAATATTATACGTAGCGTAGTGGTTCATTTTATTTCGTGAGTAAATTAATAGGTACCTTATATATAATTTTTAATTTATTTTTTAACCTTTTTTAATGTTTATTTTATTTTTTGTTCATGTATGAATTTGATTTAATTACTTTATACGTGACTTTGATTTAATTGCTTTGTATTTGATATTTTTATTAATTTGTCAGTGTAAGTGATTTCCTCATCAAGTACAAGATTGCAATATTTTTGATTAGGCATTGCAAAAAAACTATTTGTAAAAATTACTATACCTACTAGTGAATTATATCTTTATGTGTATTATAACATTATATGTTAAATAAATAAAAATAAAAAAACAGTGTGTGGTTTAATGCTTATGGCTTGCTACTTTAGTATAGACTATATACTAATAAAGTTATAGATGAATGAATGTAAATATGCACTGTCTATAATTTCAGTCACCAGCCGCCTCTGCATAGTACCTGTTAGTTGCCTTAGAAGCAATACAATTCACCTAGATGGTAATATGGCAATACAACCACAACAAATATTCACTTGGTGTTTTACACTCGCGGCTTTTGAGCAACGACCGCAGTAGCACCTTCTCATACCTCTGAATCTTGGACACATTATACTGTTCACTTTTGTTGTTATTTTTGGTATTTGTAACCAGGCTAAGACCCGCTTTATTCTCTCTTAACTTTAGTATTTGCAACCTTTATTCTATCTCAGCGTTAGTATTTACAACATGGCCAAAAGTCACTTCTCTCACTTGCCTAAGCAGACCTTCCAGTTTCCTGAACTAGACTGAGGTACCAAATAGGTGGCTAGCAATGGTCACCATCAAAATCTTACAATAAATAAATTGTACTTTATTAAATGTAAATATTATGTAAAACCTTGACTAGTTGGACAAGAGTAGATACGATGGCACAACGCAGCATATTATGTTGTTCAGCGTGATCCCACAGCAAGGGAAGATATCGCAGGAGTCCATCAGCGTGTTGAGACACAGCTTCTCCGTTCCTTTCGGCGATGAACGATAAAATGGTCAAAACATGCATCTGTAACAGGCAAAAAAAAACTGTTGAATTACAACCAACTTGTCAATATAAATCCTAACAAATATCGGTACTTCCCCCAATATTCACTTGAAATGTGTCATATCAAGTGAAGAAAGATGTAATTAATAGAATGAAAGAACACATTAAATGATCCATGACACAACCATGTAAATGATATTTTGAAAGACGGAAATGTAAGTGTGAACAACACACGAACATGCATAAGACGATGTATGAATGTTGACGACGCGATGAATGTGTGTCCAGAGAGAAAAATGTGGCGTTCAGTTCACTCTGCCTACCCCGTGAGGGACATGACGTAATGGTATGTATATACCACTGATATAGTATAACTTGACAATCCATTATGGTGCCATCATTTCATTTTTTCCAGATTCTGTAAAATTATAAATAGAATATAAAATGATACCAACTTTGGTGTCGCATTCGTCAGCCTCCTTGAGTAGATCAAACAACATGGTGAATGCAGACTCCAGGAACGGTGTGAACTGCTGAGTGCTGAAGTTGAAGTCGTCTATGGTGAGGTATAGGGCGTCGCAGGCGGCCAATCTCACAGCCATGTCCTCGCCGGGGGCGAGGAGTTCCAGAAGAGCCTGGTATAGGGGAGGACGCAGCTCACCAGATACTTTCACGCCCGACCATTTACCTGAACAGGAACAATTATCATTTACAAAACATTGCAAATAAAATACCAATGTGAAAACATTTTGGATATTATAGTATACATTTTGGATATTATAGTATACATTTTGGATATTTAGTAATTTTCTAAACGTTGTCTAATGTTGTTCACGCTTCTAACATTTCCATCTTTCAAAATACCGTTCACATGGACGTGCCATCCCTTCCTTGGGCGGCATTCAATTCCTGTCTGCTCTGTATATTTTCTTCGTCAGACGTTCCTCATTCATTCTACCCATGTGGCCAAACCATCTCAATGTGTTCACTTTCATTCTATTAATAACATCTCTCTTTATCCTACATTCTTTCCTTATGTCCTCATTTCTGACCCTGTCATACATCGTTCTATTACAGATTGTTCTTAGCGATCTCATTTATTCTACTTTCGTGCGACTTCTGCCATGTCCAGGTTTCACTTGCATACGTCAAGGTTGGCACTAAGATAGCGTTATGAATGGCAACTTTAGCATCTTTTGATAGGTTGCGGTCATTCATTACTGGTTTAAATTGGAATAAAAACAACACTATGATAATATAAACTTACCAATAAGCCATGCAACTCTTCTTCTGATTATTCTAAAATTATTATCTTTAATCTTTAACTCCTCAACAAGGCCAGTAGTAAACCATTCATCAAAGTCAATCTGAAAATAGTAAATTCAATAAATATTCACTCACAAAATAGATTTATTAAATGGTATTAATCTTACTTCACTCCAACTATCCAAAACACTTACCTCATCGTAGAGATCAAAAGCAGCCAATCCTACAGCATTATACACAGCGTCCTTTCTTAATATAGCAGCCAGATCATTTGGATCCAATGGTTGTTGTCGAACATGATTTAACAGTCTAACAAGTTCGGGAGCCAATGTCAATCTGAACTCGTGGAATAAAGTCAAAAATACAGATTCTATACACGGCTGAAAAACAGAAACAAACATTACTTTGAAAAAAAATTATCACGTAACACTGAGAGATACCAACGTGTGTAATGTAACCTAAGCCTGAGGTATCAGCCCCCCTAGACAATGTGTCATTTAGCTCAAGAAAAGAACAAGAAAAGATAACTCAATGTATGGAAGTGACAGTTGTCACGTCATTGGCAACTGTTACTTTTAAGTTATCTTTTCTTGAGCTAAATGACACATTGTCTAGAGGGGCTGGTTCGATTCCCACAGGGTATAAATAATTAGGATAGGAAAATTTTTATTTGAAATCATTACTCACACAATTCTTACTTTTCTATGCTGGCAACACTGTCTAGATCAGTGATGGGCAATTTTTTTAAGGGGAGGGCCAGATAAAATAAAAAAATATCTAGGCGGGCCGAAAAAAATTGAACAAAACAGATTTCTATAAGTGATAAAGTTTATTTTTGATTTTTACATCACACACAGCTTATATTATAAGAAAAAAAGTTACAAAAATTTATTATTCTTTAGAAGAGTATGGCTTATGTGACAGATGAAACTGTGACCAAGCTTCTAAAAATTGCTGAGATGAGCTAATTCGCAGTAGTGAAGCTAAATGAAGCTTCATAGTAGTAGAAAACACCTGTTCACAGATGTAGGAAGATGCACACATCGCTATTATTATCTTCTAAGTGGGTTGGGGAAACTTGATTTTGACAGGGCCTTGTAGAACTCAATTTTAGAAACGTTGAGAAATAGTTGCTTCAGTTCAACGCAGAAAATATCTACATTTTGGACTATTCTAGGTGTAATTTTAGGGGGTATTCGAAACCATGTCGCGGGCCGGATTGACTACCCCGAAGGGCCGCATTTGGCCCGCGGGCCGTACTTTGCCCATGACTGGTCTAGATGGAAAAAATTGCCATTAAACGAAAATTATATTTTCAAAATGGTTTAATTGTGGATTTGGTACCTATATACCGACTAGGGAATCCAATCTCGCATCAAAATTTCAATCCCGAACCCCCACGGGACTGAGGTTGTCTATCCCATGGTTCCGAGGATTTCAAACTATGTATCACAAATCACAATTTAAAATTATGTACAATACAACAAAAGACAACTAAATTTAAAATAAGGGTAGTATTTATCAATAATAAAAATTTAACATTACAGCTGAAACATCTTCTGCCTTTAAAAAATATTTCAAAACAAATCCTGAGTTTTTATTTTCTTTGTGTAAAAAATAATTTTAAGTGATTTTTCAAGTTATTTGCCAAAACTAATTAGCTACTATACAATCTCACACGAACGAAACAAAGTTGCATGATGCTTCTCAAGATGCAATCTTGTATGGAAAGTAAAGTATCTTGTAGAGAAATACTTACTCTATCCATGGTTGAAATTGGTCTTGCCGGATATATTAACAATATGTTTACAAGTAGGTTTTTCAAATTTGGATACTTAACAAATTGGTACACATATTTTTCAAATTCTGATATTTTATTCAGTCCAGAAAATTATGGGGATCCTTTACGGGTAATCTTGCATTACTGATCTCACAAAAATCATGGGGGATCCCAGGTATGCAGGACTACTGACCTATTATATTATTACATACTAGTTATATATAGTATAACTGCATGTATGGTAAAAGTAGAGAACGAATGTCTAGAACAAGTTGAGGAATATTTATATTTGGGGAGTATGTTCGAACGGAATGGAAGACCTGATAAAGATATTGAAAGAAGAGTTATATGGCAGGTAATAGAATAAACGGAGCACTCAAGACCAGTAATATCCGATCCAAGCATCTCAAAGGAAGCCAAAATTGCAATACACAATGCAATTGTAGTGCCTACTTTGCCGTATGCCAGTGAAACATGGACCTGGCAAGACACATGGAAGCAGAATAAATGCTGTAGAAATGAGATCACTAAGAAGAGTATGTAATAGAACAATATATGATAGAATAAAAAATTAGGACATAATGAGAGAATGCAAGATAAAGAAGGATATTATATGTAAAATGAAAGTGAATTCCTTGAGGTGGTTTGGACATATTGAAAGAATAAACGATGAACGACTGACCAAAAAAATATACATGGTTGCAAGAGATGGAGTGAATAGCAGAGGTCGCCCCAGAAATGGATGGCATGACCATGTGAATGATATTTTGAAAGAAGGAAACATAAAAAGTTTGAACAATCGATGAGCATGTATGAAACAATGCATGGATGTAAAGGAAGCCAGAAATGTGTGCAAAAATAGAGAGGTATGGCGCTCGGTTCTCTCTGCTTACCCCGTAAGGGACATGGCGTGATGGTATGTATGTACAAATTATATAATAAATTAGCAAAAGGTATTACGTTAGTTTGTACACAGCTGATAATAAAAATAATAATGAACCTATCTTACACCCTGTGTAAATGGCATTTTTATAATTTCTTTCAAGTAACAGGCGCCCTCAGTTCAAAGAAGCAACAGCTGCATGACAAACAATTTGAAATAAATTTCTCTTCTGTAAATCAATATTAGTATGTTTGTTCGAAATTAGAATGGAGGCCGACATGACAAGTAATATTACAAAATACTTTTTTACCCGTAAACTACATTTCCAAGTGCTACATGCTTCGTCGGTGGCAAAGCTCTCGGCATCAGCGTCCCATAGCGCCAAGTCATCAGAAGTGAGGAGAAAGAAGTGAGTGACAAGATGCTGACACATGTGGGTTACCGTAGGCTCAGTGAGGATACTCAGTTTGGCTTCGTGGGCGCGAATAGTTGCTTAAAAAAAAACAAATTACTTTCATAAAAAAAAGCATATTCTGCATCGAAGCTTTATTTGTTTTATTTTATGTGGCTCCTTGGGCAACTAACAGGTGCTATGTCAAATAATTATTAAACACACATCATTATTATTAATAACTCCACAATTACCACAGTGAAAACAATTGCATATAGTATATTAGGTAGAATTTAACTATATATGTATAAGCATAGATTTTTAATATATTATACTAGATGTAGCACTCTGTGCAAAAATAAAGTCATGGAATATCGCATGTTTGACGTTTTGGTTGGCAACATATTTCAGTTTTCCTTACATTTCAACACTTCCTAAATAACTGTTCTATAAACCTCAATAGCTAAAATGTTTTTTTAAACAAATAAATCCGAAAACAATTCACATTAGTGGTTATTCTCTATAGAAAAACAATGTGGCCTGGAACCAAAACGTCAAAAATCTCCCGGAAAAATGACTCACTTCATAAAAACTACGACACTACGATTTGCTAACTACGACATCTATTAGATTATAATAAAAATCTATGGATATAAGCAATACCATAATGTAACCTATTATAGTTTGTATACTATTATTATTTAATTTTTCTGGATATTTAAAATTTGGTTTTGAAATTAAAAAATTATATATATGACAGAAAATATAATTCTTTTAAAGTTATTTCAATAGGTCAGTCATGCTATCCGATATTTATTGTTTTTTGACGTTGGTCACCGAAAATAATTATTCATCCAAAAAAAATATATAAAACTAATTAAAATTCTCAATTGATTATATGCCACATAAATTTATTCTTCGAAAAATTCAGTTTTCAGTAAAGTTATAATATGCATTTATCTTTCCATAATTGATATAAAATGTTATTAGTTTTAGTTTGTTAAATTTCAACTAAAATTACCGGGATCTTTTGTTAGCTCCATAACTCTAGCGGGCTTATATTCGGCACAGAGCAGCACGGCTTTAAGCAGGTTGAGACATTGAATCGCAAATCTTTCATAGGTAAAGCTGGAACCCTGCTCCGTGAAGCAATAGAACGCCACAAACTCAAGAGTGGGACCGACCAGAGGCACGTAGGACAAAGGGTGGGTCAATAGGGCTCCCAGAGCCACCTTCGTCAGATGTATGATGAACTTTTCACAAAGTTCCAGTAAATATACACCGCGACCCTTCAATAGTTTTCCTGAAACAAATGAACTCACGTTAAACATACATACACAAGCAAAATAACTAATCCAACTCTATTACATACGTTTATGCAATCAGTTTTTTTTCGTACATTCTAGTATTCTACTGGAGCCAATTAGTCCCCATATGAGGAACACGTGAAATGTATGTAGCAAAATTCAATATTTTAACAACAAAAAAATAATTTGTTATTCTTCTTCTTCTTCTTATTTTAGATCGTAGATCTGTTTATTCGAGAAAGCTATTCCTGTGAAGCTGAGATCCAGCTATTCCTGTGAAGCTGAGATCCAGCTATTCCTGTGAAGCTGAGATCCAGCTATTCCTGTGAAGCTGAGATCCAGCTATTCCTGTGAAGCTGAGGTCCAGCTATTCCTCCGCCTCTTCGATAGTCTTCCGGGGAGGCGATGCCCTAGTGGGATTTCGTTTGCCGCTATGGATGGGATTCAAGATGCGTCCATCCTGTTGACATGGTCCTTCCAAAATCTTCTCATAGCTCTACTCCATCGTATAATGTTTGTGTTCTTGTTAAACGAAATTGGTTGAGGCATAATAAATATAATTTATTGCATGTTATTAGTTTTCTGAACAAGATAAATAAAAATATATCTTACTACATTCCAAGCTGGTCTTGGCTCTGTCAAAGACAACATTCAAAAATGCTATCGCATCCTGACTTTCATGTGGTTTCTTCAGACCAAACATTGTCAGCTTTCTCAATATCCTCAGAGCAAACAGGGCCTTCTCTAAGTTTTCTGTGATTATCTCGGTTGTTTCGCCTTCTTGTATCTGACGCAGAAATGATTGAGTGTGCTCGTCCCAAATTCCCAATATGTATGAAAATACATTGGCCGTTAGCTCCTGGAAACAAAACAAAATAAAAACATTATCACAAACTTTAAAAATGAGACCCAAGTTGTTAGTCATACATTTGTATACTAACTGATTCTAGCTTTGATTCCCAACAGAACTCAACCTCGGCTAAAACTTCGGCTTGCTTTTTTTGACCAAAGCTGCAGTTGTAGTCTAATTACAATATAATTAATAAGCCCTTTACCTTTGATACTACAGATAAAAATAAAAGAATCTCACCTGAAACATTCTTTTATCAACGGCAAGTCGCTTTGCAGCCAGAGTCTTTACGATATCGTGGAATATCAAAAGAGACCTGTGCTGTTCCAACCTCACTGGACATTTCATTTTACTCAGGAGAGTCGGAACTAACTCTGGCCATTGACTGGGACAGTCAAACCTAGAAAATAACAATTCAAAAACTTAGAAACCTAGAAAATAACAATTCAAAAACTTAATCATCAAATCAGAAGAACCGCACCACTGTGTCTGTTAATCGCAGAAATTACTACAAATGTAAATTAGACCTCAAAAGAATAGAAAATAAAAAAATGTTATGGCAGAACAAATATCAAAACTTAAAAAATATCTTCATCAAATAAACAATTGTCCTTGATGGAGAGTGTAGTTGTATACACAGCTATAATAATAGCACATGTTTGCATAAGGACTATTTTGAAATTTTGTATATTTATGCAGTTATTTTGGTAATACAAAAATTATCCCTCCTGAAATTACGAAGTCCAACTGTGGTCTTCAGGGGATTTCATTTTCTGCTATAGACGCAGGTCTGTGTGGTCCCGAGGTTATGCACATTAAATATGATGGGGTTGTAGTAGAGACGAATATAACTCTGGTTCTACGATATACATACATTCACAGTATAATATATAATTCCAATATACATGACAATATGGACAATATACAATACCTATGTGAACTCTTTGACAGCCATAATAATGAAAATGACGGTGTTCCAACACATCTTCTTTATGGTGACAGGAAAAATTATTCGAAAAACAATTATTCGAATGCTCAATTTTACGAAAATCAATTTTACGAATGGCAATTATTTGAATCACATTTTTTCGAAAAACAATTTTCCGAACACACAATTATCATAAATTACAATTGTTCGAATTTTTATGACGTCATGTTGGTAGTATTGTGAGAGAAATAAACCATAGATTTTTATTATAATATACTAGATGAGAAGTTTGTATGAATCGAAGTGAGGCATTTTTCCGGGGGATTTTTGACGTTTTAGTACATCGTTTTTCCATAGAGAATAACGAATAATGTGAATTGTTTTGGGATTTATTTGTCGTAAAAAACACTTTGTTTATTTAGATTTAGAGAAAAGTTATTTAGGATGTGTTGAAATGTAAGGAAAACTGAAATATGTTGTCAACCAAAACGTCAAACGCGCGATATTCCATGACTCACTTTTTGCACGGAGTACTACATCTACATAGTATATTATTATGTATAATAAAAATCTATGGAATAAACAACATGGCGACGCACCGCGCTGTCAAATATCAATTATTAAAAATGTGCAACATACGTACCCAACAATAATACAACAAGTAATAATAGTCTACATACATCAATATATGTAACTGGCAAATAATATGTCAAAGGAGGCAACATAATGACACAAAAATATATTAAATTCGGTCAATTGGTTTTCCCACAAATGTTAGTTCAAACAATTTGCTTTCAGACAATTGTCATTCTGATAACTGATTTTCGAAAAATTGTTATTCATACAATTGCGCATTCGAACAATTGTGTTTCGAAGAATTTTCATGTAATCCTTCTTTATACACACTCATGCTATCTCCCTTACACATATCTTACATTAAACATTCTTGAATTTTAATTTACACCATTTCAAAATATAAGTTGATTAAAGAATTTACAAGTTTTGTGACATTTGAAAGTACATAAAAATATAATGCAAATATGAGTGAATTTTTGCGATTGATAATATGTATAATTTGATGAAGAAATAAATATAATATTGATAATGGGAATACATATGGAAAGCAGATAGAATATTTAAGTACATATTATATAACGGTTCGCAACCCTAGTAATCACTACACTAACCTTGCAATTTTAGCAATGAGTACAGCGAGCTGCGTGGCGACCTGATGAACTGGTTCATTGACCATTGTCGGAGTAAGAAGGGCTTCCCTCAATCTCTGCTTCTCATCTTCAGGAATACCGTTGGGCGCGTTTTTTCTCCAGTAGCGATCCACGCCATTCTTGAAGCACATAACAGCCAACCATCGCACATTTGTGTCTACAGCGTGATTTGAAAATATACTCTAAAACATGAATAAAGGTATAAAGCAATATAAAATTATACAGTATCCGTGTATCTGACTTCGGAACATTTTTCATATTAAGTTTTTTTTGCTTCGTAGCATATACGCGGGGGACCATATAGTAGACAAATTTTAATAATCAATGTTTCTTGTGATTTAGAAGTACCTAGGTATAAATATCACCAAATATCTTGAACCAGGTTTCCAGGTGTTTGATTTGTTGGTTAACGTGCAAATCACCCCCTTCTCGGCGAAATGGCTAAAGATATTTGGCGACAACTATACCATTCTTATTTGCAGGATTCAAATAGTAATTTGTTTTGTAAAAATGAACACCTGCTAATACTATGTAATGTCAATAATTGTTGCATAGTTATTTTGTTGAGTTGTTAAGGCAGATATACCCACATGGTCCTTCGAGCCGGACCTTACTTGAAGTGCTGTTTTGAAAATTGAAAATTTCACCCTGTGTACTTTCCATTGTATCTTTAATGACAGTGCCAGATACATTAAACAGTTTTCTTGTATATTTTTGTGATATATATTGCGTGTTATTGTAATATATTGCGTATTATAAACATATTAGGGGGCCATTTAACCTTAACACCTCAATTTCAAATCAAATCCCTCAAATATGTTAAACAGTGTGTTTCTAGAAAAAATAGTATAAGTTTATCTTTTCAATATTTCTCTAGTGAATGTTCGTGACACAATTTTAAAATTCTGCCTTAATTCCCATAAATAAATTATTAAAAATATCCTTTTTTACAGCATTTTTGTGAAATTACTCCATAACCACGTGTCGTAGAGAAATAAATCTTTTATACGCTTAAAGAGTGCATAAAATCAAAGTGAATGACCGATATAGTTTTTTCATTTCAACTAAGGTTTGTTCTTAAAATGCAAAAAATCAACAAATTTGGGGTTTCCGATATTTTAAATCACGTATAAAACTTTTTTAACGCACGCGATATTTACCCTTACTAACGCGTAACATCATAGTGCATTGGGCGGTTTTAATATATCATGTTTTCAGTTACTAAGTTTAGCGTTATATGTCCTCTTAAGACAATTGTTAGAAATATGTCCATTACAGTAGTATTATTATTTTATTATGATCCGATTGTCACCCCATGGGGGCAAGTCCTGTCAAACGGTGGAATCAAAACCCTCATGATAACCCATGTCATGGATATAATTATCTTATGGAGTTCTCTAATATATAAAGATATTATAGTACTCAATAAGATAATTATATCCATGACATGGGTTATCACGAGGGTTTTAATTCCACGGTTTGACGGGACTTGCCTTCCATAATAGAATTCGGAAAGTTTTAAAAGAAAACAGAATTCTAATTACTGTCAATGTTTCTACAATGGTCAGCTTGCCTTTACTGATTTTAACTAGTCGCAGGTCTATAGGAGTGAGTATGGTCTGACAAGCAGTTTGGAATTACCAGATTTTACAAAATATTTTTTTTTAAATATGATCCCATTGCATCCCATTCTGAAATTTTGTAGGTTTATACTAAAACATTGAACAAAGAAATTTTTGTTTAAATGCGTTTTTGAGACTTTACAAAAATGATTTTTGAAGATTTCCAAAAAATTTCAATATCATGAATATGGCCGGTATATATCAAATATAAATATCTGAGATGGTGAATTCCAAAAAATACTTTTTTTGTTGATTTCATGCGGATTGATAGATTGTAAATGGTGTTTAATTGGAGACTGATCAAAAGAAAACTACATTATCAAATCTTAACCAAATTTAAATGAAACCACTCCTGAGGTTCCCTTTCTAAATGGAAAGTAAAATCATTATAATTGGACCATTTACTAAAATACATATTTCAAGAGTAACTGATAACCTCCTTCATTTTTGAAGATGGAGTTGACAGCGATGACTCATCACAGCGATTTTAGTAAGATTTTTTTTGTATCTTACTAAAACCCTCCACAGACACCAAACGGCTTACCAACTGTGCCACGGCGGTCAGAATCTTCATGGCTTAGTTGGTTAGATATCTGACTCCTGAGCGTAAGGTCCCGGATTCGATTCCCGGTGAAGACACAATAACACAGATAAATGTTATATACCTAAGTCTCCAGAATGTGAAAACATGTTATTGGGTGCATGTTAAATTGATACTTAACATAGTACCTGTTAGTTACCCATGAAACAAATACACAAACCCCCTTCATCCTTCCGAAAATAAAATATATGTCAATAAATTTAATAATTAAAAGAATACAAATAGACTTACAAGTAAAAGGGAATAAAACCCAGGCTCAGTTTCCCATTCTTGCAATTTTTTTTCGGCTGGTTTTAAAATCTCCACATCCTGATTGCAGGCCCTGTGGAGGGTATCCAATACTAAGGCGTAAGCCGTGTTTGGATCCATTCTTCATCAAAATAATATCCTTGAAACCATAACCTGTCAAATCACAAAAACACATTGTTTTGATATCAATTTTCGTAAAACTAACACACATATAACGAAACTATCTTGGCGAAGTAATGACATGAAACATGTCGTTAAATCATATCACATTTAGCCATAATAAATCATAATATTATAAATACGCAATGACCGTGTTATACCTATACATAAAATGAAACGTCAAACGTCGGAACTCTTAAATATACTAATAAAAATATCATGTAAGAAATTAAACAATATCAATATGCACTCTATAAATATAGCTTCATTACTGAAGCAATAATTAACCGTGTAACGACGTATTTTTAGGCCAATTTCAAATGGAAGAAAACCGACAGCAGTGATAACGAAGACATGGCCACCCAGTTACAAACCATGACACACCTAATAATGAAGATACTTATAGAGGAAAATAAGACACCACATCAATCTAAAAAACATTGTCTATAACTTACAGTGCAAATAATTTAGGTGAACAATATTGTAAACATTTTACGACACAATTTTCGCTTTTCCACGGAATAAGAACTTGCGGCAAACGCATCCGCAAAATTCCAATACGAAATGTGCAAAATTTCTTCTTTACCGGCAACACCTTTTCAACGTTTTGTCTATGGGAAGAAATATTGCCATATTTGTGAAACGAAAATAATTCAAATCGCCTTTTATCAATACCTACTAGAAGACAATGCCTACCAGTACTTTTGTGACGTCATCGTTATGAGACGATGTGTGTACCTCAGTACCTGTCAAACCTAACACGCGCATACAAAATTCATGAAACTTTGTAATATTTCTACTTTACGTAAAGTAGAGTAGAAGTATTACAAATTTTGTTATATTTTTTATTTTCTACAAAGTTCTTATGAATAAAATGTTTGAGTTAATAAAAACTATAACCTACATAATATATCATTGCAAGAGGGTTTAGGATATAGGGGAAAATGAGTAGGAGAGGAGAGGGATTTGCTCCCTTTTGGAGAATCAAGTTGTCGTGTCAATCGAAAGATCAGTCCCAGCGCAGGCATACCCAAAATACAGTTAAAATTTAACCATCCTCATCAAACATTTTCTGTAAAAATAAAAAAAAAACAAATGAGATGTACTACTACTTTTTGAATATTTTTTATAGAAAATTTAATTATCTAGTTGGGCATTTTACGATATTTTTAAAAACTTTGGAAATATAGGCAGTTAAACACATAAATTTATCATAAAAAAGGGTTTTTCTTAATCAAAAATGTTTGAGATACTGGATTTTTTTTTGAAAAAAAGTCATTTGATATTTTATATTTTTCTATATTTATACCACTTTTCAGCTTTCTAGCTTTTATGGTTTTTAAGATATAGGGGAAAATAAAGTAAAAATTTAAAAGTTGCTAACTCCGGACTGAAACAAAAATTCAAAATTATAAGTATGAAAATTTTGTAGGCCTATAACTATCTAAATATTCTGAAATATTATTCATTTAGTGTGTGTGTGTGTGTCGCCCTTATAAATTTTAATCTGCTCTATTTACAGAGCCAAAATTTCAGAACATTTAGATAGTTATAGGCCTACAAAACTTTTAGACTCAGAATTTTGAATTTTTGTTTCAGTCAGAGGTTATCGACTTTTTAATTTTTGCTTAATTTTTCCATATATCTCAAAAACTATACAAGCTAGAATCCTGAAAAATTGTATAAATAAATATACACAAATAAAAAATCTCAAATTCATTTTTTCAAAAAATTCCAACGCGTTCCAATGTAGTGTCTTATTAACGTTTATAACAATTTGGCGCTATCCACCGTGAGGTCTTCAAAGCAGGTTTTAACGTCAACATTTTTGGCCATAATTCCATAATTGTCAACGTAATTAATAATACGGTCACCCACGAAAGTATTGTTAGGTATTGTCATATTAACTTGATATCTAAAGAAAGACGGAGAATATACTCGTCCCACGTTGGGACGCGAAATTGATATCTAGAGAAGGCGGAGAAAAATACTAGTCCCAAGTTGGGACGCGAGATTGATATAAGGAGGCTGGGAAGAAATATATTGGTCCCATGTTGGGACGCGAAATTGATAACTAAAGAAGCTGAAAAGCATAATAAAATAAACATTAAACTCTGCCCTGAAAATAAAAATCAAATAAAACACAATCGGCTGCGATGTGCCTGAAAAGACAAATACATACAAATACAGGCATGGTAAAAATAATATATACATAACTGGAAAGATCTTACCAAACTGCTGGTCTCGTAACGGGACTGTAGAGGAAACACTTACACTACATATCACTTTATATTAATTAAAAATAACTTAAAACTATCTTAAATTCACCCCTCGTTGGTTATATGGACCTGAAACACACTTATTCACTATTATGCGATTATTTAAATTATTTTTATTCTTAAAAGTTATTTTTAATAGTAACTTAAACTATGTTAAATTCACCCCTCGTTGGTTTTATGGACCTGAAACACACTTATTCACTACTTTATACAATTAGAGAAAAAATGCTACGGCCGTCCGATAGCCTAGCAAACTCGCACTCTCGCACGCGGGTCTCTACAACTACCGACCAACCACTGACTCCTACCGAATGACAACTGATCGACTACAGCCGGGCGACCCAGCGCCCGTGAAACATGGAGTAGGGGAGGGGGGGGGTGGTTAACTGAAGAATCAATCCGTACCGCCGGGTGCCAACCAAGATTCCAGGAATCTGCCAAATGCATTTTACATTTCAAATTTATTTTCAATAGAAAAGACAATGCTTAAATATATAAACAAGGCCTGGGAGGCCGCTATAATCCGTTCCTAGAATTAATAGAAGAAATACATTAGGCCAAAGTAAAATAATGGTTTTTGGGTTTCTTTGATATCATAA
Organism: Molanna angustata; assembly: GCA_963576475.1. Classification (NCBI taxonomy): domain Eukaryota; kingdom Metazoa; phylum Arthropoda; class Insecta; order Trichoptera; family Molannidae; genus Molanna; species Molanna angustata. The sequence goes on from OY754977.1 coordinate 32,704,921, forward strand.
TGCATGGAAATATATCGATCACAATACCTATGGAAATATCAATCGCCTCTCCTTTTATGATCGAGATAATCCATGCAAAGACAAAAGAAACCAAATATCGTATAATCAGACAAAAGTAAACGCATTACCAGAGCAAGAACGTATACGACTAAACACGATTCTTCTTTCCACCGCAATGTTCTACATAATAACATTTTCTTTTTCGATAAACATATATGTAACGCTTAATATCGCTTCCAGAAAACCGCATCGCGAAGAAGCTTCACCTTAATTATAATGGGGCCAATACCATACCGCAATCGCTTCCAACCATCGAACAAACAAAACCGTATAACAACTATCCATAATACAATTCGATTTCCGATAACTCAACGTCATAACGCATTTACATAGTTTTACGCTCGTATCTATCTTCAATCGCAATACAACATCTTCCGCAAGTGCCTTTATCTAATACCTCTACTTCGTCGGCTGATTCATTCGTGTCCATCCGTTATCTCATTTTCCTCTGTGATTTACTTAACGTTGTCCTCTCAATTAAATAATAAAAATACCGCACTTTTTCCCAAAGGCATATAACACACTAAAAATCCATCACGCCGTATTCTGCTATTTACCTATCAATTATCACGTCTTTGTCTCATCTTTTTAAATCATTATCTCATCCGATTACGTCATTATCTCATCCTTTTACGTCATTGTCTCATCATATTGCGTCATTATCTCGTCTTATTACATTTCGTTAACCGGCTACTACTAAAACTTATTCCTTTCATCTAAACGTTCGATTTCGAGTAGTCTAATTCTGCTTTCGTTACAAATCGTTATCTCTTTGGGTCAAATGTCCATCCAAATCTGCGCGAATTAAACTGCGAGTGGCTGTAGAGTCTATCAATGCTACATAGAGAGAATCATCAATCGTCTAGTTTATCTGCGGGGAGGCTAATCCTACCAATAACACATAGATCGTCTATATTGTATTCTTATTCGTAATTCCGTCATTCTACTCCTCTTCGTACCTATTCATCTCATTACTACTCAGCGCAACTACTGGCGTACCTAATTCATGATCCGGCGCGACTACGGGTCTTCTCTCTTTGAATTTCTCAGGATCTTCTCATCATCCGACGTATCATCATCATCATTTTGCTACCTCTCGACGTTTCTACTTGCTTCCTTTCATCCGACGTATCTTCATCATCATCTTGCTACCTATCGACGTATCTGCTTGCTTCCTTTCATCCTACGTATCTAATCAACTATCAGCTTCCTACTGCTCGACGTATCTGGCGCGACTACCAGTTCTACTTCCGCCGCGAATTCTGAACTACTTCTTATGATGCGTATCTTCTCGCTATTAGCCTCCACGGTCTTTACATCGTCATCATCCTCTCTATGCACATACAGCCTCCACAACCACTACAGCAAAATCTACAGAATTGGGATCATCATTATCCTCCAAACAACTTCATTCTTCATTCACAGAATTTTTATTACTCATCAAAACCATCTACAGATTTATAAATCACCTTCATCGTCAGAGTTATAAACCACTATAACTTCATCATCTACAGATTTATTATCCACCTTCATCGTCAGAGTTATAAACCACCATGCTTCATTAACTACAGATTTATTATCATCATCCATCGTCAGAGCTAAAAACCACCATAACATCATGATCTACAGATTTATAATTCACCTTCATCGTCAGAGTTATAAACCACAACAACTTCATCAGCTACAGATTTATTCTCCACCTCCATCGTCAGAGTTATTTTAAATTCTTCACCTACAGAATTATGCTGCCTATAGAATTATAATCCACGATACTTCGTCAGAGTTATAATAAATTCATCACCTACAGAGTTATTATTCATCAATATTCATATACAGAGTTATTTTTCTAAAACTTCACCTACAAATTCAATAATAATTACAGCCTCCTGTGAGGTCACGATATCTTGAAACAATCGTTATATTATTATTATTAGGGCGCCAGTTCCACGTGTATAGACCTGGTGGAACACAGGTTCAATTTATTCAGATACTCGTTAGACCATTTGCAATAAAAAATCTCATTCGATAAAAAAACGCTATCATATCCTCTACTATCCGACGTCGTAAAAATAGTACTAAATATTCTATTAATTTAACATATTTAAAAATAAAATAAATATCTAACTCCTGGGCTAACAAATAACAGCAATTCTATATTACCGCGGCTCATATTATCATTTATATTATTCGCTACAAACCTAGTCTCATATTTTTATAAGTATACCACAAATTTCGTCATCACGTTCTACTATCCAATAATTGCATACATATATAACGACCGAAAATATATAAAGAAAATCCACCTCAAAAAAACATAACTATCGAAACAGTAATAAATTTCTACAACTGAAAATCTCCACGTGGTCTGTGAAAACAACAGTTATTAAAACACGCTCAAGTATCCCGACAAATAAATATTTCAATATCAGTAAAATAAGTATACATAAAAATCATTCTTAAAAATTACACGCTTCAAAAAAACACAGCTATCTACAAACAAAACTTAAATCTCAGGGCGGTTCGTTAAAAACTACTGTTTTTAAAATGCCCCACGTTTTGGGGGCCAATTGATATCTAAAGAAAGACGGAGAATATACTCGTCCCACGTTGGGACGCGAAATTGATATCTAGAGAAGGCGGAGAAAAATACTAGTCCCAAGTTGGGACGCGAGATTGATATAAGGAGGCTGGGAAGAAATATATTGGTCCCATGTTGGGACGCGAAATTGATAACTAAAGAAGCTGAAAAGCATAATAAAAATAAACATTAAACTCTGCCCCTGAAAATAAAAATCAAATAAAACACAATCGGCTGCGATGTGCCTGAAAAGACAAATACAGGCATGGTAAAAATAATATATACATAACTGGAAAGATCTTACCAAACTGCTGGTCTCGTAACGGGACTGTAGAGGAAACACTTACACTACATATCACTTTATATTAATTAAAAATAACTTAAAACTATCTTAAATTCACCCCTCGTTGGTTATATGGACCTGAAACACACTTATTCACTATTATGCGATTATTTAAATTATTTTTATTCTTAAAAGTTATTTTTAATAGTAACTTAAACTATGTTAAATTCACCCCTCGTTGGTTTTATGGACCTGAAACACACTTATTCACTACTTTATACAATTAGAGAAAAAATGCTACGGCCGTCCGATAGCCTAGCAAACTCGCACTCTCGCACGCGGGTCTCTACAACTACCGACCAACCACTGACTCCTACCGAATGACAACTGATCGACTACAGCCGGGCGACCCAGCGCCCGTGAAACATGGAGTAGGGGAGGGGGGGGGTGGTTAACTGAAGAATCAATCCGTACCGCCGGGTGCCAACCAAGATTCCAGGAATCTGCCAAATGCATTTTACATTTCAAATTTATTTTCAATAGAAAAGACAATGCTTAAATATATAAACAAGGCCTGGGAGGCCGCTATAATCCGTTCCTAGAATTAATAGAAGAAATACATTAGGCCAAAGTAAAATAATGGTTTTTGGGTTTCTTTGATATCATAATGCATGGAAATATATCGATCACAATACCTATGGAAATATCAAACTCCTCCAAGGGTATTGTCTTCTAGTAGGTATTGGTAAACACTTGGAGGGGTATGATTTAAACAAAATTTACTTTAGATGGCAATGTATTGAAAATTCATAGACAAAATATACACATGACACGTGCTTTTTTGTTCCCTTGTCAAATGTCGAAGAGGAAATGTCAAACATCCACTAACTATGAAAAAAATGTTTAGCTGCTTTATAGCATAATTTGGTAAGCTATTATTTTGGTTCGGTTTTTAATATTATATGAAAAATGTTGGAGACATGTTCAATTTTATTATGCTTTGGTTATGTGTGACGGGTATATATAGTGCGACGAAATGATACATGCGTATTCGGTTATATTAAATGTGAGTAGCCCCACAAGTGGGGGCTACTTCGCATCGCCCACTGCATCCATGTTCTTGTATCATATTATGTTTCATAACCTGTTAGAAATAAAAATATATATATTGATAGGAATTATGATTTACAGCTCAAAAAATGGAAGCATCGTTTCAGACAGTGCCTTGGTATTCTGCAGATGAATGGAGGAGAGTGTTTGAATTACTGTTTGGACCAGATAGCAATGAAATTAGCAAGAAAGAAGGTCTTCAAATACTTCTCTTGTGGAAAGCACGGTGTCCAATATTGCCTTCTGGAATCGAGTCTACACTGGGCCTCTTGGAAGTTGACTTGCAAGCTCCTGTAACAGAAAAAAATCCAAATATTTCCGATCGTCTTTTACGATTGATGTATTCTTCTGTTCTGATGCGATTCATTAATCACATGCTGGACGACGGTCAAGCGAGCGGACTAACCTTGTTGAGAGCCGCATCTAAGTTAAACATACCAGAATGGATAGTTAATTTGAGACATGAAACAGCTCATGGCCACGAAATACCTCCTTTGAATTTATTGAGAAATGCAACTTACTATTCCTTGAATTGGCTGTATAAATCTTACTGGAGTCAACATAATGATATTATAGAAAACTATGTTGTCGAAGACTGTGCCAGATCAAAGAATGATTTTCAGTATGATCTTTCTCAATTAATTTATAATCATAATTTATTAGCAGCCTTTTCTTATCACATATTCCACGTTAAAACTCTGTCGGATATACCTGACGATGATGTAAAGAAACCCCTGTTTGAATTTCTCTCAATGCGTATTTATAAAAGTGAAAATGAATTATCATGGAATGTTAAGATAAAAGTACTTTTAAGCAAACTTTTAAAGGAAATAAAAATTATTATTATGAAGTCAAAAGATTCTGATAATGGAAAATTTTTAATTGGAGAATTATTAAATTCTGAATCTATGTTTATGTCGTTGGATGTTAATATCACCGAAAAGAGGGAATCGGAAATAAGTAACAAAATGTCTCTGAAATATGCGAATGTCTGGGAACCGCTTTTAACCTTATTACACGAAACAGATTTACTAGGATTACTTGTAGAAGATTTACTTTGCATAGTAGAAAATGAGACTGCAGACGCAGAGAGAAGATTGCTAGCTGCTATGTGGGTCAAGGAAATTGCAATTGGACTCTATAAATCTGTAATATTTGAGGAAGTTCCACATCTGTAAGTGTATGCATTATTTATACTAGTTTTCGTGCAGAGGTAAAAATTTGACCGATTCATTAATTTTTTTAGTTTGAAAAGTCATTGTGCCTGATGAATGATAAAACGAGTGGGTTGTGGCCAACACTAAACTCTCCACACCATAGAAAGCGTTCATTTTTTCTTCTTGAAATGTTGACAATCTCTAAATGCATTTTTATGAAGTACATTTCTATTAGATTCTTAAACAAATTAAGATTCCCAGAGGACAAAAGTTTTCACAATACACCATAGACACAAAAACATTGTAACGAAACTCATAGTATGAATTTTCTACATGATACCCGTTGAAAAATTCCCGTTGAAATCATGACTCCCCACTATCCCATAGTGTGGAGATTAAAAATCATCTGTTCATCAAGGGGTACAAAGTTTTCTTTTCACCTATTGCAAAGTGTAATTATGTCATTGGACCTGATCTATGATAAAAACATCATCTATACATCAAGGGGTACAAAGTTTTCATTTCACATATTGCAAAGTGTAAATGTTTAAGTACCATTTATATTTTATTGACAATATATAATTTAACTCCCGACAGAAAAAAATCCAATGTTTGCGTATATGCAATTAAAAAATATAATCGATTTACCATTTATATTGTTTCACAGTAAATGTATTTTCTTTTAAATGTTCTGTATATAAATTTATTTGTTATATATAATGTATTTGACATTGGCAGTATCCGTAGGTACCTACTATATACTCTTTTATTGGCAGTATGAAAGTAAACAATGTATGGTGTTCGCGCCACAAATTTTAAATAAAAAATATCACTGCATTTGACTTATTTGGTATCTCTATGTGTCATTCAAATAAGCAATGCATCGACTCGGCCAATAGGATGGCCGGATGTTGATCAAGACTGCCGCCAGTTGTCTATATGGACGACATTAGAACAAGTGTTCGCCCCGCTCGCGCTGTGAAAAGAAGACTTTTTATTTCACTGTTAATTCGCTGACGCATCTCTATTATTGCAATATATATCTATTTAAGTTTCGCAATCATCTCGCCGCATTCGCTCTACACCATATGGCTTAACATGTAATATTTTCTTATTTCATTTAATGTAGGTATTTGTAACACATATTATGTAAATCAAATATTTTTTAATTGCATATACACAAACATTGAATTTTCGGGAGATAAATGATATTTTTATTGACAAACTTTTTAACATCTCAATAGAGACAAAGTTGTAATATTATAGAAGAACCAGGAACTCGAGGCACCTACAGGGCTTACGACACCTGTCATCAGCTGGTTTATTGTCTATTTATTCTATAATATCCCAACTTTGTCTCTATTGAGATGTTTAAAAGTTTGTCAATAAATGTAATATGTATAAATTTTAGCTTTCTACACTCTTTATCCATATAATCTTTAACTATGTCAAATCTGAAACTCCTTCGTGCACACATGTTTAAAAAAGGGTCTGCAGTTATCATTTCATGTATTAATATTATGTAAATTAAATAATAAATAGTGGGCGACAAGAGTAAAATAACATACCTACATAATATATAGATGGGCCATGTATGAGATAAAAGTGGTGTTCAAAATTTATCAGTGATGAAAATTTTCAATACACTTCTAAACATCACATTTATTTTTGATGTTGGCAAAGTTTTGTGCATCATTGGTAAGGCTCAACACTAAAAAAAATATGCATTCACCCACCAGCACTGAGAACTTTTTTAGAGGCACTTGAATGATCGTCTTCTAAAATCAAACCGTGCTACCATTGTGCACCAAGAGTGAGATTGCCATTGTGTACATGTGTGAGACAGATAGTGACGACATCCAACACGAGGCACATGTTGTTTTGAAGTTGGTTGGCACGGATGGTATGACGGGTAGGCAAAGTCAATCGTTTTTGTGACACTTCAGCTGACAGATCAGTGGTTTGATTACTACTAAAAAAACAGTCCTTCCATTGTAAAAAATACAACACTGAAATTTCTTAGAATAAAAGATTTGGCAAAAGTGCAAAATATCCTCATCCATTTTTGCATTACATATATGAATCAGCCGGCGCTGGTGGGTTAAGGTGGTTATACAAATATATTTAGAAAATCAAATTGTTTGTAATGTAGAGAAGTATGTCTTTATATTAGGCTTAATTATAATTATTTGTTTTATTTATTACAGACAATTTTTGGAAGAAGGGAATGTCAAAAAGGATTCTTTATTTCTTCGATTGATACATCATCATCCAAATCAAAAATATGGTCTCACATTTGATTTGCTCAAACCAATTCCAAGCCAATTACACAACGTGGACTTTGTCTACAAAACTTTGACTAACGTTAATCCTTATCTAAATATTTATGTGAAAGAAATTCTAGTTTTGATGGAACCAATAGTGTCAAAATTATCAGTCAAGCAACTTTTGGAATTAGCCGGAATCATGTCAGGGTCTTTGAATAAGCCAAACGAAGCTATCGATGATAAGATACACACAGTAGAAGAAATCACGGGAGAAGTGGAATGCGAAGAAATGGAGTCTGAAGATATCATTGAACCACAATTAGAAAACCTTAACAAGAGTAAATGGGAAGTAGCTCCATCCAATTTTGACTGGGGTAAATGTCCAATTGGGATTTTGCCTTGGCAGACTAACATTTATGTAAATTCATCATATGTTTAAGGAACTTTTTAGCATTAAAGGTGAACCGATGATGCATTGCAACTGATTTTACTAGCTAGAATGTGCTGGAAAGAGTATACATTTATCTCCATTCACATTTTTGTCAAAGAGTTCATAATTTTTGTATTCACGAAGTGTAATGTTCCAATATTAATTCTCCGTTATATTTTTATTAAAAAAATATTTTCATAACCATATTTGATTAAATATTATATAATTTTCCCAGTTTATTATTTTTCTGAGATGTTTTTAATTTATTGTGTCTTTAAGATTTAATTCTATTATATTGTGTTCAATTTGTAGAAATTTAACCATTTTTTAAAATACTACTTAATTCCACTTATTTATTTTTATTCCACAACTAGTTCCAAGAACTACCGTTCTCTTCAGGTGGGTAAACTGTTTAAACCCAATTTTAAACCCACCTGAAGAAGAGAACGGGAGTTCTTGAAACTAGTTGTGGAATAAAAATAAATAAGTGGAAATAAACAAAGTTATATTGTTATTTTAATATTTTTAAAATGAATTTCCACCATGTTAACGCCTCTACCTTTGAATACAACAGTAGGTTTTGAAAACATAGCTATAATTACTAGTCATGTTGATTTTTCAATATATAAAATAAGGGTTTAATAACTATCATCTTAATTAAACCTGGAATACATGGATCAGTGGTCTTGTAGACTGACAGTTTTGAGATTTCTATGAAATTTCATGGATCTGATTCAAGAATTCGTACTATAAGTGATATTGTGTTAGTTATTTTTTGATTATAAATAAATATTTTTTGTCACACAAAATGTTTATTTCCTTATATATTATGACACATCTCATGAGAAGCCATTTGAGATAATCAAGAAAAGCAAAACAATTATTAAATGAGAAGACAAGAGTAATGATAGTAATTTTCTGTTTGGGGTCCATTCATTCTTACATCAGTTATTATATTCCACATTAATGACTGTAGTTGGGTATGTAAATTTATTTATCTATAAGTAAGAGTTGCTGAGTGGCTATTAAAGCCTTAAAAGGTGTAAGTACGACTTCTATGGCCCTGAACTGCCGCAGCATCTTAAATGGGGGAGCGGTTCAATCTACATATCATGTGGGTGCCGGGTCACAGTAATATAGGGTGGAATTGTAGGGCAGACCAACTTGCCAGAGCAGGTACCCTGTTATCTCCAGATAATATCAAACACAGACCTGGGGGGCAAGCCTGGTTCAATCGGCGAAATCAAAACCCTCGTGATTACCCATATCATGGATATAATTATTACATGAAGTTCTAAAATATCTTAAGATGTCATAGAACTCTATAGTGATAATTATATCCATGATATGGGTAATCACTAGGGTTTTGATTTCGCCGGTCGAACCAGACTTGCCCCCCTGGAGTACCCATGGCAACATTTAAACTCCGGGTCGGTGAGAAAATGACTGCTTGTTCTAACCAGAGGTGGTCTGAGGAAAGCACATGCTCCTTTGCCAAACAAACATGGCCAAAATATGATCTCAGAAGAACCAGAGAAATACTCTCGTTCAGAAGAGACTCACTCACCAGAGTCATATCAGTATTAACGGGACACTGGGTTATAGGAAAGAAGGCTAGGGCTGGAGGCATACGATTACTGCAGAGCATGCCAGAACGAGGAGGAGACGGTGGTCCACTTCCTCTGTCACTGTCCTGCTCTCTCTAGAGTTAGGAGAAGCTCCTTGGGAAGTTTCTTCTATGATGATTTATTTGAAATAGCGTCGGCCGACATCGGAGACATTATGACATTCATTAGCCACTCAGGCTGGTTCAAGAATGAGTGGGAGGACAGCCCCATTTGTGGTATCACAAAGGGCCAATGGGCCTAAGTGTGTTCTCCTTAAATAACTGCCACCCGCAAAAAAAAGTTGCTGAACATAATGTAGCCACCAGTAATTATTATTGATGTATTGTGATCACAGAATTATAGAATCGTTCCTTTAGTATCTAGAATTGGTGAGTGAAGGGTAATTCAGCGACAGATATTAGTTTCTTTGCTTTGGCTCGAAAAAAGTCAAACTAAGATAAATGAAGACACACAAGTCGGAAATGAGTCACATATAATATACACATGATTCAAATCACCATTTATAGTGTTTTTCTCTTGTGAATTGGATGTACTTAAAGAAAATCAGTAAAAAAATATTAAGTAAGATAAACTTCTGACTGTTTGGTAGTGCTACCATGAAATGGAATAAATACATGATATAATTTTATTTTATTTTGTGCTAACTGAATACCTGAAGCTATGCTGGCTTTGATTATTTTAATGTGCTGACTAAAAAAATACTAGGAAATAGATATTTTTATAAATATTTTTTTTTCTTTGGTCTGAGAAGACATCTGGCATCTCGGATGATGTCTAGAAAAACCAAGTCACAATCTACAAAACGTTGCTACGGCCCGTACTAACTTATGGTTCTGAATGCTGGGTATTGAGTAAAAAAGATGAATTCTTCGAACTTGTGAGCAACTTTGTAGAAGTTCATTTTTAAAATTAAAAACAATAACTTTGTTTACTTCTACTTTTTATATAAGAACGTTAGAACGTTTTCGAGCGTCCGCTCATCCTCAGTAACTTCTTATTACTAAACTTAAAACTAAATACAGACTACTTAACTAGGTACTGTTGAAGAGGTGGAGGTAGTGGGGGGGGGTGTTAGTGACAGTGGGTGGGGCTAACAATTTTAAAAGACAAACTTATGAATCACCTCTACATCTTCGTAACTAAATAAGTGTCCCGTTAATCTGGAGTGGTTTGCGATGTCCAAATTTATAGAGAAGTTTTTAATAGCATCTGTTGTTTTATTGTAAATGTTTGATGGTTGATTCTTCCTCTTTTTTATAAATTTTTCTTTCGATGTGATTTTTGTCGACACCATTATTTGTTGCTATTATTTTAATTGTTTCCACTTCTGTTAAATAATTTACTGTAAATTATTGACATAGTTTGAAATACAAAGAAAATAAAAGACTAATAGTTATCACCAAATTTTTCATCCGGAGGGGGACAGTTTTCGCACATACGTGATCAAACCAACCAAGTAAAAAAATTCAAATTTGTCTTCTGTACACCCAGGTGATTTCTCATGATAACTATATACCTACATAACTGAATTTCTTCCTAAATCTGCCAACACCTGTGTTACAACAGTTAGGTGAAAGGAGAGAATAAAATTAAAATAAAACAAACACATTTACACAAAATATTTAATAAATACATTGAATAAAAATTATATGTTGAAATAATATTGACATTTTATTTAAAAAATAATTCGCTTTAATTCTGTGAGTAATGACTATGTTAACAAAGTCAATCGACATATGACAAATGCGATAAACAAACTTAAATAATATATATAGTATAAATTAATAGTGTTTTTGTCTTGGTAAATATCATTTATAGGTACATGATCATATTTTTTACCATGAAACATGTTATTAGAATCACCAAAATAATAGATAAAATATGAGCATTGATAAAAAATAACATCTGAACAAAAATTCAGAACACTAATAAAACAATCAGTTCAATTCCAAAGATGAATAAATTTGAATGAAAATTAAAATAAAAAATGTGTTCACCAGGGTTCAAGTCTGGTCAACAGGCGGAATCAAAACCATCCACGATATGGGTAAACACGGATGGTTTTGATTCCGCCGGTTCACCAGACTTGCCTTCCAGAAATGTCACTTAATCATAAACTTCCTTTATTTTTTTCATTCTTCAGAATAGCAAAAAATAACATAAAATGAATAAATTTGACATTTCATAAAAAATTGTAGTGCATTATCAGGAAATTTATCAATCGCATTTGTCATCCATCTTTTTTTAATTATAATAATTTCTATTAAAATAAGACATTTTCGTAATGAAACGGGACATCACTGTCAAAAAATTAATATATATTTATTTACGACAACATCAAACCGACTACATCATGTTTCATCCAACGTACTGTAATTATATGTTTATATACAACTTTCATATATTTTCTATATCATATATTGTAACTTCAATTTATACATCTAAACTCTGCAAGTTCTTCTTTCAGCAATATATATTTACATATTAAATATGTTGTCGCGTTGAATAAAAGTTTAATAACAAAAAAAAATTAAACAATTCACTTAACAACTATTGAATTTAAACAATTGGCATTTTGATGGGCAAAGTTGGCGAGTATCTTTACCAAGTATTATCAAGTAAAGAGTTGATTACTCTAGGATTGACACGAGCACAAGATCGATATAGGATTATAACAAATTAACCGAGTGCAGGAATATGCCTAGAGATTAACAAATGCATAAATATCAACACATCAATAATATTTTAATCTAAACATTTTATTATTAAAATACATAGTTATATATCTTTTGAATGGTAAATATAATAGATATCTGTTTTATAAAATTAACGGGAAGATTATGACGTCAGCCATGAAAACAGTTTATATCATATTTACACAAATATATCATCAAATTGAAAACGAAGATAAAGATACACATGTAGGTATACACACTATATATTTTTTTTTATAATATGTATTCATTTACAATAATTTGTCACATTGTATTTATATTAATTAATATTTGAATGAAGTAAAAGAAATAAATTGCACGTTCGTTTTAAAAATAACCTGTGGATGATATTACATATATACAACTATAGGACAAAACACTTTTATTGCCCGACAAGCTCATTCATTTTCAACAAAACGTTTAATATTGTTAATTTTCATAAAAACTCTCATCTCAAAGTACGTAGCCATCAGTGTATTTGTATATCTTGTTATTTGTAATATATATATTTTTAATCTTTACTTTTTTTATGTATGTACATCCTAATTTAAAAAAATAATCTTAAATTTTCGTAGGCTCCAATTAATTAATAAATACATACTTATCTTCAATTAATTAATGTTATAATATGTAACTCTTTTTCCCATTAAAAAAAAACTCTCGTAAACTTCTCAGAGAGTAGTAATACAGTAATGTAACATACCTAGCTATATGGCAAAATTGCTAATTTTTTTTTAATGTACACTTACATAGACGTAAAATAGTTTTGATTCATTCTACATTATTAAAAAGTATGAAATTTACACAGCAAAGTTTCGTTATGTCTCAGAAAATACATAATTCCGTTTGCGTTACGGAGTGCTTAATATTACGAAAAAAATATTATATATATATCAACCTGATCATCTTTCGGGACTTGGAAAAAATATATTTAATTTCAAAAAGATTCCAAACCGTAACCTTTGTCTAATTTCAGTCAAATGGAAACTTACAAACAACAACAAAGAATTACCAAAATATCATATATTATATTTGTGTCATATCATAAACATTATATTATAAAATAATAAAACACCTTAAATTGCAAATTAAATTTGTTTCCTAAACCTATCTTATTACAAAACATATCTTTATTACAAAAGAAATATGAGATTTATATAAAAAATATTAAATATTAAACAAGCCTTAAAGTAATTGACAGAATAACTAATATATTGAACAGTAAAAATTACATAGAGAATGTTGTTAAAAAAAATACAAATATATACATTATTTGAGATACATCAGCATATCTTAAGCATTTGAAAAATTGGAAATCCAAGATAAGTACAAAAAATAATGGGCTTAAATAAAATTAAAAATAAACAATTTCATTCAAATGAAATAAATAATAATATTCATAAATGCAATGCGCAGTCCAAAAAGACTAAATTGTCGTATAAAACTTTAAAATATTTACAATATTTTTACAACACAATGTTGAAGTAAATATTAAAATGTTACAACATAACGTTGAACTAAACATTCAAATGTTACAATACAGTGCTGTATGAAGCTTTCAAATGTTACAACATAACGTCGTATAAAACTTTTGTGTTATAATATTGTATCAAACATAAAAATATTCGCCTACACATAAAATATATATTAAATTAAAGATATCATGATTTTTGTTCAAAGTAAATATTAAGGGATGCAAAAATTTCGTGATTTGGTACAGCGATACGGCTGACATCACTTTTTGGCAAAATGAGTTAATATATACATTACCTAAATGAAAAAAAAATGGTTTCTAACCAACATTCTTTCAAAATAATTTTACCCCATACATAGTATTATATGATATTATATTATAAGAATTAAGTGTAAATAGCACAAATTTTTTTTTTAAAAGTATTCATTCCTTGGCACCTTTTTTTAAAATCATACATACAAGACTTGCATTATTCAGATCATATCAATAGAAACTACAAAAAAAATATATTCATAAAGGTACGTAAATATATTATATTGGTGATATTCAGGCGAAACGGGGGAGACAAAAGGTCTTAGTCAAGACATACTGACGCGGGAAAACCAAGATACAAATATTTTAATATGTATATAATAATTTTTTTACAACTTATCCTTAGAAGTATACAAATGTAATGAAAAAAAATATTTTGTGATTAACGTATGCATGTATTTTTGGTGTACATCCTTGTGGATGTTAAAAAATAATTTGTTTAAAAAAATTATACATTTTCTTAATATAAGGAATGTAAAAAGAAAAATATTCAATCCTTATGTATACAAAATTGGAAAAAACAACAATCTTAATATGCCATAATTTAACATATATTTTAAACCGGAGTTTGTCATGCCATCGATTGATGTAAATGAATATTAGTTAGTACAATTCAAAATGGAATATACTTGATATAAATGAATGAAACATTGGCAAAAAAATTTTGAAATGGAATAAGCCGTTGTATAAATTAATGCATGAAACGTAAATAGAGTAAAATTTATTGGTTCCTAGCTTCTCTCGAAGCTCCTCCACCGATCGAGGTTTATGCTAATTATAGAATCTTCTAGATGTCTTCACTGATTTGAGGGCAATCACCACAGTGAATATGCTCTAGTATAATTGAATGTATGATTTTATAATTAAGTACAATTAAATGAAACAAAGTATGATTACTATAGAGGAATAAAAATATACAATATAATACTGAGAATGGAATATGCCATGTCATAAATTAAAAGAAAATTTTAATCATCAAATAAACTAGTTAAATAAATTCACACTTCATAAATCGAATGCATTAAGTGAAATAAATTAGCCGTTTTGGCATGTGAATTTTGCCCTAAACCACTATATATTGAGTCACTATGCGACATGTTTCGGCAGCGCTGTCCTGCCATCGACCGGCTAGTTGAGACTGAGTGTTGATGTTTAGTTTTTGTATGTGTCAGATGTGTGGGGAGGTGAGTAGAGGGGGTTGGTGGTGGACGGATTGGTGTCTTGACGGATTGATTGGATTGACGGATTTGATTCTGTATAGTATTCTTTGATTCTGTATAAGAATACTATACAGAATCAAATCCGACCCTGTACCACTCCCGCCTGTCTTGACACCAATCCGTCCACCACCAACCCCCTCTACTCACCTCCCCACACATCTGACACATACAAAAACTAAACATCAACACTCAGTCTCAACTAGCCTGTCGATGGCAGGACAGCGCTGCCGAAACATGTCGCATAGTGACTCAATATATAGTGGTTTAGGGCAAAATTCACATGCCAAAACGGTTAATATGAACAACCACAAAATATCCGCCGAGTATTTAAACTGAAATAAATTAGAATTAGAATTTTTTTATTTGTATATAGGTACATTGATTTTAATGTATTTTCGTTAACACATTGAAAGTTTATTTGATTTCTATTTTTTCAAAGCACCACACAAAAAAGTATTAGTTTGTTAAGTAACAGTAAAAACTCTTCATTTTGCAACAAAAGGCAGCACCTACCCATAAAAATAATTGAATTATTGCATTTGCAGAGATGGTATGTGCTTCTTTCTAGTGTGGATTTACAAATGTAAAAAAATATTTTTTATAACATTTGGTATGGAACCAATGATTTTTATGAAACACTGAGCTTTTATAATAAACAAAAGGTTAACCGAGTATATTATATTATTATATAGATAAAACATAAATATAAACGTGAGATTTAGATGATAAACTTAAATATAATAAATAATTCAATTTATTACAACAAAGGAATATATATCACCTAAAACTTGAATTAAAATATATTTAAAAACATATTGTTGCAGATTGATCGCAAACGTTAGTAGATCGCGATGTCTCTAGTATTTACATTATAATGCCAATGTTTCAAGACACATGACGAGCTGCTGCATTTTAAGATTCATCTGCAACCTTCACCATTGACATAATGCAAAAATTTTGATAATATTTTTACACTAACTTGTCAATGTCAAAATTTTGTCAATTTTCACTCAGAGACGATGATACTTAAAAAAAAAGTTTTCGATAAATCTAATGTGGCACCCATTGTTCGTAATGAAATAATTATATAAATATATATAAAAAAAAATCGTTGGAAAAAAAAACATTTAAGTCAATGATTGAATTGCGTTTTTTTTTTTAAGAAATGCTATTAATCACAACCAATCCACTTTTGGTACAAAACATGGATTTGAATTTTTTATAAATTTATAATACATATTTATATCAAATAACATTGAATACATGAAGATAAGAGGGTTTCATCTGTATAAACATTTGTCTTTATTAATGAACATGACCATTAGAATTGTCTATGGCATAATAAATTGTATACTAAAGCAGGCTCCGCAACTGGCGTGCCGTAGCACACTGGTGTGATGCGGTAAAATAATTTTTCAACAGTCCTCTTTAGAAATACAATAACGATATGTGCAATAAAATATTGCTAATTTGATTTTTTTTGTAATTATAATTCGAACAATACCAGCACCATAATGATGCACCGAGTAGTTCTAGGAAGAATTTTGGTGTGTCGTAGATGAAAAAAGGTTGAAGAGTACTATACTATTATGGGATCCACAAGTTTAAGTACTCTTTAATTAGATCGGCGGCACGCTCAAAAACCAATTGTTATGTATTTACGGGGACAGCGATGGCAAATATTATTTTATTTCTCACTATGTAATATCTTAAGAACATGACTGTAATATCTTTTCTTTTATTGATAAATTCCACTTCAGCGAGTGACAGATAAGAGTGATTGTCTTCTCAAATATACTTTTTAATGAAATTTTCTATTATTACCGTCACATAGATGTATATCATCGTTGCACATAAAATTTGAGTCATGTGACAACTACTTAAAAGAATGATATTTTTTTATTAACAATAAAATAAAAAAGGGGGAAAATAATGTTTCTTGATTTATGCATAAGGTAGAGTGAGAATCAACAAAATAGTTTTAGAGCATTCAGCCGGTAGTAACCAAGTTATTCTAGCACATTTATAAAATGACATTAAATATTTTGCCGCTTTGAGAAGAAAGTGGATATCCCAATATTAAAAAATCAAGCATTTTGTTATTTTTATGCACACTTACATTGCTCATCTTTCTTATTACAAAATCATATTAAAGATATATGCACATGTTGCTCACGGGGCAACTAGAGAGAAGTGAACGACAAATTTGTCTTGGAAATCTTGTATAATATACCTAACAGGTACTGTGTGAATTATTAATTTACCACACATCCACAAACAAGTTGGTTCACTTTGAAGGTCTATGATATTAATCATTTAAAAATCCACATGTTCCCATCATTAATCGCTCAGCAGTCAGACATAAAGGCTGACTTTTGCGCGTGATATTTTCATTATGTTAAAAATGTACTTCTGATCCAAAAATCCACATTGTTCTATAATTTTAAGAAAACTTGTTTCCCCTATACTGAATATGAAGTTATAAGTTGAAGTTTAACTTAAAAACATGACTTTTAAGATAAACTTTTAAAATGTAGGATATTTATATTTGCTAGGAAATAAACAACAAATGTGGCATAATTTAAACTACATATTATACAATCAGTAGTAAATTATACAAATTAAAATAATATACTTTCCATGCTTCAGTAATTTGACCATTATATTTGAATCCACTTTCTTGTCAACGAAGGCAGTATTCAAATATAGGAACAATAAAATCCATTTGGTAAGTTTCATAAATGATTTTTAAAGCAGTAAATTTATTTCTAGTTTCTACATTAAACTTAACACAATCCCTAAAAGATTTATTTAAACAAATATAAGTTTCTACCTGTAAACACCTCGCATTCAATCCTCAATAAAATTTTAGAAAAATCAACATTCAAAGGCATGATGGCGTAACAATAATAGAAAATGATTATTTAATCAAAACGTGACACAAATCAACTACACAGCTGAACAAAGTCTACTCGAAATACACGGATTTACACAATATAACAGCATTTTTAGAAAAAAGTCATCATTTAATAACACTCGAAAGTGCGTGTCTTAACAGGTACAAAGTTTCATCACATAATATGATATGATCTAATGAAACAATGAAAGATAAATTTTGTCTAAAGTAATAAAAAAATACATTTAGAATTTGAAATTCTATTTGAAAATAATGGATACATGGAATAAAGATAATTAAATGATAAAAATTCTATGAATATTTCTCGTAAAAAGAAACACTTGTATAAAATTAAAATTATTTTAACGAGGACACAAATCAAAAATAGATTTCAATTAACAGGGAAGATTCATTTTCAATAAGGTAACATAATTTCCTCAACTTGAAGATCCAGAATACCAAAAGGTGGGAGAATTATTTGTAAATATATTATTTTTAAATTAAAAACGAAAATAAAAAGATAATTTGTAATATAATTTCCAGTTTACAAAATACACTTCTATGATAAGACTAACCACATGGAAACAGTTGGTTGTAACATTTGTAAATTCGGAACAAAAGTCAGACCTACAACAAAGAAATTAGAATCAATAATTGGGAAGTCAGATGACTGGAATATTCTAATGGATACGAGAACTTGGAGACATACCCTTCCAAAAGAGATATGCATCTCATCTCTTAGGCCTGACTTGACAATATACTCTCCTTAATTGAAAAGAGTTATTTATGTGGAGTTGACTGTTCCATGGGACACAAATATTCCAAAAGACCACCAATAAAGGTAAACAAGTACAAGGAACTGGAAGATAAAACAGTTTAAAATGGCTTTAGCACAAATATATATGCTGTAGAGGTGAGGGTGAGAGGCCTGCCCGCAAAATCTTTATATTCCTACTTAGGGCCTAGGACCTAAGTAGAAATATATAGATAACGATCTAGGACTCCCTAGAGGTAAAATAAAAGAACTTTTGGATAGGGTGGTAAAAGCGGCATTATCTGTGTCCTATTGGATTCAGTTGCACAGGGGAGTATAGTATCAGTCGGAGGTTGGTGGGTGAGTGGTAAGCGCGACTTGAGACATAAAGGGGCCCCTTAATCCCACATACATGGTTGGGTCGCCTGTGCTCGTGGGCCTTGATAACACTTGTTTATATATTTCCTAAATCTCACGAAGCATGCCGAACTCCTAGATCATACATGCTCGTAAGATATCTATAGGTTATACACATGGATTATTAATTGTGAGGCGCAACATCAATATATTACACTATCAAACCCAGAATTTGAGAATAATAATTCTAGGACTGAAAACTAGACAACAAAAATTGCATTATCAGATAAAAAATAGAAAATAAAAACATTATGTTTAAAGAGAAATTCACAACACACCAATCTATTTGTTATTCTGGATCCCAATCAAACAAAATAAAACATATGTTTAAAGAGAAATTCACAACACACCAATCTATTTGTTATTCTGGATCCCAATCAAACAAAATTGAATGTGAATATTACTCACACATATTGATTGTCTGTTTTGATTATTGAATTAATGATTGTGATTGAATGCATAAATTAAATGCTTATCGTTTGGCCACAGCAGAGAATATTTTGTTTGCCAAGACAAGGAACTCCAATATTTCTTAAAACTAGAAAGAGACGATATTCCAACAAAATATCCCATAGTAATAATCAATAGGTACTGTTTCTAACAACACTGATATGTTTCGATAACCTTAAAATGTACACAACTTCATTTAACCAAGATATAATCATAAATACTTGATAAATCAATATTTTATTTCTTTAAAAAAAACTGAAATTACATGACGTGTTGAGGCATTAGTATAATTGACAAGATCAATTCTCCAAACTGTCACTTTTAGTAATAACTCAATAATTATTTTATAATCAGAGAGATTGGTGTGAAAAATGCCATAATCTGCAACTAGAGGTCATCCGACATTCAACGTCGAGAGTGAGTGAGATGTTCCTTAAATTGAAAAATCACCAAGAATATTATTGTTTCAACACTACAAATCTATACAGATTGTAGGAAACTAGGGGTTTCTTATTTTTTCAATTTATATAAACAGGGTGTCCAGGCGAGGTAGGGGGGGTATGATCTGGCGATTACTTTGCAACGGTGCGGTGTGTAAGCGCGGGAAGAGGGTTGAGACGTGGACAACTACTTGGAGATTTAGTTGCAATGGATCCGTACTCGGTACTGCATTGCGCTTTTTGCGTGGGCGCATATTATCAAAACAATAATTCTGTAGTTACTGCTCGGCGTTTATTTCGAGCAGAATATCGAACGCGCAGTGCTCCAAGTGAGAACACAATCAGAAGATGGATAGAAATGTTCGAGAATACTGGTTCAACGGTTCAGATCCCAAACAGAAGCCATTTACGAACAGTTAGAAATGAAGAAACTGTGGAACAAGTGAGACAGTCGGTGGGTCACAATCTATCACTTTCAATAAGGAAACGCTCTCAACAACTCCAAATTAAAAAGTCGACTTTACGTGTGGTTCTAAAGAAGGACGTGCATCTGAAGGCTTACATAATCCAATTAATGCAAGAATTGAAGGACACGGACTTCATAAAACGAATCAATTGCGACTGTGACGGAAGTGTTCCCAGATAAGGTCATTTCTCGAAGAGGGAGCATAAACTGGCATCCCAGGAATCCAGATTTAAGTCCTTTTGGATTATTTTTTGTAGGGATACTTAAAAAGTGTTGTTTACCACAATAAACCCACATTGTTGCTTTAATTGAAGCAGAACATCATCGCAGAAATGGCAGCTATTCCGGGAACGGTGTGTCAGCGAGTTCTGAACAATTTACGTGGACGATTGGAGGAGTGTTTGCAGCGTGAGGGAAGACATTTGAACAACATAATCTTTGCAAAATAATTTTCCATTTATTTATCTTTCATAATAATAATAATAAACGTTTTGTACAATATTAGTCAATTTTTTTTAATTTTTGTTTCTCACGCCCCCTACCTCACTGGACACCCTGTATAAGAAAAACAAGTGATGCCATCTAGTGAAGACCAGATACACAGACCTTATGAAAATTTAACACATGAGATCCACTAGAAATTGAGGTTCAGTGACTTAGCTAAGGGAAGATTAGGATGAAACGTGAACTGAAAAATACATTTTTTAAATTAAATGTTATGTTAGAAAGGACCATCTTTATCTGGTATTATTTTTTGTTCATTCATATAGATGTATTAATTTACATTGGTTGAATATCACATATATGTATAACAATGTTTTTTTTACTGCTAGTTAATAGCACTAGAGTCTACAATCTGAATCTACCCGTTTGCATTCTGTTTCCGGTTGGCTCTCTGATTGGTTGAGATCTCGTAGTATTAAGTCAAATGAGCTGTGAAATTTTATATTAAATGCGAAAAATTAAAAGAATATTATATATTTAATTTATAATAATTTATAATTCAATTTATAAAGCAACTCGCTCACGCGAGTCGCTATTATTACTATACACAAACTTAAACCTAACCTAAGAATGCAGAAAAGAATCTCAGGGGCTAGACGCTACTGTTAATAGCTAGTAAAATATTCTATAGATACTTTAAAAATATCTATTATCCTTCAATATTGCCATTAAACATTATTTAAAAAAAAAATAATAATATATCCTTGTAACAATTAGATATACATTCCCTAAATTAAGCATAAATGCTTGTGCTATAGGTGAATGAAATTGGTCGTGGCACTGAATTACAAAATCAGTGCACTAACCGGTTACCACCATCCAACTAATTCCCTATGGAGCATCGTGTGTTAATTTCAATGCCAGGTCACGTCACATAGTTTAGAATGTTTAATGCGATAACAGAGAAATATTTTTGAGTGCAGTAATATAAACAGTGTGTACATTACAAATAAATAACATTCCGTTATTACATATCGTAGATGAAACATTTCATAACATAGACGTATCAACAATATTGTTTTATTTACACATATTATATTCTTTGAAAATTGTTCAAAAAACTTATATTATTTACATATAAAACATTGAAAGAAGTGATAAAATTCATTACATGGCAAAAATTTTCATGAGACAAGTATCAAAGTCAAAATTTATACTGAACACGATGATGCATACTTTGATATGTAGCCAAAGAAAAAAAGAAATGGGAAGAATGAGATGTAGGGATTGGTCAATAAAATGCTGGTCAGAATAATGGACCTTGATGGATTGGGAATGAAAATATTAGAAATAAAAAACCTGGCATAACCATAAAAGTGTTACTTTGACTGACCATAGTATAATCGAAGAATGTCAATGAGATGATAAATATACATCAATAGAGGCAGGTTGTAATAATGTCGGATTTTATATACACTTATGTATATAAAAAAAAGATGTTAGAAATATGTATGAATGACAAACTGTAAATGTCACATTTTTTATATACGTATATACATACATACCATCACGCCATGTCCCTCACGGGGTAGGAAGAGAGAACCGAACGCCACTTACTTCTATATTGACATACATTCACCGTCTCGTCAACATTCATACATCCTCTTATACATGTTCGTCTGTTGTTCACACTTCTAACATTTCCGTCTTTCAAAATACCGTTCACATGGACGTGCCATCCCTTCCTTGGGCGGCCCTGACCTCTCATTGCATTCCTGTCATTCTCCCCATGAAGCCAAACCATCTCAATGTGTTCACTTTCATTCTTTTAATAACATCTTTCTTTATCCTACATGCTTTCCTTATGTCCTCATTTCTGACCCTGTCATACATCGTTTTATTACAGATTCTTCTTAGCGATCTCATTTCAACTGCATTTATATACGTACCCCAAGAAAAATATAAAAGTTTCACAAAGGAGTTTGTAAATAAAAACAAAATGTTTATCCAAGATACTAATGAGTATATCAATCTTTAAAAATAGTAGCATGTATGTACTTGTAAATATGCCTGATTATCAATTCATATGTAATAAATACCGTTGTTGCGGAAGGAATTTTGATTGTTGTAATAAGGCTGCATTATTCTATCAAAGGTAACTAAATTTCGTTGTACAGAATCTTCAAAACATAACAAAAGTTTAATATTGTAAAACAGTATATCAACATAATTTGATATAGTATATTATACAACAATATTTTTTGTACAAACACACATGCTTTTATACGTTTGACTTGCAAGAACAGTAAAAAGACATTCATATTTTTATCAAACATCAAAACATCAGTTTATGTTATTTAGGAATATTTCAAATTAATATATTTATCATATATTAGATATATTTTAGATTTTTACACAGAGTAATTCAATATGTGAATAAGTAAATCAAACCCAACATAAAATTTAACCACTGTATAACTAAAATACATCTGGCTACAAGTGAAATAAATAAATGAAGTGTCAAGTTTCATATTTAAGAGAGAATAAATCTTGAGTTTTTCTTTGCATTTCAGTTACATTATTCGAAATAAAAAAAAAAAAACAAAGTATACCGGACTCCCTTTTTACACATACCTATTCAAAATAGCATGTTGCAGATTTTTTTTTTCATATATGTTTTTTCATATATTTTTTTTTCATGTATATCAATTTCCCAAATCCCACAAATGTACTATTTTTCTCTAAAAAATAATGAATATGTCCTTGTAACAAGTACATATACATACATTCCCTAAACTAAGCATAAATGCTCGTGCTATAGGAGAACAAAATTGTTTACTAACCTAGGGCAACAAACTGCTCTACCACCACCCACCTAAATGATATAGGCCCGATATTACAGTCGGCCCTCAACTCATTCAGTTTGTTAAACTCAAGATTAATGTTAAGGGGAGATTGAATCCATTTCCATATTACAGTGCAATATGACATGTCAGTTACTAAATCTTCAATTATAGACATATTTTACTTTTTCTGTGGTTATTATCTGTCAAATTTTAAATAACCTCAAATAATACCAACTAGAAAACGGGACGCTACGACTTGAAATACTATTGTTTTATTATCCAACATGGTCAATTAAATTTTTTTTCACCAAAATAATGCTTTTAAATTCCCATGTTCGTATCAATATGGCTGTCAGTTTGTTTTGTTGTGTGGCGCCACCGTCGATACAACTAACGCCTCTAGTGATAGAACACTGAAACTACACGCGTTGCCTAGCAAATGACAGTTGACTCACCGTTAAGTACTTAATCCGCCAGAAACGTTGAGTTAAATATTTGTTGTTTTAGTGACGTATTTGAGGGAAGATTAGGCCTAAACGGACACTGTAATACGCTATGTTTTTGTAAAACTTGAGTTTAGCTCTTAAACTGAGACTGTAATACCGGCCCATAGACGGTTAACAAATTTTCAAACCCTGTTTTCTCAAAACTATGTATCTGTACAAAACCATCGTAAATATATAGGTAATTGCTACACAGAGAGGTGAGCTGAAATTCTATTATTTAAGATTTGCCTTAAGGTCGCACAGGCATTCAAATGTGATTAGTTGCATTGGCATTTCTTTATTTACTCAGCCAATACTGATATTATTATCTTGAAACTAAAGACAGGAAAAAATTGTAGTATTATTTACAGCTTGGCCATTAATATTATTAACAATATTTGAAAATTGTTAGATGTAAAACGATAATTCAGTAAAATATTGTTAGATATTATGTAAACACTTTTGACTGCTTTAGATATTTAAATGTGTGTCTGATTTAAAAAGAAGGTAAAAATCATATTGTCGCTTACCTCGTTCCTGTTTTGCACTAGTCAAGTTTGACAAAATGTATGGTGGGATGAACCCCACAACTTGTATTTCAGACGAAAAGAGAGGTATGACTCGCTAAAAATTCAATGCCTGTGCAGCCTTAAGTATTTTACTATCTGAAATGTATTAATTTTCCATATTACATGATACAATAATGAAATTAATTTGTTTAATAATTAATACTGAATTGATTTTTACACCAAGAAACATATGCATTATTATTCTTTATTTGAATGTATGTGGAACGTGTCCACTGTGCAAAAAGAGAATCCAGTGTATCACATTAGTCTGAAAACGAGCCTATAGATAGATTTGCATGCCATTAGACCATGATGGGATCGTCAGAAGACATCTGCCTGTGTAAAGTGGTCCTCGGTGTCCTCTGCATCTGTCTGTCTCCCCTGGCGGGTGTCTGACTGAGGTCGTCCAGGCTGCCGCACTCCCCGTCCAAATCGGTGGAGAGGAGGTCGTCGTCAGACGTAGCACGAGTGAGCGAGGGCAGAACGCTGGTCAGGATGGCCTTCTCCTTCTGTATCTCCTGTATGTGGCCGACCAGCAGAGCTTCCTCCTCGCAACTGCTGCTGCTGTTGGCGGCGGCTGCGGCGGTCGAGGGGTGGGGGTGCGGGGCGGGAGGGGCGCCGCCTGCCCCTCCCACACCCCCTCCCCCCAACTCTTCCGGCGTAAAAACCTTAGAGCAGCGGAGGGATGACAGACGATGGGACGCAGTGTGACAGGCGGTGTCGAGGGTTGCTATGTCTGCGAGAGTCGCACGAACCTGTCAAATAAGATAACAATAACAAATAAGACCCAGAGGACCCTGGTTCAAATATTGCTTCGACCAATTTCATTCACAAATAAATATAGTATTTTTTTTACATAATCTTTTTACTGAATGTATTTATTATTGTAGTTGAGTGGTAAAACAATTTTTATTATCTTAATAATGAGATTTAATTGCCGAGGCATAAGTCATTTGATTTCAGTGCAGACGTCCTGAGTTTGATTCCCACTGGCAGATAAAAATTTGTGACAAACAATTACTTATGTAAGTAGGTGTCAATCTTTTGCGACGTACAAGACAGACGTAAATCTTATGTAAGTAGGTCAATCTTTTGCGACGTACAAGACAGACGTAAATCTTATGTAAGTAGGTGTCAATCTTTTGCGACGTACAAGACAGACGTAAATCTTATGTGAATTAAATTTGAACAGTGCACTATGTGATTTCTCAATCATTAGGTTGGTATAGATAGTCTCCAGAGGAAGAAGATTAGTTATATCCTCTTTGAAATCACTAAATTTTTGAATGTCCCAAGAGTTACCAGATTGTTTTTACTTGTGAAGGGGCTGCATATTCAAAAATGTTGAAAAACAGTAATAGACAATAGGTATAATATAATATGTTAGCATCTATGATTTCTGAACATCTCCGAATGCAGATGAAATAATACATTGTTTTAACTCAAGCATATCACATAAGTGTCATATGTGCGCTTGCAGTTAAACAGTTGACTTACTTGTCAAAATATCACTACAGTTCTCAGCATCACTCAAATTTTTTGAAGTTATTAATATAACAAGTCCTTTGTATAATTGTAATGCAATAATTGTTGGTAAAGTGAGTATTAATCTTTTTACTTGAAATCCATTATCACTATAATTTGCTATATAATTCTTAAGTGAGCTTTAAACGAACGAGGTTTTCGACGGGTTTTTCAACGCGTCTTGCATCGTTATTTGTAAAACAGAAACCTGTAAAATTATTTGTTGCCAACAAGTTAACATGGCTACCGTTTGTGTTGTGTTGACTTTGACGTGTAACGTTCGTCTTTTATTTATTGATGGATTTTGTGTATGGAAAGTGTCGAAACTGAAGTTTGGATATTGCGATACCCTTAAAACAATCTGCAGACATTGACAACACTACAAAAGCTGCTTGTTTAGTAGCTGCTGCAGCATGTCTTGATGTTTTGAACAGATCCTGTGAACCTCCAAAGGAAAAAATAAGGTCAAACACTGTGTTGAACGAAACGATGAAATAAAAAAGACATTGTCTATCGCCAAAAATAAAATGTTTTCACATAAATGGTATATTTTCTTTTAATTTATACAATAATAATAAACACGTCCTCGCACCCTGCGAAAGTGGTGAGTTTATTGCCATATGGCAATTTCTTCCAAATAACTAGTGTTTCCAGCCCAGAAAAGCAATATTTACGTGAGAAATGAATTTAAATAAATTTCTCCTCTATCGGGAATCGAACCTAGTATGCCCGCACAGAAGTGAAATGGCTTACTAACTGTTCCATGTCGGTCGGCAAATAAAATATAAATTTAACATAAATAAGAATAACATTATACCTTAATTACTTAATAAGTCCACCTTTGATTTCATGTTACATTTACTCACTGCTGGTAACAAAGTGTTTTAAGTGTTGAAAACCTCGTCCGTCTAAAGTGCACTTTACAAAAAAAACAAGCTGTTCTTCATACAATTGGAGATATAGGTCAAAGTGTAATAATTATTACTAATTAACGAAATTAGTAAATAATGTGAAATATTACAGTTTTGATTCTCTCCGTGAGGATGGTCTCGACACATGTGGTCTGCGCCGCTATGTGATGAAGGCTGATCTGCGCAGGTTGTGGTTTGCTAGTCCTAAGGATACACGGGGCGAAGACAATTGCCAGGGCACCGGCACTCATCCTGTTGGCCTGCTCGTGGAGTGCGACCCTCGACAGGTGGAACATCAGTCGCTCCATCAGGTCAAAGTTGGTCTTTGGTAACTTCTTCAGTATGGCAAATAGGGTAGCCACGCGGTCCTGGAATAATTCACAACAATTTACATAAAGAATAATGATATAATTTACATTAAGTAGTAGTATATGAAATTAAGAATAATGGTAGTTGGATTTCAAAATTTGAAACAAATCGAATTAGCACCTACTTATAATCGATAAAGTATAATATACACGCCGTACATAGCACACAGATACATTGTGATGAAACTTTCAGAATACAATCTCAACATGATACTTGCTGATAATCTGCAATAAAAAATTGCAAATTCATCTCCAGTATATCCCCTTGGGGTAGTGAGGAGCACGCGGAGCATTATATTACCATTGATGTAACTCGTTTTCGGAATGTCACTTATCGAACGGCATATTTCTTGAAAATAATTTCCATAACACAAATCAAGATCTTTTATCTTGTAGTTATGTAGTTGTTCACTATTTATCAGGCTACATATTCATATTTTGTCCCTGCCTCAATTGATGCCGTTTAAATTTTTATTAGAAGTCAAAGAATTAAGCAAAAAATTTAAACTCAATCTAAAATATGTAATTCTGCCCGTGTTTCAACTCAGCCAACCATAAATCAACTTTGATATGAGTTTTTGATTTTTACAAAGTCGCAAACATAGCGCTGTTTTGGGAAAAGACTAAAATATATATCCGATAAAAGGATGCCAAATGAATTAAAGAATATTTAGTTACATAATGAGTACGATGACTATATTTTACAGACCTACAACAATTTTCTGTGTCGTGGACACTGTAGTACCTAAGGTGTAGCAAGTACTGTAGTGACCAAGGTGAAGTGAGAGCACATACTCTGCGCATACATAATGAGTAAGTATATGCCTGTATACAAGGGATACATAAATAAATAAGCCAAGGTGTAAAAAAGAAGTTTGGTTTACAAATTTTTAATTATTTACTTCCATTTTTAAAAATTAAACAAAAATTGCATAACCAAAGTATAAGCAATTAAAATATGTTTTACCTGAGGGTCAGTGAGGCTGGCGGCCATGATGAAGTCATCGTAACAGTCAAAGGTAAGTAGAGGTTCTGGCATCTCCCTGAAGAAGCATTTCAGAACCGAGGCCAGCACGTGAACAGAGTACTTCTCCAGAGTGTTGACTGTCTCATCAGGTGATTCATCCAGGAGGCCTTTCAGTTCCTTCACCTAAAGCATATTTTGTGGAAGTTAATATTAACAATTCGTTGTATCGCTGCCACCGCGAAGGGAGGTTGTGTTAGTATGCTCACTCGCCGCCACACTCGCCGTTAAGTGATATTATTGTTCCGTGATTTTCTGGTGTTGGAATCGCTCAAGGGAAGTGATTTTTTCTTTATAATCGTATTGTTGTTTGATGTTTTTCTTTCTCATTTCTATGTAAAATTTATTCTTTTTCAGTTATTCTATACCTATATTACTTATTTATCTTTTGATTTTTATTTTGATTTATTTATTCCGTTCGTGGTAACGAATTTTCGTTTATTTATATACATATATAGGTGCATTCCTATCTTATTTAACTTTGTTATTCTTTTTGTTAGTGAAATTTTTATTTTTGTTTCGATCTTGTCATAATGGAAGAAATCCATAAACCTCCTGACCCTCCTGACGACATAACAATCCAACCGAATTCCTCTGCCGCAAAACCTAATAAAAGAAGACGCGAAGGAAACGATTTTCCTTCTCCTTCTTCCCCTACTTCCAAGTATCCTGATGTATCTGAAGCTTCTCACGCTAGTCCCTTAAATCTGAAGTACAGCAGTAACTCTCTCCCTCCCTTTTTGGTTTATGTCCAAAATGTGGACAATGATGCTTCTCTGCACCCTATGAAATTCGGCCAAATCCTCTACAAAAACAAAATTGTTAATGTCTCTCCCGGCGGTGTCAAAGCCGAGGGAAGAAACAAGATTTCCGTCTCCTTCACAAACCCCAATGCTGCTAATTCCTTTGTAGATTCTTCAATTCTTACCTCTAATAACCTTAAAGCATATATTCCATCTTTTAAACTTACAAAAATGGGCTTAGTAAGAGGCATCTCCACCGAACTGTCAAATGATGACATTATAGAAAATGTGTCTGTGCCATCCCAATTTGGAAAAATAATCAAAGCCAGACGTTTGAATTATAAAGATTCCTCGTCTGGATCTATCGAATGGAAACCCTCTCAAACGGTTGTTTTGACCTTTGAAGGTCAGACTCTTCCGAAGAACGTCTACCTCTACTATAACTCTTTGCCAGTTGAGCTATATACATTCCCAACAGTTCTTTGTTTCCGATGTTGCCGTTACGGTCACACTAAATCCCAATGCCGTTCTCAGCCTCGATGCTTCAAATGTGGGGAATCCCATTTGGGGGAAACCTGTGCATCAACAAAACCTGTTTGTATTAATTGTTCCGGTGCTCATCCTGCTTCTAGTCTCTTTTGTCCCGAATTTTCGAGACAAAAAAACATTAAACACTCAATGGCCTCCGAAAACATTTCTTACCTAGAAGCGTCAAAATTATACCCAACAAGTAAAATGAGTTACACAGAAGCTACATCGGCTTCTTCCTCCACGCCTATGTCCATTCCTTCACGTAATCAATCCTTTAAAATGACTCTTAAAAACATTCCGAAAGAACAAAGACCTAAAGTTTCTCCACATTTTGACAAAGCCAGTCATGAAAATCTTCTTTCATACACAAATGGCCAAGCTACAATGCCTAGTGACGGCTGCGCCATGCGTTGCAACCCAGAACCTTTCAACAAATCCAACGACCTGACGTCAATCATCCCCATGATAGCCCAAATCCTAATTTCTTTATTTTCTGACATCGATAACTTACCGTCCTACGCTGCCAACTCTCTTCCATTCCTCAACGATCTAGTGCAATATAATGGCTCCACATCCAAAAACAAAGAATAATAACTCAATCTGCATATTACAATGGAACAGCAGAAGTCTAGTTTCGAATAAAATAGACTTTTGCTATATTTTAAAAACATACAATATTAATATTGCTGCGGTATCAGAGACCTGGCTTAAACCAGGATCCGATTTTTTTATCCCCGGTTACACGATTCTACGAGACGATCGATATGATGCTCATGGAGGAGCTGCGTTAATATTTAAATCTTCATTGCCATATAATGTAATAAATATCCCCTCACATTCTAATATCCAAATAGTTGCTGCTAACATAAATAATATAAGTTACATCTCAACTTACTGTCCACCTAACACTTTTTTTGATCCTAACTACTGGAATTTATTGATATCATTATGTTCCTCTCAAATATTTATATTAGGTGACTTTAATGCCCACTCGCCTTCCTGGGGATGTGTTTCTCAAGACAGTTCAGGCGACTCAATTTTGACGTTTTGCGATGATAATAATATGTGTATCTTGAACAATGGCTCACCAACTAGATTTACTTCACCATCACAAAATCAAAGTGCAGTTGACCTTTCCTTGTGTTCTACCAATCTTGCTACCTCCACTTCCTGGACCGTCATGGATGACACCTTTTCTAGTGACCATTTCCCAATAATTCTAAACTATTCTCCTAGTCCATCGTTTTCAACAACATATACAAAAGTCAGTAAATTCAAATTGAATTTAGCAGATTGGTATAACTTCCATAAAATCTTAGAAGAATCCGTTAGCACTCTTCCACCTCTTATGTTTCCAGCGGATTTAAATACAATTTTCTCTAAACTATTATCAGTTATTAAATCAGCTGCCGAGTCTTGCATTCCAAAAACAAAAAAATCGAAAAAATCTAAAACTCTCCCGCCATGGTGGGACGACGAATGCTCAGAACTCATTCTAGAGAGAAAAAAAGCCATGAAAAAATACAGGAAAAATATGTCACTGTCCAATTTTCTTAATGCAAAAAATATTCAAGCATTAACTAAGAAAACTTTAAGAAAAAAAAAACGTCAAGGCTGGTATGACTTCTGTAATTCCCTTTCTCCAGAATCTTCTTCTTCTCAAATCTGGAATAAAATTCATAGATTTCGTGCATCATATTCTCCTACATATACTAACTCCCAGGATGACTGGATAATGTCATTTACCGATAATTTGGCCCCTGCCTACGTTCCAAGCTTTGAAGAGGTATGCAACTCTTCTCATAATTCACAGCCCGCCTCCTGGCTAACCTCTCCATTTAAAATAGAAGAATTATTAATTCAAATTCAGTCATTATATAATACGGCTCCAGGAGTGGATGGTATTTCAAATATATTTTTTCAAAAATTTCCTGCTAATCTTCTGTCATACCTTTTAGATATGTACAACCTAATTTTACAAATAGGATTCGTACCTTCAGAATGGAAGACCCAGATAGTTATTCCAATTTTGAAACCGGGTAAAGATGCAAAACTTGGTTCATCCTATAGACCTATTGCACTTTCATCTTGTTTCTTAAAATTATTAGAGCGTATGTTGAAAAAACGATTAGATTGGTATATAGAACATAATAACCTTCTTTCGACTTCACAATTTGGTTTCCGAAAATCAAAATCTTGTCTTGATAACCTGAGTATTTTAACAACTGACATTCGGACTGCTTTCTCTAAACAAGAATCTACTGCAGCAGCCTTTTTAGATATATCTGGCGCATATGATAACGTTCAGCTTCCTGTACTGAAAAATAAATTATCTACAATAGGTATTCCGGATCAACTGTGTCGTCTCATTCATAACATATTTTCCGAACGCACTATTAATATCAATAGAAATAATATAAATATATCAAGAACCATATGGAAAGGATTACCTCAGGGCTCCGTATTAAGTCCTATTTTATTTAATGTCTACTGTTCAGATCTCGAATCGAAACTCCCTGATAAGGTTTCCTTTGTTAATTATGCTGACGATATTAGCATATATGTTTCAAATAAATTTATTGATATATCCGTAAAGGATTTAACTATGGCTATCAAAATAATAAACAAATGGGCTCTTAAAAATGGTCTCCAGGTTTCCCCTCAAAAAAGTAAGGTTGTAATTTTTACTCGTAAACACAAAACTCCCACAGTAAACATAATTATTGACAATATTCAAATTCCTGTGTTAAATCAAGTTAAATTTCTGGGCTTAATTTTAGACAGAAAAATGTCATGGAAACCTCACATTGAGCATGCTATTGCCAAATGCGAAAGAAATTTAAACCCTCTTCGAGCCGTTTCCCGAGTGTGGTGGGGTTCTCACCCATCATGCATGAAAATCCTTTACAATTCTCTGGTTCGTGGTGTCCTTGATTTTGGTAGCTTTCTTTGGGACCCGATCCCTTCATTTCTTCAACTTAAACTTGAAAGAATTCAATCAAAGGGCCTGAGACTGGTTCTCGGCGCTATGCGTTCAACACCCATTAATGCTCTTCAAGTGGAGGCACTAGACATGCCTCTTAATCTTCGTAGAGAATTATTGGCAGTCAAATTTCTCACAAAGCGGATAAATATTAATACACACCCCATCATGCGTAAACTATCATCCTTGCTATCTCTATGTCAATCCACTAGATTCTGGGCCAAAAAACCATATCCTCACTTATGCTTAGCATATTTAAAGCTCCGTGATAGAATAACCGATTCTCCTAACTATTCTTGCCTGCCATACTACCAAACTCCCTTTAAGGTTAATTTCATTATTCCCAATATAATTGAAAATATTGGCATCAACAAATCGACTCAATTACCCCCCCACACCATTAACAAAATCTTCAATAACATAGTAAATTCTAAATGGCCGTCACATCTTAAAATTTATACTGATGGGTCAAAAATGTATCCAAATGGACCATGTGGCTCCGCAGTGTACATTCCTTCCTTAAATACTGAACTTCTCTTTAAGCTTCCCCCTGGGTCATCTGTCTATTCAGCGGAGTGTTTGGCGATAAGAGAAGCATTAAAACTTCTAGACTCTCTTCCCCATTCAAAAATTCTGATCCTTTCTGATTGCTTAAGTTCCCTCAAATCCTTATCCAACGATCTCTCTAAATTTCCAGACAACGAACTACTTTGCTCTATCAGATATCTCATGTGTAGTCTTATAGAAAAAGACTATGAAATTATACTAGCATGGATCCCTTCCCACGTAGGTATAAATGGGAACGAGATCGCGGATAAATTAGCAAAACAAGCCTCCAGTTCTGATGCCTCTTATTTTAACAATTCCCTTTCCATCCAAGACACAATTCGTTCTCATTGTAACATTGCCAAAAATAAATGGCAAGACCTGTGGAAAATAACTTCTGAAACCAAAGGAACATACTACTATAATATCCAATTAAACATTCCATCTTTTCCATGGTTTCATAAAAAAAAAATGTCCAAAAGAGAGATCTCTAATATCTCGAGAATGAGATTGGGTCATTGCTCAATTGCCTCTCACCTTTATAAAATAAATATAAAAGAAAACCCTTCTTGTGCATGCGGGGCAGAATTGGAATCACTTGATCACGTGTTCTTTGAATGCCCGATGCACTACGAATATGACATCTATCCCAACTTAAAAGTCCCTCTACCAGTAAACATGTCGCATCTCTTATCACTTAACTCTCTTGCTATTTATTCCGCAATATCCAAATTTATCTTTATCAATTGTATTAATCTGTAAATCGTAACATTCAATAACTTATTTTTTATCTTTTTTTCCATTTGGCACAAATCACTCTTATAAGGGTGGGTTGCCTAATATTTAAAAAAAAAAAAAAAAATATTAACAATTTTCGACTTGTATGATTTGCTAATAGGCATGATGACTAATTTTGAGAAACTATCTCACGATGTTTTTACGCATCCACTGTTTTCAAATATATATACATTTCTACATAAAATAAAGGTTAAGTAGCAAAAATTGCCATTTCAAAATCCAATTTGACATTTACGTCAAAAAACGCTTGCAGTGTAATGGCGTCCGTCGAAGCTGACGGAGACGTCACGGTTTCGTAAACCGCATATCACTACTATATGTACTATATGTATTCTAAGACGATTTGTGTATTTAAAATAAATTCAAAAGTGCATAATTGTTGTGCGGTCCCAAAATGTACAAACACGTCGAAAAAACACTTACTGAGGTATTTGTTTTCGTCCCACGCGAATATAAACGAGAAATAAGTGGTTAAATTTGGCACGGCGAGACCCAGAAAGTGTATTTAATTAAGTATGCGTTTACAATGAAATACAGTATTTATTCCCCCACATTTAGCTCTCAATACTATAATTCATTTACAAAATATTTACCATTAATAAGGCAATAAGCATAAAAAGAACTTCATGAATGCCCAAACGTCAAAATACGCCATCTTAAGTTTCCCGCG
The DNA here is from genome assembly GCA_963576475.1 of Molanna angustata. NCBI lineage: Eukaryota > Metazoa > Arthropoda > Insecta > Trichoptera > Molannidae > Molanna > Molanna angustata. The sequence goes on from OY754977.1 coordinate 32,740,019, forward strand.
TATTAGGCATTAGGCCTGTGTAACACCACTGCGTTACGCCGCTCAATTGCATCGACCCAGTTCACTGCGCCGGGTGTGTTAAGTCACTCCTTCGAAATGTATTTGCTCACGGCGCAGTGAGTCGTGAGTGCTAGACCGGGAGGATGCGAACAGTGTTAGAGTATTGAGTTGCTTGCTTTTTAACCGACATACCTACATACTTACTAAATAAACAACGTAATAGACAGTAACATAAAACTAGTTTACCTTAGCACAGGCCATTATTTACTTTGTATGTTTACTACTAATAATAATAATAGTTACTTTTATTTAGTAAAAAATACAAAATTAATACATCTAGTATAAACAAAAATATATAATTTTTTTGATACTGTGACGTTATTTTGTATTTGCACGTCACTACCTGATTATTTTAATTTTAATTTTTATAAAAATATCTTAAGCGAACGCACCTCGCAATATTTGAAAATATTTCTAACAAGTTGTAAGGCGAACGCAGCCGTGAACGGATTAGATAGGCGGATCGAAGTATCTATGCCTTCCTTTTCAACGATGACAGCCGACACGATGTGACACATGACGCCAAATAGAATGGCGAACGTAAAAATATCCAGCAAAGACTGGAATTTTAAATTTAAAGGAGGCTGGGTAAGTTTTTTATTTTTCTTTTATATTTATGCGTTTCTTTCATCACTTGGTCTTCCCCACATCATATCTGACTCAGCTTTTTCATTACTGTTTTATTGAATAGAAAATTCTTATTGAATACTTAAATATATTTTTTTTGTGTCTTAATCAATAAACAACACGCTCTGAGATACTGAGATATTTGCATTATTTTTATATGAGTCTCATTGCAATATCGCTGACTGCTGGTGGTAAGGTTTTATGGTGAGTATAATTTTAGCTTCTCTGTTTTTTTTCTCATAAACCACCATACCTTGCAATACATTCTAATCCCGAAAAGTGCCGAATTAAAGCGTTTCCCGATTAAGTGCCGACGCAAGTCTGAATTTCCCGAAATCGGCAACACTGGACGTGGACCTAGAATATCGTGACGTCATGTGCTCTGATTCGTTCTGATTGGCGTTTCTCATAAAATGGCGGTCTATAATATTTTGTATTTTTATTTTAATAATATTAATATTATTCACTCTTTTAAAATGAAAATAAATACATTTTTTTAAATCTTTATAACCTATTTTATTTTTTAAAATCATAATGTCAATGATTTTTTCTTACTCTCATCACGCCTATTCACTGCGCCGGGTCATTAACCTAGTTAAAAAATAATAATAAAAGTATAATATGCAGGTATTGTATTTTATATAAGCAAAGATTATTATTGTATTCATTATATTTCATGTACCTACATGTTTAAAAATATCACAACTTTCCCGATTCTACTTTTAAAAGTAGAATCGGGAAAGTAATAGTATGTCGGTTAAAAAGCAGGCAACTCAATAACTCAATACCCTAACACTGTTCGCATCAAGGTTCGCATTCTCCCTGTCTAGCACTCACGACTCACTGCGCCGTGAGCCAATACTTTTCGAAGGAGTGAGTTAACACACCCTTCGCAGTGAACAGAATCGACGCAATTGAGCGGTGCAACGCAGCTTTACACATGTCATGTCTACCACAGTACCGCGTAGGTATGCTTTTAGTTTATGAACACATAATATAGAGAGAAGAAGGAACATATTTTATCGATTTTCGAGATGTAAGTTGTATTTAAATTATAGATAAATGAAGTACTTATATGCATAGAAAAATAAAAATACGCTTATATGTACATAAGTTTTTACCTTTCTAAATTCTGATGAGCAAAAGTCTTTTTTCGATGCAAAGTAATTTCATATATATTGTATTGAAACTGTGACGTCATAATATTTGATTCACTCTGATTGGTGTTTCTCATAAAATGGCGGACAAACATATTTTGTATTTTTATTTTAATAATATTAATATTATTCGCTCTTTTAAAATGAAAATAAATATATTTTTTCAAATCTTTATAACCTATTTTATTTTATAAAATTATAATTTCAATGATTTTTTCATACTGTCATCACGCCTATTACCACTTGTATGTTTATATGACATGTGTGGGACGCGTTGTACTTATTGTTTTTAATATGGAATATTGTGAATAGCGGAGATATATTGTGGAAGGTGTGGTTGTTTGTGTTTTGTAATTGTTTAATTGGTGGCTTCTATATTATTTCATACTGTCATCACGCCTATTACCACTTGTATGTTTATATGACATGTGTGGGACGCGTTGTACTTATTGTTTTTAATATGGAATATTGTGAATAGCGGAGATATATTGTGGAAGGTGTGGTTGTTTGTGTTTTGTAATTGTTTAATTGGTGGCTTCTATATTATTTCATACTGTCATCACGCCTATTACCACTTGTATGTTTATATGACATGTGTGGGACGCGTTGTACTTATTGTTTTTAATATGGAATATTGTGAATAGCGGAGATATATTGTGGAAGGTGTGGTTGTTTGTGTTTTGTAATTGTTTAATTGGTGGCTTCTATATTATTTCATACTGTCATCACGCCTATTACCACTTGTATGTTTATATGACATGTGTGGGACGCGTTGTACTTATTGTTTTTAATATGGAATATTGTGAATAGCGGAGATATATTGTGGAAGGTGTGGTTGTTTGTGTTTTGTAATTGTTTAATTGGTGGCTTCTATATTATTTCATACTGTCATCACGCCTATTACCACTTGTATGTTTATATGACATGTGTGGGACGCGTTGTACTTATTGTTTTTAATATGGAATATTGTGAATAGCGGAGATATATTGTGGAAGGTGTGGTTGTTTGTGTTTTGTAATTGTTTAATTGGTGGCTTCTATATTATTTCATACTGTCATCACGCCTATTACCACTTGTATGTTTATATGACATGTGTGGGACGCGTTGTACTTATTGTTTTTAATATGGAATATTGTGAATAGCGGAGATATATTGTGGAAGGTGTGGTTGTTTGTGTTTTGTAATTGTTTAATTGGTGGCTTCTATATTATTTCATACTGTCATCACGCCTATTACCACTTGTATGTTTATATGACATGTGTGGGACGCGTTGTACTTATTGTTTTTAATATGGAATATTGTGAATAGCGGAGATATATTGTGGAAGGTGTGGTTGTTTGTGTTTTGTAATTGTTTAATTGGTGGCTTCTATATTATTTCATACTGTCATCACGCCTATTACCACTTGTATGTTTATATGACATGTGTGGGACGCGTTGTACTTATTGTTTTTAATATGGAATATTGTGAATAGCGGAGATATATTGTGGAAGGTGTGGTTGTTTGTGTTTTGTAATTGTTTAATTGGTGGCTTCTATATTATTTCATACTGTCATCACGCCTATTACCACTTGTATGTTTATATGACATGTGTGGGACGCGTTGTACTTATTGTTTTTAATATGGAATATTGTGAATAGCGGAGATATATTGTGGAAGGTGTGGTTGTTTGTGTTTTGTAATTGTTTAATTGGTGGCTTCTATATTATTTCATACTGTCATCACGCCTATTACCACTTGTATGTTTATATGACATGTGTGGGACGCGTTGTACTTATTGTTTTTAATATGGAATATTGTGAATAGCGGAGATATATTGTGGAAGGTGTGGTTGTTTGTGTTTTGTAATTGTTTAATTGGTGGCTTCTATATTATTTCATACTGTCATCACGCCTATTACCACTTGTATGTTTATATGACATGTGTGGGACGCGTTGTACTTATTGTTTTTAATATGGAATATTGTGAATAGCGGAGATATATTGTGGAAGGTGTGGTTGTTTGTGTTTTGTAATTGTTTAATTGGTGGCTTCTATATTATTTCATACTGTCATCACGCCTATTACCACTTGTATGTTTATATGACATGTGTGGGACGCGTTGTACTTATTGTTTTTAATATGGAATATTGTGAATAGCGGAGATATATTGTGGAAGGTGTGGTTGTTTGTGTTTTGTAATTGTTTAATTGGTGGCTTCTATATGATATTTTGTGTAATAGTTTCAGTCTTATTTATAATTTTTTCCTATTCCTAACACTGTGTATAAAAGTTCTTATATTCTTGACTATTCATAATAACATTTATATAACAATAACATTGTTTGAGCTGACAACGTCGTAATTCATTCATGTTTCGTTAGTGATTTGACATTTGTCCATGTTTTGAATGTATTTTATTGTGCTTTTATTGTAATATCATTATTTAAATATTTATATGAAAAACCATAAGGGTTTTGATTTCACCGTTTGACCAGACTTGCCGCCCTGAACTATCAGTGGTTATTATTATAGAAATCCCTAAATGTACAAACATGGCGAAAAAAACACCAATTAAGGTAATTGTTTTCGTCCCATGCGAAAAAAAACAGAAATAAGTGGTTAAATCTCGAACGGCGAGACACAGCAAGTAGTGTATCTAAAAATTCTCGAATAACAAATGTGGTATTTTATTAAGTACTCGTTTACAATGAAGTACAGTATTTGTTCCCCCACCCTTAGCTGTCAATACTATAATTCATTTACAAAATATATATCATTAATTAGGCAATAAGCATATGGAGAACTTCATGAATGTCCAAACGTCAAAATAGGCCATCATACGTTTCCCACAAATGCTTTTAACTTATGAACACATAATGTAGACAGAAAAAGGTGCATGTTTTATTGATTTTCGAAATGCTAGTTGTATTTAAATTATAGATAAATAAAATACTTCTATGGAAGTTTTTACGTTTCTAAATTCTGAGTCTTTGATTGACACAAAGAAATTTTTGACCATCAAAAGATCCATTCTAGGTAAATTGAAACTATTTACTTTTATGAATTCTTTTTCTATTGCTATTTTATTGTTTTGCTTTAGTTTTAACTATCTATTTAAAATTCCGATAAAATATTAAATGTATCCATAACACCAAAATAAACACAGGCTAGACCGACAGTGAATGCATATATTGTATTGAAGACAATCAGAAGAATTGACGCGACCATACCTTAACGTCATGCGCTCTGATTCGTGTTTCTCATAAAATGGCGGACTAACATATTTTGAATTTTTATTTTAATAATGTTAATATTATTCACTCTTTTAAAAATGAAAATAAATACATTTTTTTAAATCTTTAAAACCTATTTTATTTTTTAAAATCATAATGTCAATGATTTTTTCTTACTGTCATCACGCCTATTGTGTATAGCCATGAGGGCATGCGGCCAGTGGGCATCTACACATCACGCTTGTCTTAAAAAGGTTAAAGAGAGAAATCTCGGTGGTATTTTTATAAAACGTGAAAATTTCAATTATCCGCGAAATAAGTGCAAAATAAAATGGGGTTTATCATAAACGCAAATAATTCAGGTCTCCAATTTATTATTAGTATGTATAAAAATAGTGTTACCCGTGAGCTGACTCCACTCTTTCTGTATATTCCCTCGGTGTAAAGTCCGTATAGTTCTATAGTTGTGACTAGACGGTCCACTACGACCGGCACCTTCCCATCTCCAGTGGACAGCTTGTACAGTGGAACACCAAACACACGACCAGCACCTCCGCCAACCACCAATGTTGAGTTGTCCTTTCTACACTGCGTCGTAACCTACAAATATCAATTTTATATCAGGAATGTCATCAATATTACATCAGAATACCATCTCGTTAGTTTTTTTAATAATAAATATATTCATATTATGATTGACAACATTTACATTTTATACTTCTTTCAGCTATATAAATTTAAGTTTTACACTATAACTAGTTGCATGTAACACATGAGATCCAACTGTCGATGGCGATAGTATGCATAATTGAAGAATATGTACCAAACTATAAACACTTAATAAATATTTTAAGTTACATATTTTGTTTTCTATACATAACATGTAGGTATTTTTATTTATTTATTTAGCTTCATGTACAATACTGTGTACAATGGCGGGTTAATTGCCACAAGGCAATTTCTTCCAACTAACCAAAGTAATGTGAGGCCATACATAGTATAGTGGTATGTATGTCAGGACAGGATAGTACGGAGGTCAGTCTGTTTTCCCTATCCAGAATATGTAAACAGCATGATGTATGTTTGTAGATTAATTAGTAGGTATCAAACTATTAAATAGGCACACAGTCTCAGCATTCTTCACTCACAATCAAATTTAAGTTTTACAATTATTTTTACAGCTATATACATTTAAGTTTTACAATTCTTTTTACTGCTATACACATTTACAATTCTTCTTTCAGCTATGTATATATGTACATGTGGGCATCGGAGTGGGCCGATGTGTCAATGCCGGAAAAGTCCGAGATGCAGAAGCGGGAATGAAAGTGAGTCAGTCAACAAGTTAGACGAGTTGGACCCGGACGTCATTAGACGGATTTTATTATAGACTTGTTTCTGAGTTATTTGTTTTCTTTATAGTTTAAATTTATTCACTATTGCAATCCCACACACATTTAAGCTTTACACTTCTTCTTTCAGCTATATACATTTAATTTTTACTCTTTACAAAAGGATGTCCCTATAATATTTGGAGATTTACAGTTGAAAAAATCATTGTATACCATGTGTGTGTATGTATTTTATATATTTGATGTAATTTTGAAAAAGTTGTGTCATTGTCACTGTCAGACATTAGTTGTTCAGTATCCAATACATATGTATCAAATTATAGACTTCTATAGGTCAAATAGCTTATGGGTTCTTTTAATTCTACATTTTTTTATTTTAGTTTTTAATCGTTTGCTTGTTTTGATTTTTGGTTATTTTTTATTGTACTTATGTAATTATGTATTTTACTTTGTGGTTTGTATATCTTTGTATCAATTTTATAATCATGTTAAAGACCATTTAGGAGGTTTAAAATAAAAATAAATTATAACGTTTTTCATATAAATAAACTAGACAAGAAAATACTGTTATAGCCGCCTGCCTGATAACACCTTTCATAATAATATCATATATTGTTTTATCACGCACATGACAAATAAAATAATTCAATTGACAGTACATAACATTGATAAGATATATAAAGTATATTTACCTTCATATAACACTTCTTGTGCGCTGCAAGTTTACACGTCTGACAGATGAGAGACCTTTCTATTGGCCACATGAAGAATGCCTTGCAGATCTCACACTCGGTGGGTATGTTTATCATTGACAGAACAAACGTGTGACCTGCGTAAACTATAGGGTCGTCCACCTGCATATAAACACACATTTCACATTAACAATTTGATAAAAGAGATACATCTTTTATAAACTGTTCAGGTTGAATAACAATAATCACAATTCAATTCAAATTTGTCATTAAAATATCCATTACACATTGTAACAAAATTTGTCTCATCAAATGTCAAACATTTTTATTGATAACTGTCTCCCATATACTAATCTTACAACAATACTATTTTGTGTATAGTTACCACATACTACGGAATCAAAAATTGTTATTATATCTAAACCATTACTAATATTATAAGCCGATAAACATTAAAAAAATAGTATAAAAACGATTTGACAATCAAACCATAGAAATTGAGAGAAGAATAAGTCTCGCATGGGCGGCCTTTGGGAAACTCGATAACACCTTTCGTAGCCCCATACCAAATTCCCTGAAGTCAAGGGTGTTTGAGCAGTGCATTCTGTCAATATTCACTTATGGCATGGAAACAACCACTTTAACCAAATTGTCTGCCAACAAGCTGCGTGTAGCACAAAGGAAAATGGAAAGAATAATGTTGGCAATAAAACTAGAAGACAGGAAGAGGAATGACTGGATACGCAGTCAGACCAAACTGTCCGATGTGGTTGAGATAATAGACATGCAGAAGTGGAGATGGCAGGACACCTGTCAAGAATGACCGATAATAGATGGACTAAAAGACTGGTGGAGTGGAGACCGAGAGGCGACAAGAGACCACAAGGGCGACCACCTAATAGATGGATGGACGAAATAAAAAGATTTGTTGGACCACAGTGGATGGGAGTCGCACAGGAGCGGGAGGAGTGGAGAAGGAGAGGGGAGGCCTATGTCCTGCAGTGGGCAAACACAGGCTGATGATGATGATGATAATGATAAAAACGGGAATTTAAACAAAAACACTATATATATTTTTATTTTACATTTTAAAAGGTCCTTATTCTTTTAATTTTTTTAGTAAACTTTATATCTCGATTGAGACTGCTGGTTTACGTGATCACTTTAAGCGCGATCACGTCAACCACGATAGGTCATAAGCCCTGAGGTGTCTTATTTCCCAGGTTTCCTATAAATTACCTAGATGCCTATGAATAATCATAATGTGCAACAATGACTTTTATGGTGAAATACTTAAACACGTGTCGAGAATGACAGATTCGAGAAGCGTTGAAATGGTCAGGGATAATGTTTCACAGGACGTCCTTCCAAGAGACGGAAGGACAAATGGCAATCCACGTCACATGAGGGAAGTTGATGCAGGACTATAACAAGCCTTTCCTCGATCAGAGAAATAAAGATGTTTTTTTTTATCAAATATCGTATCTTTATGTTTTTTTTTCTAATCGAGGAAACTTTTATTTTATGATAAATATATCACCTTTCTCTTCTTATCCTTTTTCCTCTTGATCTTACTGGTCTTGTCCACTTCCTGTCTGGAGTTCATGAACTCATCCATGAATCCTCTGAAGGCGTTGACACACATTGTCACAGGGAAGGTCTCAGCCTGTCCTCCCTCCTTGCAGACAGTCTCCATAACATGCAGGAAGTTGGCAATCAGGTCTTTGTACTTGAGGGCAGATCCTTGCTTGTTGACAACGCTGTACGTAGCCACCAGATTGTCCTTAAACTCTTTCAATGCGTGCTTGAATAACCTGTCCACCTGGAAACAAATATACACTCACTGTAATTGATCTGGTTAATTAGACCATCCTTAGCTAAATATAAGGATATTGTATCAATCCTTATATTTTGGAATATAAAAAAAAACTGGTACCTTTTTATAATTTAAGGTTGAAGTATGATAAATCACAATATTGTCTATAGTACAAAATTCAGATTATGGACTTTTTTTACCAAGTTTTTCTTAAAACAATGACGATTATTTACAAAACTATGAAGAGTATCTTAGGTCCGAATGCAGAGTTCGACCTAAATACTAACCATGTTTTCATTGCACAGCCGCTCACTTAATACTAAAATACGAGATTTTTTCGGTGGATGATGATTTTATCGGCATCCTTGAATATGTATTTGGTAATTTTGTCAAATCAAATACCAAACAGAGTATTCAGTGATCCATACGAGATGCCGAAGATTCGGTGGAAGTTTAAAAAAATCACGACATTGAGCTGTCAGTGTGAAGTTGGTTACATGGTTGGTTTGTGCTGTTATAGCAAAAAAACATATTAAACGCCAAACGTCAGAAAAGAGATATATAGCTTTCTAAGCCCATAGAAAGCTATCTATATCCGTTTTCTTCATACACAATAATGTGAAATTCTACGCCATCGACCTTAAGTTTGTCTTAGTATTTAGTTAGGGATGTCTCTGCAACGCAATTGCTAACTTAAGAATACTAATACTCCAGTGAGGTTAGGAGTTAGTATTTAGGTACCTAGGGACTGTGCATTCGGGTCTTAGTTTTACACAGAAGAATTTGGTATGAATGCCACTACAATATACACGAGCATTATTATGTTGCATATCTGTATTTTTTGTATGCGTATTTAATTTAGATTTAAAAAATTACAATTTCTTACACCTACCTAGTATAAACAAACACATAAACATAAAATGAAAAATAAGTAAAATATCCATCAAATGACACAAAAAACAAAAGAAACACAATATATTGAAAGAACTTTTCTATTGTGTATTCAACACCTAGGCGATGAAAATCATCAAGAATCGATAGCAATAATATTCAGTTTAAAAAATTATGTTTTAGGTATGACTTTAAAATTATAAATCACATTATTGTAAACTTTTTTAATTTATCATTATATTTGCTATATTTTTGATTTAAAAATAATAAAAATACAAACCTCAGATTGCTTTCTATCTTCAGATTCCATTTTGTAGATTTTCTTTGTGATGAAGTCCTGCATCGCCTGAAGTTCTTTCGCATCCGATATGATCTTGTCCGTTCTGTCTGTGAACTCTGAAGTTCCCGTTAGACTAAACTTGGATTGCACTGCATTCTTGGAAGGCTGATCTTGATTGTTGCGGAGGGCCTTTCTGTGTTTTCCTCTACCACCTGCTCCGACGTTGGCTATGGTTCCGCCGTTGCAGGGCATTGTAAAGACACCCTTGTTCTGTATACATTTGGTGTGGTACAACTGTTTGCAGTCGAGACACTTTTGACCCTGAGTGACAAAGGCGTCCATCGCGTCGTGACAATACACGCACTTGTCGTCTTTGGAAAACCGTGTCCATTTTCTAAACCTGAAATTACAACACATAACACACAAATCAATAAGTGAAACATCTCCAAGTTTACTGAGAGTTTTTCTTAATAATTCAAAAAGAAAAACCTTCTCAATAACATAGGCCCAGGATTAGCTAGTTAAGTTTGCATACATAGGGATTCACTTACAATATAATGAACAGATCTCGCACAATTTTTTTTTATTTCATTAAAACACAACTGATGATGGATGATCATCCATAGATTTAAACCGATTATTGCCAAATAACAACGAAACATGAAACAACTGACCTATGACCAGCAATTTTGAAAACTCCGTTGGCCGTGGATCCCTCAAAGTCCATGTGCGGTGGTGGTGGTCTGGGAGGTGCTGGTGAGGTAGGCAGGTGGGTGGGGGGAGGTGTAGCTGCTGGGTCTGAGTTGCGTCTCCTCAACTCCCCGCCAGGTGGGATCATTACAACGGTGCCTCGATGGCGCTTTGTGATAGACTGCTGCTCAGATATCGCTCTGAAAATACAAAATACATGGAAATTTAATTGATTATTTTTTTTACGCTACGAAGATAAAGAAGGATGTCATTAATAGAATGAAAGTTAGCACGTTGAGATGGAAAATATATAAATAGCTGACAGACAGGGATGGAAAGAGAGGTTGAGGGCATCCAAAAACAGATGATGGTATGACCTTATTATTATAATTATACAAACATATACACCATCACAGCACAGTATGCTTTACCATACAAAAGGAAGCACGATACAACGTGTATATCCACACATCAGTCTCGTCAAATGTAAAATGGCAACTTTCAGAATGGGTTGTGAAACTCATTGCTGATATAATTTTGCCTGTATTATTTTTGATTACCCGCGTTTGACGTTTTGGTTGGCAATAAAATGTTTTTTAGACAAATAAATCCGAAAACAATTCACATTAGTCGTTATTCTCTATAGAAAAACGATATGGTCTGGAACCAATACGTCAAAAATCCCCCGAAAAAATGACTCACTTCGATTCATACAAAAGTATAATAAAACCTTCCAGCCAGTTACCATGCCATACTATCACGCCCTTTCCCTATTTGGGGTAGGCAGGGAGAACCGAATGCCAGACTTCTCTCTCTTGACATACATTTCTCGCTTCGTTCACGTCCATGCATCTTCTCATACACTTTCTTCTGTTATTCTTACTTTTAACTTCTCCATCTTTTGTCATTACTCATCTTTTTTATGTGGCCAAACCATCTTAGGGAATTTATTTTCATCTCACTTACGATATTTTTTTCAATCATACATTCTAGTCTAATATCCTCATTTCTTATTCTATCATACACCATAACCTCATATTCTATTCTATTCATATTATATCATGACCTCATTTTAACCGCATTAATTCTACTTTCATCTGTCTTCTGCCATGTCCATGTCTCACTAGCATACATTTGAGTAGTATTTTTGACTACGCAACTCTTATGGTGAGACTAGAAAAGATTGGAAGCACTATTCTAAGTTGTCGCCTCACAGCACAGATAGCATGACCTTGTGCATGAAATTTTGAAGGAGGGATATGTAAGAAGGTTGAACTACAGATAAATATGTGTAAGACAATGAATGTTGCAAATGATGAGTGTCAAGATAAAATATTTTGGCGTTTATAATTATACCTAATATTTTTTTCAGATTTTCTAGCATCAGTCTCTTCAGCACCCTCTCTCCGTAACCTTCTGACACTTCTGACGGGAGGTTCCGGTACTCGACCTTGAGATCTTCCATAAACATCACTAATGTTGTCTGTCGGTGACACAGGCTGTCTTGAATCTCCGTATATACCTGCAAATGTAACAAAGAATTAACACAAAACTTTAAAATCACCTTTCTTCACTATTACTTCATTGCCAGGTGATAATTTATTCCAAGTAATCAGTTATTATAATTAATTTAAAATAAATATCTCCTTTGCTGGGAATCTAACCCAGGTTGCCAGCATGGAAGTCAAACAATTTACTCCTTTGCAACAGTTTATTACAATTGTTTGATTTTTCTATTCTGAGAGACACATTTAATTTTTATTTTGCGACAGTTTTTCTTGTTTAACAAGTGGGGGATTATGGACTTTCATGAACGTCCATAATAAATTTTCATTAAAGGCTTGTCGACGTACGTTCCTCAACGTCATGATCTATAAAACACACTCTATGGGAAATAACTTCAAAAAATGCAGAGCAGCTGCAACTATGGATGAAAGACAACACAGTTTTTGCAGTTATTTATATAGTAGGAATAGTATTAAAATATTACGTGACTTATTATCTGTATTTGCGATGTTGTCCCCCCCCCCCGCTTCTTAAATAAGATATTGTATATATTTTCAAAATTTGTTGAATTTATCACCACAATATTTCTTATATATAAATACACAATTGATCAAGTAAATTGACCATTTATTAAGAGAAGTAATAACTGTACCTTGATTGTTGTTATATCTATTGTCCCTGCGAAGAGGAGTGTGATCTTGCATCCTGGGATCTCTTCTAACAGGCGGAAGACTGACAAGTCCTCTCCCTGCGATGGACGGATCTAACATGGTAGTGGAGAGACTTCTATGGTACATTTGTGGTGAAGTTCTCCTCTCCAAAGGTGCAGAGTCTATCCTTTTACTGTTAATTATATCTAATCCTAACATTATGTCTTCCCTGGTGGGTTCGTTGTCTCGTCTTCTGGACTGTTCGCTTTGTCTCTTGCTCGGCATACAGTCGGCTAATTTCCTATTGGCTATCTCGTCCACCTTCCAGTTGTTGTCGTTGTCTATCCTTCGTATCGAATGCGGGTCAGTCGTGTAAACAGTTTGGTCCATTTGATCGGGTATCCTTTGATTCTGATTAATTTTGCTTCTAGTTTGTTCGTGGTAAGGATCTACATAGTGTGATCTTTGGATATGTTTATTCATTTGTGTCTGAAAAAGAAATACAAAAAGTGGAAAAAAAAAACAACCATAAAATGTCAATACTTTCAAGAACTGACTGTATCAATTTTAGCTTCTGTTCCGAATTCATATTATGATATTTAAAATTGTTTTTTTTAAGTGTTATTTGTTGATAGAAAAGTAATAAATCCACAAATGTTCAGGTAGCTGCTTCAGAACAGATTTATTCTAGTGAAGAAGCTATCTTAAACTTGTAAAATGTATATTTTTATAATTCAAAAAATAAATTTACTTAAAGCTAGAAATGAATACATAAATCAACTGAAAATAAGCAAATATTTCTTGTTGATCAATAATCAGTAAAACCTCATACAGTCAAACTTGGTTATAGTGAGTACAAAGGGATTAACTAAATTTGCTCGTTATATCTGAGTTAGGTACAAATAGGTTAGTATTTAGGATATGCCTAGAGGTCTACCTATAAAAAATATAAAAATGTATATTCACACAAATATTTTATCACCAATAAAATCAAAATTAATTTCCATCAAAGATATACACCTACTCATGTAATATGTATTTATAAATAAAAACTTTTTAAATAAATCACATCATTATTTCTGAATAAAATCCAAAATAATGGTGGGGAGCGCAGTAAGGAGAAATAATCTCCACCATCATGTGGGATAAAAGTCAAGGAGAGAGAAATGTTCAAACCAGATAGAGCCCTATACTTTAATTTCTGTTGTTCTCAAAACATAAAATGAAATATGAACTTACTTGTATAACTCCATCATCGTTGAACCTGGCTAAATTTGATTTGTCGATGTGTAAAAATATTAGTTCATTTGCTAAGTCTTCTGGCGTGATCTCATTTGTGGCTACAGTAAACCTGGAATAATTCATTACATCAGAATTTAACCTATCATACAATTAAACTTTGCACTCCTAACAAAGGAGAATATTTGACTAGTTTATAATATCATTTAGTTTATTTTACTACCTAGAGATGTCATGGTCCCTTCTAGGAGGTGGACACTTTTTGAAATCTCCCATAGAGGCTCCGAGCGCCCAGTCCAGTTCCAAATCATCCGACACCTTTCTGTTAACATTTGACGGGTGGAATGGATATGGACTGGAAATTAAACAATACCATTTATTGAGTATCTTGTAAACAGTAAAAAAATTCCTATACATTTTCTTAATTCAATTAAATACTTACTCAGTCTTCCGTGAGTTAAGTATGATAACTCGATTTCAAATCAGTAAGTAAAAATATCCTATTAAAATCTTAGATGATTCCTAAAATGATTATCTTGTTCTCAAATTCTACAGAACGGATCACATCTAGTATAAGAGGTCATGACATGACACCTTTATTTTCATAGTGACACTAAACAAAAAAAATATATTTTTCACAATCAGGGATTAAAGTTTCAATTTTTTTTTATTTAATTTGAAAAAATTCCAATTCATGCTATTCTGATCAGTGAAACATGGCTTAAACCCTCACTACCAACATCATCTTTCAAATTACCCGGCTATACACTCATCAGAAGTGACAGATTGGTACGACGCGGTGGTGGTGTGGGTATCTATTTGAGATCAGACATCGACCATTCATTAATTGAGCATTCTCAAAGTACTGATGATAAGAGTCCCGAATATTTATTTATTAGTATTAATCTCAAACATTGCAAACTTCTCCTTGGGGTCATATACTGCCCCCCTTGTTCTAACTACTTCAATTATCTCGAAAATCGACTTGAGCATCTCCTCACTACATATTCGGATGTCTTACTGATGGGAGATCTCAACACATGTTTGCTGCGTTGTGATAAGCGTAGTAATCTTCTTAATAGGCTTCTTAATTCACATAATCTCACTTACCTACCTCTGCAACCAACCTTTCATACTTCTACTTCGAAATCACTTCTTGACCTGATTATCACTTCTAATACTGCCAATATTCTTAATCACGGTCAATTTGTTGCTCCTGGTTTCTCACACCATGATTTAATTTACATTTCATATAATCTTCATTGTAAAAAACCACCACCCAAGTTTGCCCTTCTGAGAAACCTACGCAATATTGATAAAGCAGCGTTATTGAGGGATGCTAGTGCTATAGACTGGAATAACATTTTTGATGCTCAGGACATCGAACATAAAGTAGAATTTTTCAATCTTGAGATAGTCAAACTTTTTGATTTTCATGCACCAATCAAAAAGGTATTTCTCAAAAATATGTCTGGTGCGTGGATCACTTCCGATATTAAAACCATAATGGCAAAGAGAGACAAAGCCTTTAATAAGCATAAACGACAGCCGTCTGCCAGCAACTGGGCTAATTACAAACACCATAGAAACCGTTGCAATCAGCTATGTCGAAATGCAAAAAAAAGGTACATCTTTCAGATTGTGGATCAATGCACGTCTTCAAATGCTTGGAAATTATTGCAATCTCTGGGCATTGGAAAGAGTAAACATCTTAATACCCCAAAAGTTGACATAAACAATCTAAATCATCACTTTGCCACTCCTCCAGTATTCTTAAACAACTTGGTTAAGTCCAATACTCTCAATTCTATTCGCAGTCAACCCTCTCTGAGTATACCAGCGTTTTCTTTCAACACTGTGAATGAAGCTGAAATCTCAAAATTCATATCTTCCATTTCCACAAAGTCAATTGATTCTAATGGCATCAATATAGATATGATTCGTCTAGTTCTCCCAGTAACATTGCCTATTATCACGCATATTATCAACTACTCAATGAGTGAAGGAATATTTCCATCTTCTTGGAAAACTGCTCACGTTATTCCGTTACCCAAAACTTCATCACCAACAACTCTAAAAGACTATAGACCAATCTCCATTCTTCCTATTTTGTCAAAGGTCATTGAACGAGCAGTTTACAATCAATTAAATGAATGGCTTACATCACATTCCCTTCTTGACCCTTTTCAATCTGGATTTAAACGTGGTCATAGCACTTCAACGGTTCTTGTTAAGGTCACTGATGACATAAGACGTGCAATGAATGATAAAAAGCTAACAATCCTCACATTGCTTGACTTCAGTAGTGCGTTTAATTCAGTAGACTTTGATATTTTGCTCGCAAAACTTTCCTCACTCAATTTAGCGCAACCAGTACTGACATGGTTCAAAGATTATCTATATAATCGCACACAAGCTATTAAAACGGCGGAGATAATATCTGATCATATCACTCTTAAGGCTGGGGTCCCTCAAGGTGGTGTCTTGTCTCCTCTTCTATTCTCTATCTTTATAAACTCAATAACTCACAAATTAAAGTGTCAGTACCATCTCTTTGCAGACGATCTTCAACTGTATATTCAATTTAATGTGAATGAGTATGTTGATGCTATTAATATTATGAACGAAGATCTCAGCTTTATCTCATCATGGTCCTCCCAGAACGGTCTTCTTGTCAACCCGTCTAAATCTCAGGCTATTATCATTGGTAGTCCCCGATTGCTGTCTAAACTTAAAAATTCACCTCTCCCATCTCTTCAAATTAACAATCAACACATATCCTTCTCAAAAATGGTAAAAAATCTTGGTATTCTTTTTGATGAAGATCTTTCGTGGCATGGACAGATTTCTCATGTCAGTAAAACTCTGTTTTATAATATCCATTCTCTCAATAGATTGAAGAACTTTCTTCCAATACATTGTACAATTACATTAGCTCAATCCTTACTTCTTCCATTGCTTGATAACGGTGATGTGTGTTATCTGGATGCCAATCAAGAATTATTAAATAAACTGGAACGATTACAGAATGTCTGTATACGGTTCATTTACAATCTTAAAAAATATGATCATGTTTCGACTTGTAGAAATATACTTCGTTGGCCAAAGATACAAGATCGTCGTAACATTCACATTCTGTCATTACTTTATAAGACTATTTATGATCCATATTCACCACAATATTTAAAAAATAACGTCGTTTTCTTGTCAAGTCACGGCCTATCCCTTCGATCTGCTGAACGTACTACACTAGCTATCCCCATTCACAATACAGAAGTTTTCAGCTCCTCTTTTCAAGTACAATCAGCTAGACTATGGAATGGCCTAAGTGATGAAGTAACGTCATCTCAATCCATTCAAATATTTAAAGGTAAATTAAAAAAACTTTATTTGTCAAATAGTTCCTAAATTCCTTCTATATCCTTCCGTAACCTCCTTTTCCTCATTGCTATGATCAGTGTTATTTTTATTATTCTTTTATTTTTAAACTCTCTTTTCATTTTTTTCTCTTTGTAATTTTTTTTTTATATTTCTTACTCTTTTATGTTATTTTTTATCAATTTATTTCTCACTTAATTAGTACTGTACCAATTTAACTAAGAGAATTCATGTTGCTCGGGTTGGTTGGAAGAAATTGCCTTATGGCAATAAACCTGCCTTTGTACAGATGTACATAAATTATATAAATAAATAAAATAAATAAAAAATACAAATCTCAATAATGCCAATTGGTGGTAAATATTTGAACTAGAGATCTGGTGTTTCTGTATTCAATAGATAGTGCTCATCTAAAATACATAGCTGGTATTAAAAATTTAATATTTACAATTTTGTATAGTGTCACTATGAAAATAAAGGTTCGTGTCTTCTTAGATTTAAATTGATTCACTCTTGAAATTTAAAATTGAGCGGTACATAAAAGAGCCATAATATTATACCTGTTATCTGGTTGTCTCAGTTCACTTGTGTTCTGAGTCTTGGTGACTTTTCTCTTACAGTATGTTTGGGCGGTGTAACTACTTAACATTTGAGGTGAGTCATCTAAAAGTTCGCTAAAAAGACAATCAAAAAAATATTAGTACAAACTGCCATAAACTGCCTTATTCTAAGTGAAGAATGCTCAATAGACTCAGAACGAGTTTATCCTACAGTTGGGGGTGTTCTCGAGAAATGGAGTTACAAAAAGGACAGTGCGACACTTGCGAGTGTGGCGCCAGGCAGGAAAACATGAACCTACTTTCATGGCCCATAAACAATTATGAGTTCGATCACCTTCCAGCCAGTTACCATACCATCACGCCCTTTCCCTATTTGGGTAGGCAAAGATAACCCAACGCCAGACTCCTCTCTCTTGACATACATTTCCCGATTCGTTCACGCCCGGGCATCTTATCATACACTCTCTTGTTATTCTTACTTTTAACGTCTCTATCTTTTGAAATTCCATTTACATGATTGTGCCAAATTTTCCTTGACCTATCTCTACTTTTCGTTCGTCTTTTATAGGCCTTGTATACTTTTTTTGTCAGACGGTCATTACTCAATCTTTCTACGTGGCCAAACCACCTTAGGGAATTTATTTTCATCTCACTTACGATATCTCTTTCAATCATACATTCTAGTCTAATATCCTCATTTCTTATTCTATCATACACCGTTTTACTACACATTTGTCTTAGTGACCTCATTTCAACCGCGTTAATTCTACTTTAATGCGTCTTCTGCCATGTCCATGTCTCACTAAGCTTGCCTCAAAATAATTGGGTCAGCCATTACAGATCTGAATGCACCAATCACTCTATTCTCAGCCGTTACTCTCCTTTCAATATATTTTTCCAATCTTCCATCACGCTAAAACATGCTTCCTAAGTATAAATACTCATCCACTTGTTCTAATTGTACTTTCTCCACTCGCATCTAGCATTTTGTTCGCCTTTCGCTCTTCTCAAATACTATCACTTTAGATTAAGTTGTATTCATTCTCAGTCCACTTTGCATGCATCCACCAAATACTATTTTAACCAAACAAAGTCCAAGTTTATTCCAAGTCTTCCACACTTTCTGCCATTAATACGTTGTCATATGCATACATTAGATCACATACAGTCACACCTTCCAGTTTCAAACCAATGTTCTTATTCTTTAGGCTCTCACACAGTAGTCAATGTATAAATTAAAAAGCCACGGTGATAATACACACCCTTGCTTCACTCCCTTATTAATGGAGAACTATCCTGTAAGAGAGTTTTCAATCCTCACACAGGCTTGACTATCCTCATATATTGCCCTTATCATGTTCCAAAGCTTTTCACGGTCTACTTTGTCATAGGCCTTTTCCAGGTCTATGAAAGCACAGAAAACCTTCTAGTTTTTTGCTAGAACCTTTTCAGTCGCCATTTGAAGGGAAAAAATTTGGATGGTGCATCCTCTACCTCCAGCAAACGTTCTTTGTGCATCCCATATCTTTCTCAACTTTTGGTCCAGTATCCTAGCATACAATTTTCCAACCGAACTCAGCAGACCATCGAGGGAGATCGCGATCCACTTCCACGCCGGCGACGCTATAGAGCCCATTGGCCCTGTTCGCCACCGGACGCAGCCGCAACATCGGACAAACACAAAATATCCACCATCCATCGGGTTCAACCACTGCCCCCGAGAATCCAATCACACACGTCAGGGCCTCCGATTGGTCTCGAAATCGGCCGCTAAGAACACTCCGTTTCAAGTCGGAGGGGCTTGTACCCCGACCCCTCGGTCCTCGTGTTGGCGTCCGAAGGTTCTGCGGGCTAACACCGGGGGCATCCAACGCAATTATCACCTGTCAGATTTGACATCTAGTTGTCAACACAGGATTTCTGACCCGACGTCTGCGCCGGCGGTGTGCCCGAACCACACAACAACATTCGCCACAGTTTGACGAGTAACTGCCGAGCGAGACTAGAGGCGTCCCTCCTGCTCTTCTCTAAGTACAGAATTGACGAGGGCACAACAGCGTCGGCCGCCCACCCCCGCCTTTACTGCCTAGGCCCTTAGAGCCGCAACCTAGGCCTCAGCAGACCAGCCAGTTGTTATTTTAATAAGTATTAAAATATGTAAAAACCAAAATACCTGTGTCTTGGTCCAGGAAGTGAAATAGTAGACCTGAGCTGTCTGCTTATATCAGGATCGCTTCTCTGCACTTCTTTAGGAAGTATAATATTACTGAAACAAAACATTATGGCCCCTTTAGTTTAATTGACATTATATTTTTATATCAAATATTAATTAGAATTCACAGTTTCATCTTTAGTCAAGTTGATGTCACTATTTCATATAACTAGTGTCTATATTTTTAATTTCAAAATGTAATCTGTATCTGTAAGCACATAGTTAAAACAAAAAATGAATATGGTAGTAAATTGATATACTCCACAAAATTCATAATAAAACAAAATAGGTTAAATATTTATGATCGTATGTATATGCAAACATTGGATTTATAGATTTTGATTTCATTAGTTACGAACCGGTCTCTCAACAGATGGCGATAGGAATTTCACCTTATTTTCAAGCATTGTGAAAATACCTCATGTAGGTATTATAAAAAATATCTGATAATTTTCGCACGCATAGTTATCAAAAGATTCAACATAAATTTGACAGTCAATTTATTGTCCTTTAATCTATTTTAGAGGAAGAGCTTCCATTGATTATTCAAACATGTTATAATGAGAGTCACGAAATGAGTCCAAGGTCTTCAAAATCATGTTTTTCTTGCATGATCTTGATGGAATATCAAATAGGTGCGCTGGCAGCAGGCACCCCCTCAAGGTGACAATAGCTTATAAAGAAATTTAAATCTAACTTACATTTTTCTACTTGAGTATAATAATTCATCATCAACACTGGAGTGCATCTTCCTGTCCATGATTGGAACAGACGTAATCTGCAATAAAACAATAATTTATTATTACAAAAGTCTAAAAATACACTTTTAAATGAAACACACTAACAATAATAATAACCAATTATATTTATTGGGAATTTAAGTGTTGCAAAGTATTATGGACAATATTTAAATATGTATGGGTACTCACAGTATCTCTTCGAATAGCTCTCAACCTCTCTCTCAGCATCTTGCCTTTGGCGGCTGCCTGAAGTACAATAGCTCCACCCCTCAACCTCAAGAACCAGCGTCGTACTCTGCAGCCCTTCCAACACGCTTGGATCTTTATCGCCGCCGATTGACGCACACACAACCACTCTCTACAAATTAATAGTACACACAATTGTTCAATTTAAACTATTAGACAGTGATTAACTATTGAGACAGTAAAATAAACTAATGGGGTGTGGCCAACGATGTACTTCTCACTACCAAGTCACCCTACAAAGTATTCAAATTTTGCATGGAAATTTTCAGCATATTCGTGAAATGAATTTGTTAAATTATTTTTGAATTAAATATTTTATTATGAAAATAAAAATATCAAATTTTATATTTCCTCAGCTTGGGGTCACTTTGAAATATTTGACAGATTGAGAAGCACTAATTAGATATCTTTCAAAATCTAATGGGATCTAATCGAGTACCTATAGACATACAAATTGCAAAATTTGAAAAGAATCGAATGAGTACTTTAGTCTATGATCGATAAAGTAGAATAAACACGACATACATAGTACACGGCACACACACACACACACAGATACATTGTGATGAAACTTTCAGAATACAATCTCAGATAATTTTTTATAAAAAAGGCCTTAAAAATTGCAAATTCATAACTCCCTATATCCCCTTGGGGTAGTGAGGAGTAAAAACACTAATTAAAATAACTTTCTTTATAGAGCAAGGTATTGAATAAAATTATAATTTTTGTATTGCTTCTCGTGCAATTATCAGGTAGATACAATGACAAATATCAATATGACCTGCACCCAATAACAAGTTGCCAAATTCAACTTATGATCTTTACTGTCTCACAGATTCAGGCTGAAAACACGATAATAAACTGTGTCTCCACTGGAAATGGAACCAGGGACCCTTCACTCAAAGAGCTCTTACCGATAGTCAGGTTATTCTTATTCAACACAAGGTGGGTACCAGCAGGCTAAATCTGTAAGTAGATCTCGACCGGTAAATGTCGAGATTAACTGTCAAAATATCGACTAGTCGATAATTTGACAGTTTTGGTAGTCACTAAGCAGATAACGCATCGAATCGTTCTCGCTCACTTATTTGACGGCGAGATTGGGTCGACATCGAGTCGAGAGACAAGATCTAACGCCGCCATGTTGAATAAAATGTCATTTATTACGCGAACAATGCCGAATTTCATATTTATTTTGAGAATAATTATATAAACGGGTTAAACGATGCCGTTTAAGAGATTCTTCAAACCCTTTAAATATTCCGCGTAATTCATTTATTGCTAATTTCCGCGTAACAAAAGTTTTATATGGTTATATATTTATTGGAAATATGCGTCCGTACTAAGATTATAACATTATAATTCTATGCGTCCGTAAATGTTTACCGTAGGTATAGATTTGAAATAATTTTTGATTTTGAGAAAGTATTCTTGTAAGCTATTTTATCACATATGTATTTTAACACTTAACAAAAGAAAATTCGGCGTAGTTTTTAGTAAAATAATAACACGCTGCTGTCATCACACTTGATAAATTGATCGAAATATTATTAAAAATAATTTTTAAAATTACTCTCAAAACATTCAATAAACACAAAAGAAGTTAATTTAATCGTATTATAACTTGCTTTCGTGCTTAAAAATATGACCATATTATATTTATTTAACAAATTTAAGTAAACAAATTTGACATTAATTCAAATCATGGGGAAAATATTGTGTATTGCCATAAATGATAATTCAAAAATGTACCGCAAGCCAGCCTAACGGCGACAAATACTAATAAGTGCATTTACGAACTCGACAGCGCTTAGTGACTACGAATTGTCCTCACGGGCGTAAACATGGCGAGAAGAGCGGCGATACGTTGTCGGATCTCGACTTTTTTACTGACTTGGCCTGCAGGTTCCATACATTTGTGCACATCATCCTTTGATAATGAATTAGGAGATAGAGATATAAAAGTAATAGAATACAACAAACCTGACATAGTTTTGTAATATTAACGTGGCCTTTCTGAGAGCTAAGAATCTTCTTCTCTCCAATATTGCCCGACACCATCTCTGTATTGTAATAATGGAAGCCATAATCTGTTGGTGGAGGCGATAATCTAACTTGGTCTGTTCAGACTCTCGCATAAATATTTTTGTACACCCTGAAAACATAGAAAGGTGCTTGTTTATTAAATAACATATTCCATCTTTTAAGAAATAATCATTTATTTATCAATGGTTAAAAAAAAAACATTTATATAAAAAAGATTAAAAAAAAAGAAGATTAGATGGGTCGATGGCAGAGTGGTTATTAGCGCGCTGGACTAGTAATCCAGTGGACTAGTTTCGTTCACCTATAGAACAAGCATTTATATGCTTATTTTAGGGAACGTAGGAAGATGTATATGTACTTGTTTAACAAGGACATATTCATTTTTATATAAAAAAAAAGAACAAAAACATTTTTCGTATCACATATTAGGAAAGAATACCCTTCCTAAGGAGATCTGCATCTCATCTCTTGGGCCTGACTTGATAATATACTCTCTTTCATTGAAATAGTTATTTATGTGGAGCTGACTGTTCCGTGGGACACAAATATTCAAAAAGACCACCAATATAAGCTAAACAAGTACAAGGAACTGGTAGATAAAACATTGAAATGGCTTTAGCACAAATATAATATATAATGTAAAGGTGGGGGCAAGAGGCCTGCCTGCAAAATCTTTATAATCCTACTTTAAAGACCTGGGTCTCCCAAGAGGTAAAATAAAAGAGCTTTTGGATAGGGTGGTAAAAGCAGCATTATCAGAGTCCTATTGGATTTGGTTGGGCAGGGGAGTAGACTATCAGTCAGAGGTTTGTGGGTGAGTAGTGAGCGTGACTCGAGTC
Organism: Molanna angustata; assembly: GCA_963576475.1. Taxonomy (NCBI): domain Eukaryota; kingdom Metazoa; phylum Arthropoda; class Insecta; order Trichoptera; family Molannidae; genus Molanna; species Molanna angustata. The sequence continues at coordinate 32,764,213 of OY754977.1, forward strand.
ATAAAGGGGCCCCTAAATCCTGCATACGAGGTCCCAAGCCCATGTGGCTCGCCTATTCTGATTGGTACTCTGGTCGCCTGTGCTCGTGGGCCTGGATTCGTGAAACCACGATTGCCTTTCTCTTTTGTACCATCACATAATGTGGAGTATTATTATTATTTATATTATTAATAATAATAATAAATCCAACATGGTAAATTTAATTTTTTTCACCAAAATGATGCTTTTAAATGTCCATGTTCATTTCAATATGGCTGTCAGTTTGTTTTGTTGTGTGGCGCCACTGACGATACAACTAACGCCTCTAGTGATAGAACACTGAAACTACACGCGTTGCCTAGCAAATGACAGTTGACTCACCGTTAAGTACTTAATCCGCCAGAAACGTTGAGTTAAATATTTGTCGTTTTAGTGACGTATTTGAGGGAAGATTAGGCCTAGACGAATACTGTAATACGCTATATTTTTGTAAAACTTGAGTTTACCTCTTAAACTGAGACTGTAATACCGGGCCATAGTCTTATTTGTTTTCACTATGATTAGAGTTTCACTATGATCAGTTCACCTATAGCACAAGCATTTATGCTTAATTTAGGGAATGGAAGATGTATATGAACTTGTTTAGCAAGGATATATTAATTTTAAAAAAATGTCAGACACAATTTCGTGAATAGTATCAAGTTCTCGAGTTGAATTTTCAACACAAAAAAAAATTTAATTTGTTAAAAAAAAATTATAAAAAATAAATCCTCACCTAGTTGATAATTGTCCCTGTTGAGATTGAGGGTCGCGAGGAAATGTCTTACGTCATTCTGTGAACTGAGCAACCCTTTGGGAAGTAGTATCCTATAGAGCTGAATGAACTCTTCATACGTAAGTCGCACATTGTATCCAGCTTGACGGATCCTTACAGTCTCCAACATTCCCGTGTACCTGAGTTGGCGTTGAACCGTTTCATCGTCAAAAGCATTCGGGAACTTGTCTTTGTTGGATTTAATACACCTTGAGAAAAATAAAATATTGATAAATTAGTTTTATATTAATAATAAATTAAATATATTTACAAAAATACAATACTGTTATAAATCCACGAGTATGTATTTTATTAGCCATTGCGCTTTTACTAGACATAGCTAGGATCCTCAAGAAGCAAAATTAATAAGCTGTGTCTGAACTGTACCTAATAGTCTCACAGAGCTAGGCCTGAATGCAGAGTCTGACCTAAATAGTAACCATGTTTTCATTGCACAGTCGCTCACTAAAGTTAGGAGATCACGTGACTTCATAACTTAAGGATGCTACGAAGCTCTTCTTCTTCAGGCTATTCTCGTCCCCTCCTGATGGAAGGCCTCCCCCATTAGACTCCACGTCGTCCTGTGCAGTTTGCATCCAGGACGTGCCAACATATTGTTGTATATCATCCCTCCACCTCACCTGCGGCCGTCCCACAACTCTCTTTGTTGTACGATGTCTCCATCCAATTCAGCACACTCTTTGTCCACTTATCATCCGAGCTTCTGGCTACGTCTCCCACCCATTTCCATTTCAGAGTCACCACACGGTGGATTATATCAGTAACTTTCGTACTTTCTCTCATTGTTTCATTTCTACAAAGTTATTGTATGATAATTGCATTGCAGAGACATATCTAAACACTTTGCGCATGAGCATTGACATAAACTAACATTTGCGAACACTCCAAAAGTAAGGTTGATGGTGAGGAACTTTACGAGTGGTTTAAAACTAAAATACGAGATGTTTTCGATGGATGATGATTTTAGTGACTTTGTTGAATATGTATTTGGTAATTTTGTCAAATCAAATCCCACACAGAGTATTCAGTGATCTATACGAGATGCCAAAAATTTGCTGTATTTTCAGAAGAATCGTAACATAGAGCTGTCAGTGTTAGATAGGTTACATGTGTTTGTGTTGTTATGACAAAAAAAAACATTTTATACTTTAGTATAAACCCATAGAAAATTATCTATTTCTTTTCTACATACACAATAATGTGAAATGCTACGCCATTGACCTAAAGTTTGGCATAAGATTTACTAAGTGATGTCATTGCAAACTTAAGAATACTAAATACTCCAGTGAGGTTAGGAGTTAGTATTTAGTTACCTAGGACTGTGTATTTGGGAGCCAGACTGAAATATCGTGAGTAAGATATCTAAATAAACTGATCTAGAAAAGCTGACTTTTGGAGGAAAAATACTCATTTTCAAGATATAAATATAGTTACAGACGGTGGCCAAATTAATACAATCAAATGAATTTATAGCAGTTTTTAGACTTCGAATCATTGAAAATTATTATTTTTTTATTTTATTTCGATCTTTCTAGAATATTATGGGAGATTTAATATATTTTTATAAAATAAAATGCATTTACTATGAATATATAATAGTTTATTGATAATAAAATACGTTTTATGGTAAAATGATCAATATTTAGTAAATCCTCCCTTAGCTTTAATTACTGCTGATATTCTTCTGGGCATGCTGGAGATACATTTAATTGACATATATTTTAATTCTGGTGTGTTGTGCCATGCCTCAATTATGTTTTCTATTAGTTGTCTTTTGTTGGTGATGACACCTTTTTTTACAATTGCCCTTTTCAGAGCCTCCCAAACGTTTTCAATTGGATTTAGATCCGGTGAATTTCCTGGCCAATCTAATACCTTTATTTTTTCTCCTTCTAGAAATTTAGTAACGGTTTTCGCTTTGTGGCAGGGTGCAGAATCATGCATAAATACATATTTTCCATTTGGAAACCATTCGGCCACTTGAGGCTTTAGTCTCCCTTTTAAAACTTCTATATACTGGTCCTGGCGCATTGTGCCATTCACAATATACAGCCTTCCCATACCCATCCCACTAATCACTGACCAGATCATTATTGACTGAGGGTGCTTCACTCTTTGGACCACACATTCCTCATTATATTTTTCACCTGGCCTTCTTCTCACATATTGAGTTTTGTCCTGCAGTATTTGGATTGAGGATTCATCAGAAAAACAAACCTGAAAGAACACGAGAAGTTTTCACTAGTCAATTTTATTTAATACAGAAAGTTTCATAAAAACTTATTTTACATTCTAATACCTTGCTCCAATCGTCTTCGTTCCAATTTTGGTGTTTTAGTGCCCATTCTAGTCGCTTTTTACGCATTTCAGGTGTTAGTTTTGGCTTTTTCACTGGGCGATAACATTTGAGGTCCATTTCCACCAATCTTCGTCTCAATGTACGATCAGATATATTGACTCATGTGGTCTGCAAAATAGATTTTATTACTTTTCGAGGCTTCTGTCTATTTTCTAGAGCAACATTTCTGATTTTTCTTTCTGTTCGCGGAGTAGTAATGCGCTTTCGTCCACATTTTCCTATTCGAGATGGTTCAAGGGGTACATTTCCTTTCATTTGCCTACTTATTTTGTGCACAGAATATTGAGAAACATTGGTAAGTGTGGCAATTTCTCGTTGACTGTATTCACAGTGACCAAGAAGGGTTGCAATTTTAGATTTTTTTCTTGGAGTGAGGTCACAAGATCTTCCCATTTCTAAAATAAACCAAAAAATTCTGAAATTCAGCATACATTTAGAAAATAATTTATCAAAATCGTAATAATTTGATAAGTAGTATAATTGTGATAAATATTTAGTAATAAATATTAGGTTTACCTGTTATTTAAAAAAAATGAAAGAAACACTCAAATACTGTCTCAAATAAACACAAAATCAATGGGCAAAATATTCCATTAACACCCGCACACTCTGTGAAGACCAATACTAAACTGACATTATCGTATCTTGTATGTGACAAACTTCATGTTGATGCTTAAAAAGTGTTGCAAGTACGATAACAATAATGAAGGGAGTTGCCACAGTTAAAAATATACTGATGTGATTCGATTTTGCTGGATAACAGCTAAAAATACAATTATTTTTGCATTTTTTTCCTTTGATTGTATTAATTTGGCCACCGTCTGTATATTGCTGTACTGTTTGTACTGTTCGTTTTGAAAGGGTGAAATTTTCAAAACCATATGTCAGTAGGTACTGGAAAGATATATTTGTCTGTTCGGTATTGTTTCAGTTTTTCGAATTTACGCGCCAAAATAATAAATAATGCAAGTCATCATTTATCATCGCAATGGTACGAACTGCCCCCCCCTATACCTCTCCCTACCATTTATCTATCCTATCCAACCTTCAAGGCCAATCAGTCAGTCGCCAGTCGCTCGTGTTACGCACAAATTCGCTCGTCGACAAACACCTTGTTTCGTGTTGTATCATAACATAAAAATCTCAGTGCAACAGTGAAAGGAGGTGAGTTGAATATTGGTGAGTTCTATCTCATCTTTCGTTTCCCTTTTACCGGCAGTCACATATGCGCAGATTGAAGATAAAATTCAACGCATAGCCAGTGACAGTATTGTTGAAAACAAAAATATCTTCTTCAAACTCTCGTTAATTACACAGTCCACTTTTTTCGTTTTAGCCCGAATTGCAATTCGGTAATTTCGGCGCAAACATGGTATACCCTTTTCTTCAAATGGTTTTCGAATTGTTGAATATACTTGAGAATATAGGATAGATTAATTAAAGTAGCCCATGCGTTCGATTTGAACCTCCTGATTGTCTTCGCTAAGATTGATTTCATTTCTGAGGTAAATGTTCTATTCTACTCTACTTTTTCCATCTTTTCTTAACCATAACTTATCAAGGATGTTCTGAATGGTAACAAAATAAAGTCATCAATGTTAAGACAGAATATATTTACCTAATAAAGAATGGATTGGCCTGGTTGAGTGTGTCCATGAGGGAGTGCAGCGAGTGCTGGAACTGTGCGGCCACAGTGAGGGGCTGCTTCCTTGCCTTGGCCCCTGCAGACCCACCTGACCCACTGCCACTGGCTGACGTAGCTCCACTTCCTCCCGTACGGCCGGCCAACGTCTTAACACTCTGCAGGTTCTTGAGGCCCTTCTTACCTCGGTCGCGGGGACGGAACGACTTGTTTTTCCTGGATTCCAGAAATCAATTATCAAACGGTGAAATGATTCTTATTTTTAACTAACAGATACTATGTCAAATATTAATTTAACAGGCACCTAATAACAAGTTGCCACATTCTGGAGACTTGCGATATCTCAAGAGATCTAGACTGTCTCTCCACCGGGAATTGAATCATGGGCCTTTGGCTCAGGATTCAAATATCTAACTAAGTGAGGTACAAAGGCCGATAATTTTGTAAACAATTATGAAAAATATTTATCTCAACAGAGATTAAGTTGCAATATAATAATACATTATGTTTAGAGGAGAATCAAGAAAGATTATCTCAATTGAATCATATATGACACATTTTCAATGTCATATTTTTTATGTGGCCTTTTCTAGTAAAAAAAAATTGTATTTTCAACATAAATATACAAATAGAAAACTGAAATTGTAAAATCGAAATAGATAGCAAAACGATGGCGACAAAGCTGGATTTCAGCCACCCGCTGAGTATTGAATTAAGCACTGTATATGGTTTCTAAATATGGCCCGAAGAAAAAAAAAATTAAGATAGCGTTATAACCTTAATTATTATTACAAAGCTGTCCACCAGTAAATAATGGTACAATTTTTTTATTTATGGCTTGTTTAGTTGTTTGTATCAATGAACAATACAAATCTTATATGATCTGTAATTAAATTGACAACTATTTATATTCTAAGCATTGATTAAGTGTTTGGTGGAAAATTAACAATGAAATAATTTATATTTTTATATTGTCAATATTGCTAAGTCCCACCTTGTGTAGCCGAAAAAGTCATCCAGTCAAAAGAAAAAAAACATATGGAATCACTATCCATAATAATTAGTTTCATTTAAAAAAAACCTTAGGGAACAGTTAATTTTCAATTTAAATATTCAATGATATATACTAATAAGACAAAACATGCCTTGGGAATTGAAAAAAAAAATAAGCAATATTCATGTTAAAAATTACTGGCGAAAATAGAAAAAAATAAGCATTCACATAATTAAAATTGAACTCTTATAATATTATATGTTTTAATAATTAAAAATACCTAACAGATTTTGAGGGCTATATTTTAATAACAACACAAAGACAAAGGAATCATACAATATGAATATATAGATCAATAAAAATTACATTTAAAAATTGTAAAATCATCATTAACTAACACCACATTAACATGCATAGGAATGAATACATTCATTTATATTTTATACAATAATATAAATGCAATTTTTCAGTATTTCTAGATGGCAGTACTAACTCAAGTTGAGATTTATCCATTGGCAAAAGAATTAACAAATATTCAACCAAAGAAAAAATTTGAATTCCTTGTAAACTTATAAGAAATTAATTTGTTGAAAAATAAATATAATCTATTGTCAATAACAATTTGTCTATGATTAACTATGGGCCGGTATTACAGTCGGCCCTCAACTCATTCGGCGGTACTAAGAACGAAAAAGTGACTAAAACCTAACGGCCAAAAATCTTACTAATAACCAAGTTTTAAAACTTTTATTTTATTCCATGGTTTATATCACCATGGTAACGCTAAACCATCCGGTCCCCTAGTTTAGTGGTGGAATAGCAATAGTGAATTTGTGAGCTGTCAAAAGTCAAATAGACCGCGCGTATTGTATTTTGTCATTTTTAAAGAAATACTTTTTTTAATTATGGACAACAATCTGTTTGATTATAGAATCGGCGATTTTGAAAGATCGTTTCAAGAAATTGAGCAGGTGGAAAGTTTTTTCATGACGCAAAATTTATAAGGTGCGTTGTAATCCGTTTGTTGATTACGACGACATTAATTTTAGAAGAAAGTACAGATTTGCAAGGCAGGAGTTAGACATCTCGTAGATTTATTTGGAAGAAGGCAAATAAATGAAGATATTTATTTTTCATTGACAATTGTTTTAAAATAAATGTAATAAGTTATGTTGTAATAAGTTAAATCATTGGGAATTCAACCAAAACGTGACGATACATAAACAGTAAACCATCAAACATGCAGTAAACAAACAATGACAAACATAGAAATACGATGATTCTCGATAGATGTCATAGATGACGGCTAATAAAGTCATAGAGAATGAACAAAAAATAGCATAAAGTAAAGAAAAATTCCGAAATTCCCGTTAAATGGCTGCGTTCACACAACATTCATTCCGTATTCCATGGTTTACTTAGTCATTGTACATTTTTACATTATTAGTAAGAACCCACTAAACCACGAATAAGTGCCTAGTACGTGGTTTACGTAGTGCGAGGTTTAGTTGGCTAAAACGAGTTTTAACGAAAATGTTATTAGTACCGCTGATTGAGTTTGTTAAACTCAAGATTAATGTAAAGGGGAGATTGAATCCATTTCCGTATTACAGTGCAATATGACATGCCAGTTACTAAATCTTCAATTATAGACATATTTTACTTTTTCTGTGGTTATTATCTGTCAAATTTTAAATAACCTCAAATAATACCAACTACAAAACGGGACGCTACGACTTGAAATACTATTGTTTTATTATCCAACATGGTCAATTTAATTTTTTTCACCAAAATAATGCTTTTAAATGCCCATGTTCGTTTCAATATGGCTGTCAGTTTGTTTTGTTGTGTGACGCCACTGTCGATACAACTAACGCCTCTAGTGATAGAACACTGAAATTACACTCGTTGCCTAGCAACGAGTCGAGAAATGACAGTTGACTCGCCGTTAAGTACTTAATCCGCCAGAAACGTTGAGTTAAATATTTGTCGTTTTAGTGACGTATTTGAGGGAAGATTAGGCCTAAACGGACACTGTAATACGTTATATTTTTGTAAAATTTGAGTTTAGCTCTTAAACTGAGACTGTAATACCGGCCCTATGCATTATTCATTCTATAAACTTACTTACAAATCAAAAATTCTAACCTGAAAAATAAAAAAGAGTCAAAAAAAACAACACAAAAATATGTAAACAAAACAAGTAAAATGGACTACCTGAGAAAACTTGACAAAAAACAATATTAAAAAAATAAGCAGAAGCAGAATGAAAGTTTATAATTGTAATATAAAAAAATAAAAGACGAGTAAGGAAGCATTAGAATCTGAATTTAACAATTTACCTAAAATGTTATTTGTTTGTAGACATGACATTATTTTTTTTAAGAAATTTTTGTCATGTGCCTTAGTGATAATGTTACATTCGTTATTTACTTTGAAAAAATACAGACATGATATCATTAAAATGATGAATTACAAAATTTAGAAAACAAGTATGAAGTTTAATAGTGATTCAAAAACAAAAGTCAAAAGGAAAAGCCTCAAACAAAACATATATATAATTAAACCATCACCGGAAAAAAATCTACAACACCACCAAGTATGGATACTCCATCACCAGTAACAAGATCACAGTCAGTAGTCAGAGTCTCCGACCGACACCCGGTTTACGCTCTAAAAAATAACAAAAGCGTACATCACGATTTGATTGGCACGTTGCATTACGTCCTGTTCTTCCGTTAGTAGCACGTTGTCCAGTCTGTTCTCTTGGGGGCCAGTCTTCTGGAACAGTCTGCTTCCCTTGTTCACCGAAGTAGTCCACGGTCTCCGAGACGAGCTCTTGTCGCTCTCGGGCGACGATGTGGACTTGTTGTTGTCTTTGTATGGCGTCATGCCGCGGTACGGAGAATATTGATTGTTCCCTTTCAACGCCTGCTTTCGTGCGCTAATGTTGCGGATTATACATATTCCATTATGAGTGACAAATTACAACAGAACACTAATATCGAAATAAAAAACTATAAACACATACATACATAAATGATTATTTTAGGTCAGGCACTGAAATATTTTGTTTTTACTGTAAATCTCATTTGGGTCAACCCATCTCAAATCGTCCAGAAAAAGTAAAAATGAAACCCGTAGTGAAATATTATTTGGCTAACTTTAAATTTTCAAGATTTAAAAATAATGTATTTGTCGTCTCCGAAATTCCAGCCATGGAGACAGGGTTTTAATAAAAAAACATAACTCTGACAAATATCATCATTAAAACAAGGTTTTGTTTAGTAATATTTTTCTAAAAACTACAAAATACGGAAAAATGGAATTAACAACTGATGTTTTTTATTTTAATACATTTTTATACATATTCGAACATATATTTAAATAAAATTTCTAAATTTACACATATTATTATTCTGAAACTATTGGTTTCAAGACCTGGATAAAATGAATTGGATTGACATAATCCGAAGAGTAAAACTAAAATTTATCTAAACATTTTATAACCACTATGGGGACATTCAAGCAAGCATTATACTAATAATAATTATATATGAACAAATTTCTGCTTCATAAAAAATAAAAATAAAACTATTAGAAGCCATTCAAACAAATATTCTAAGATGAAGTGTGACAGTGAGCGAGTTTTGGTGATGTATAAAGACTTACGCGATACGATTGATGGCTAAGTTGATTGCAGAAACTGTGACCAGGTGGCTACGGGAATGCCGTAAATAAACAAGGGAATCATATTTCATTGTACAATGTTACCATTATAATAAATATACATTAAAAAAAAACTGTTTTCGCCAGATATACAAAAACAACCACAAATGGGAGATGGTTGAGAAAAAATACAGTTAAAATCGTCGAATGTATCTTCATCATTTTCTACATTTAATTATTTTTTTTTAGGTACAAAGCCCTGGTTTGTCCCTGTATTTTGTATAGTGCAGTAGGTAGCTTACATTGATTCTTCACATTCAATATTTATTTGAACAAGGTGGTAATTAAGTGTTTACAACATATCTGGTGAAATTGGTGTAAATAAGGAACAATATTATGACAAAAACAAAAGCTAGCACAAAAACTGACATCCATGGAGTGTATAATATGACATTAATCGAAATGTCACAAGTACAGTGGTACCTCGACATACGAGTTTAATTCGTTCTGCAACCTTGCTCGTATCTTGAATTACTCGTATCTCGAAGCAAATTTCCCCATACAAAACAATTGAACTACCATTAATCCGTTCCAACCCCCAAAATGTCACCCCAGTTATTTTTGTTACGTGGTTTTGAATAATAAAAACGTATTTATAAATGACAAATATTTATTGTACAAAAACAAAAAAGAGAATGTAAAGAAATAAATTAGATATCCTCACTGGTCTTTGCCTTTTTCGCTACATTTTTCTCGCTTTCACCTGTAGGCCGTTTAGAAAAAAACATGTCCAAGGAGGTTTGTTTCTTCCTCCCTCTCAGAATGTTCCGTAAATGAGTTAGGCAAGTGTCATTAAAAAGATCAGATGCACGACCTGTTGCAACTTTTACTGGGTGTTACTTTTCCACGAACTGTGAAACTCTCTCCCACATTTCTAAGATCTCCTTTAACTAACTGATTCACTGACCGTGGTGGGCGTGGCCGCGCGCGAGCGGTCGCGTGCTACCGGCCGACCTGCTAAACCGAACTCGTACCTCGAATTTCGCTCGTAACTCAAAGCAAAAAATCACTCGCTCGCCGGCTCGTATCTCGAAGAACTCGTATGTTGGGGCACTCGTATGTCGAGGTACCTCTGTATTGTGAAAAATATATTTCATGTATGGTAGTGTAAAATATTCTAAAGTTACAATATCGTTTATTTTCAGAATGTAACACACAACTTGTATATACAAAAATAGGTAACACATATAGCAAAACATTGAAAGTTACATATTATCAGTTTTTTTTTATTTAGGGCACAAGAGTATGTTATAAAATCACAAAATGACACTGAAATGGAACCAGAACAAAGGAGAGCAAAAGTGTTCAAAATTTTACAGTAATTTTATAAAATTGTCCTTAACATTGAAACAAAAAAATGCAATTGAAGTAAAATTTGCTAATTATAAATCAATTGAGTGTAAAATATAAATTTTATTAATATTTGTTTTTGGTCTGAAAATTTTCTTTTACTGTTTTTTTTTTAAACTTCTTCACACCCTTGATTTTTTGACATCTAGCGCATCCGGCCCAGCCCCCCTAGACAATGTGTCATTTAGCTCAAGAAAAGAAACAAGAAAATATCTTTTCTTGTTTCCGTTCTTCGGCTAAATGACACGTTGTTTAGAGGGGCTGGTCACCACGTAGTAACAAAATAATATATGCCGGAATCTGTGTCATTTTCAAATGAACATTATTTTGTTGGTGTAATGTATCAAATGAATATAGATTCAATTTTACCTGATGATCATGTCGTTGGGAGCATGTAGAGACGTTCTCGATACCCTATTGGAGCCATCTGCTCTGTTTGTTCGATGTTTTCTACCAGCTTCATGGAAGGCAAAATATCCTCTGCAAATATAAACAGTAGGAGCTGAATTATAAAAATGATTTTAAAATCAAATTTGTGAAATTCTATATATTGCCATCACAAATTGACAGTTTATAGAATAGTATAGAAAATGTATAAGGATATCATCCAGGAAGACTATCAATGGACATGAGATAACATATCGCGCATCGGCAACGAGTGTCACAACACATAAAAATACGAAATTGAGTTATGTATGCCATAAGATCGGCTTTCTTGAACTTTATCTGCAAAAAAAGTCATAATTATAGTGCAGTTCCTTGCCGAGATATGGCACAAAATACTTTTTTACGGAACCAGTTGTCTAACATCTGCGGCAACTATAGTGTCATACGAACGTTAGTACAGAGTGGACTTTCGTTTGGTATGTGTAGTAGTGTCATAACCTGTTTAATAACCCTGTTGCGGTGAGTAACATTCATGTGTTTACTTTTATTTCGGCCAAAAAAATAGAGACACAATATGTGATATGACAATATTTTTTCAAAAGATAGGGAATAAAACAATCACAACAATATAATAATTAAACAGTGTTTTATTTCTGGTAAATATCATTCATTTTGTCTAAAAAAAGACACATCAGGAGAACTTTTTTTTAAAAAATATATACAAATGATCAAAAGATTTTTATGTCTGTGAAAATATTATAATGGTACATTGATTAATCTAATTAAATATAGCATTACATTTCCAATATGTCATCTCAGTAAATTTTAAATGAGATTTTCTGATACAAGAAATATTAAAATGCGATTTCCCAAAAACTAAATTTTTTGTGTTGTGACACTCTCGTTGCCGATGCGCGACATGTTGAAACTCATTGAGTTGTATGTGTACCACTCACAAAATACGCAGTGATACAAGGTGAATGTGCAGTTTTTGCAATATACCCCCACACAAAGGGAAATGTTCTGAACACCATACGCTGAAACATTATCCGTAAATAATTTTTTTATTTCTTCTTTTTCTTGTGCCACTTATAGCGGGGGGTGGCGACAGTCACACCAAACTCATCCCGATCCTGCGCCAACTTAATTAATGACGCTGCATCCAGAATCCCGAACCATTGCCTGACTTTTTTAGCCACAATATTATTTACGCCCCATATTCCGTTTATCTTTCCCTCCGCTATAAGTTGTAGAAGGGCATACTTATCACCACGGAGTATGTGGACAATATATGTTACTTTGCGTCTCTTGAAAGTGGACATTTAGGAAAGTCAGTCACTTACCCCACTCCATAGGGAGCGGCTGCTCGCCGGACGAAACAAAAACTACTATTATGCATATTTCATACCACTACCACTAAGAGTCTAACCACAAACGTGGAGGCCCGTCAATCTCGGTGAGGGTTTCCCTCCCGACAGCGCCACGGTACACTAGACCAGTGGTCCCCAACCTATGGGCCGCGGCCCGGTACCGGGCCGTGGACCGAATGGTACTGGGCCGCGCCGCCTGCTTAAAAATCAAAATATTTATTTGAAAAAATCTCTATTATATAGCTTTAAATAATTATAAACATTCTCTTTCTTGACAACAACAAGAAAAATTCTTTCAACCTTCCTGTTGAGCCTTAAAAATAAAGAAAATACCCATGAATCCAAAAAATATATCTCAAACGTCTGGAATAATCCTTCACTGTTACTATATATTTTTTCTCTTAATTTTCTCCAAAAACCTTGTATTTTCTATTTTCCTTACTTTTTTTATCACTACAACTTATGTACCTCAATCATAATTTTTATTCATTCTTTTAAAAATAAATAATATTATATTTTATTATGAATAAATATTTTTAGCGAATTTTCCCTCCCCAAACACCTTGATCTTTATGGTGAGGAACCACAATTTTATTTTTAATACATTTACTTTACTATTTATTTTTTATTTTTATAATTATCTGTAAAATAATATTTCCTTATTAAATAATAAAATTTAAAAAATCTACATTCAATGTGACACCCCCCCCCCCCCCCCCCAATGTAACCCCCCCTACCATCAGTGGGCCGCGGTGAAATTATCAAACGCTGACCGGTCCGCGGCGACAAAAAGGTTGGGGACCACTGCACTAGACTATCACAGGGAGCCTCTGCTACGCCTGTAGTACTTTCAGCTCTTCGACTTTCACGCCAGGCGCAGCGTCAGCTGCACCTGTCTCATCATCATGGCGGGCTACCGCTGAGTGGGTCGTGCCCACCAATCATCACAGGGGGCTCCTCCACCCCTTAGTACTCGTGTTGGCGAATTACAGGAACTCCACCACTGAACAGTACTTTCAGTTCTTAGATTTCCATCGCCCAGTGATGCAGGCTGAATCATCGCCGCATTTGACGAGTCACCGTCGAGCGAGGCATTAAGGCGTCTGCCCTGCTCTTCCATAGGTAAGAATTGAAGGGGACACCGACCTGTTGCCCAGAATCCTAGGGTGGGGCTGCGGCCACCCCCAACTTTACTGGCTAGGCCCCTATGGCCACAACCTAGCCCCAGCAACTCTCTCTTTCTCCATCATATTTACTACTGTTTTACTGGAGACTCTATCGTCCCATGAGATGGGCATCAACCTTCTGTATAGCCACATCTCAAATGCTTCAATATTTATTCGTCGAGATTTCAACGTACATTTTTTTATTTTGAAAAAATACCGTGAATAAATAAAATAATTTTGATCGTGAAAGAGTATTTTTTTTTAATTTTACCCAGGATATATCAATTTTATGTATAAAAAAAAATTGAAAAATACCCAATAGTTCAAAAGATATGGATATTTTATGCAAAACCTAATTCAACATGAAAACTTCTGAAATATGGCCAATTTGCTGCGAAATTTGGCGGCAAAATGACACACTTAAAATGTGTTAAGATAAGACAATACAAAATGTCCAAGTTGAAATAAACATGTTGTATTGAACAATTACTAATTGAGAAAAATATTACCTGAAAAATGCGCGAACTATTGCCCAACGAAATACTGCTACTGGATCAGCTCCAACAAGTTCCCTCACAAAAGCTAGCGAAGAATTTTTCAATACACCAACAATATCTTGTCTCATCAGATCCAAGTTCTTTTCTCTCATTTCTGTCACCTAAAATAAACATTTCGAATAAGTTTAATGAATTTGTGGCGATGCGGTGCCTGTCAACCTTTCAGCAAATAGGAAGTGTCAATTTCCGATCATAACGGCGAGACCGATAGAAGGTGTCGAACTTTCCAGAAACAGCACGGAGAAGCATATGAGCGGAAATTTGAGGACGAGCAACACAGTGCCAATCTTTTTTTTCTCCTGTTCATTAGTTATGTTTATTATTTAACGAATTTGTATTTTATAAGTTTTAAGAATAATAGTGTTTTAAATCTATTATTTCTCTGTACTCAAAATACGAACCACTTACCTTTCATCAAAAACATCTGAATATAATCTGATCATTTCAATATTTAAATAAACCTTGTTAACACATGTATGTGTCTGTATACGTGGATTCAATTTGGTTTCAACTAATTCGAACCTGCATATCAGGGGTTCAAAACCCGAGAAAACTTATCAATTAAACCACATTCAATTAAATGATAAATACAACTTGAATCATTTAACCTAAAAAGAAATGCAACACATTACTCCATAAGAGATCAGCGGGGATCTGGAATTTTCGGTGCATAGCTCTTTTAAATTCAAAAGGTGTTCCCTTCCCTTGAATTTTTTCCCTTACGATTGGGGCCTTGGATTTCTTTGTGCCTGGCACAACTGCATCATTTAAAAGATCAGTCATCAACAGTGACTATTTGCTCTTTCCCTTGTTTTTAGTATCACCAGACCGTCTAGCAAAATGATGAAATCTAACGTTTCTGTAGGGAAATACTCAAATAAATAAATTTTATGCCGTGACATGTACTGATCTTAAACTGAAACACTTATGTAGTAACTGTTTCGGTTTAAGATCAAAAATTAGCTGTCCGGAACTGACTATTTGTGTCAAAAGTTATTTTGCATACAAGAGTTACTTCTTAATGTGATGGTCCTATTGTTGGCACGGAATTATATTTAATATCAGCACATCTCTACACATGCCATCTATTGATAAAAATTTGTATATAAATACCTGATATTTGACAGTTCCAGCGTAATGTTTGACTATAAAAGCCGGTTCCTTTTTCTGTGGTTTTTCATAGAAAATATTCTCCTTGTGAACTGTGTTGAACTTTTGTAGCAATGTTTCATTTGTTGCCCCCGGAAAACTAAAATAGAATTCAACAATTAAATGAATATGATATTATTATCAAACCCAGGATACTGACATAGGAGCCAAATGGTACACTACTATGCCACGGTGGCAGTAAGGCTTAAATATAAGTTTATAAAATTAACTTGCCTTCTTCTAGGGAACTGGGTCCAAAATTTCTGAGATGATGAAGTAAATTTTTCTATGTGATTCGTAATGACACACAATGTCGATTCAAATGAAGGTTGTCATTTCAATAGAATAAAGTTAAATACTCACTTGCACTGGTCATCCAATACACACAACAATCCACCGGGTTTCCCCTCGATCAGTTGAAGACATCCCGTATTGTCCAAAAACTCAATGTCTGTCCATCGGATAACCTCTCTTCTATATTCCTCCTGTTCGTATTTGAAGACATGCTGGTTGAAGTAATATTGCAAATGCTCGTTGGCGTAGTTGATGCACAACTGCTCGAAGCTGTTGAAAGGACCAAAATCTTCAAAACCAAAGATGTCGAGAACTCCTGGAAAAGGAAATAAACCAACATTATTTGTTTATACAGTGCAATCTCACTAACTGGGCATTCATGAAGGCACAAGAGTGCTGGATTAGCAGAATATTTGGATAAAATGATTCAAAAATATCAGTAGTTATATATTTGTGTAAAAATTAAATATTTTTTTATTAAATATCTGCACTGGATGTATCATAAAGTGAGTATGAAGATACAACGCTCGACGTTGAGCTTCAGATGTACCTGAAGTTGCAGATTATGGCGTTTTTCATACCAATCTCACTAAACACTTTCGAGCGGCGTTTCAATCTGAACGCAACATCAGGCGTTTTAAATGTCATTTATCATACATGTCTCTTTTTAGGTTATACTTTCATCGAAAGACGAAAATTGGACAATGGAGTAAATAATGATCTCTGACTTTTTATTGGAAATTGTTGAATGATATTTTTATAAATTAAGCTCTTTGTGAATGCATAATAGATACCACAGAAACAAATAGAAGTCATCATTCCACAGATAAAAGTCAATACTATAACAGTCAGCGTTTTTCACCCGACAATTTTACCAAGCGTTTGGGGTGTACACTCGACATTCAATCTGAACGCCACAGAGTGTCTTTCGAGCGTCTGTTTCCGGTCACTCTGTGAACGCAGCCCTGTATTTAAATAAATATTACTTAGGCAATATTTCCATAAAGTACATTAAAATACAATGAAAAATATATAAATGATCCATTTCATTAGGCATTAGTACTATGAACATTTCTGGGTTGGTGACTTCAAAGAATGAGTGAGATATTTATTAAAAGTTCTCAAAAGCTATTCTGTTATATGAGGACATTATAGTCTTGATAATGTCCTCATTGGACGAAATAGTTATCAACAACTTTGAATAAATACATAGAATCAAAACATATTATTTTAATTATCTAAATATAAGTGAGACATTATATTACATTCATATTTATTTATGTACTTGCTACATAGTTAAATAAACCAAATACATGTTAGCAAGTAAACACAAGTCACAATACATTCCTTTTTCCACACAATTAATATTTAACACAAACCTATACTGTGTCCTTGATGTTCTCTGAGTGTATCCTTTTTGGAAAGTAGTGCATGATTAACTTGCATCACGATCCAATCAAAGAGTGCACCATAAAGACATTTGGCCATAGCATCCCGAGCAGCTATTGCTTCCGGTAATCTTTAAAAACAAAAGATAATCTTTAAATAATAATAATGGTCAGTAAGTTTAACACAGTGACCCCAATGCACAGTACTATGTAACTAAATACTTACTCCCCTAACCTCACTGGAGTATTTAGTAATATTAAGTTAGCAATTGCATTGCAGGGACGTCACTAACTAAATACTACGCCAAACTTAAGGTCGATGGCGTAGCGCTTCACATTATTGCATATGAAGAAAAGAGATAGTTTTCTATGGGTTTATATTGACGTTTAAAATGTTTTTTGTCATAACAACACAAACATATGTAACCAAGATCACACTGACAGCTCAATGTTGCGATTTTTCTGAAATTCCAGTGAATTTTCGGCATCTCGTATAGATCGCTGAATACTCTTGTTGTTTGTTATTTGATTTGACAAAATTACCAAATACATATTTGACGAAGTAGCTAAAATCATCATCCATCGAAAACATCTCGTATTTTATTTTTAAACCACTCGTAAGTTACCTCGCAGTCAACCTTACTTTTTGACAGTTTGCAAATGTTAGGTTACGCCAGCGCGCATGCGCTAAGTATTTAGATATGTCTCTGCAATGCAATTCTCATACAAAATCATCGTAGCATCCTCCAGTTAGGAAGCCACGTGATCTCCTAACTTAAATGAGCGGCTATGCAATGAAAACATGGTTAGTATTTAGAATTTAGTATTTAGGTCGGACGCTGCATTTGGACCAGTGACTACGACTTTAAGCCAGGGGATTGGTGCACAAACTGAGCTGGAACATATGAATGTGTATCCCAAAGACATTCAATGTTTATATATAAATTGGATATTAATGACAAATTTATATAGCAGTTAAAGTATTTCAACACGTAATTTTTGATAAGTTTAGTACTATTTCAAATTTCATTCCGAACCGTTGGGAAAATATTCAAATATTTGCCACCAAACTTTGGTGGCACAGTCATGCAATGTATATTGAGAAATTGTCGCACAAATCCAGATTGAAATGAACACAGTAAAAATTTTTTTCACAGACAATTGAATTAGAGACCTTTATTTGTATTTAATTCTCAATGCTTAAAGTTGACTATCTAAATGAGACATAAAACCTAACTTGAACCTAGGCCGCTAAAACAGAAGACATACGATTAACCTTTTTAAAAAACAGTGTAAACAGCTTCATGCTGTTTGTATGGGTGCCAGCAGGGAGATTAAGCGAACACCAAATGGCTTAATACATAAGATAAAATACCTGTAGTTGATAACCAAAGTCTCTCCGGATGCTCTAGCTCTCTTGGCTGTGAGAGCCGCCAGAAGGGTCTCCTGCTTGACCCTCAAAAGTTCTGATATGAGACTGACCACCTCGGCATTCTTCACACCCACAGCCTCGTCATGGTGATACGATTTACGGGGTTGAAATTCTACGTTGCCTGAAATATTAATCAACAAATTTAATAATCAATTCAACCAATTTAAAATGGTCAATCTTGGATAATTTAAACGAGTTACGAAAACCAAAAAAAGACAGCTAAATTAATCCATAAAAATAACAGCATCGATAGTTTGAGGGGGCCAGGATTTGTAAAATTTATAATCATACTCGGGGCAATGTATGATAGTCATTATGACATTTAGTCTCTCATGAAGTTTCATAATTCTTCTCATTTTGTCGAGTCCATTTTGATGAGCAATTGTTGCATCCCTGACAAAACTTTTGCGTTATTATTGACAGTCAAGTATTGGGTAATAAAAATTGTACTTCATTGTGAACGTCTACTTAACTATAGTAGGCCAAATAGTAAATTTTGAAAATCTTTTTCCTAGTACCCTCAAAAGATACGTCTTTGAAATGAAGAACAGTTTACATCTTTATTCTATTGAGTGTTTTTTTTTTATTTGAATTTATTCAATACTTTTCTTCTAAAATTACTTTTATTAAAAACCTTTTTTAATAAATTGTTTGTTGTAAATAACTGAAAAAAACTAGAAGGCCTACAAAGTAAATTTTCACTTGAAACAAAAGAATATGAAAACCTATTGTGTAGGTTTATTAGTTTTTTTTTGTTCACGAAAAATATTGTATGTCATAAATTTGGTGATATAAAATATTTGTTTGTGTTTCATAAATTAAAAGATAATAAGTGTGCAAATTTGTGTACATCCTGTATACCCAAGGAACTTAACGAGGGCTTTAATAGCATTTGTTCCCCCATGCTTAGCTGTCAATAATTACAGAACTACATGAGAGAAAATTTCAAAGGCCATCATACGTCGCCACTAGTATACACTGTGAAAATCAATTATATATTAATTCATACCATCATGGCGTATCCTATGAAGTGGAGTTATTTAAATATATCAATTTAAAATTTATAACATATTTAGAGGACTATTTGCACATAGAACTATAAACATAATATATGAGTAATCAATTTATTGAAGGTGTATTTTTAGCCTTTTTATAAATGTATAGAAAACTGAGAGTCAGTGGATGAATTTTATACAGCATGGTTGTAAATATATGGTTGCAAAAGTGACATTTCAAATGTCAGCTGATTTTATTGGTTGATTCAAATTAGAGTATATCCCGATACTAAAAGTGCAGTCACCCTCATTCTTTCACTTGGCGATATCTAAACTGCAAGATTCAGATATATCATTAGAGCCGTTTCACTGATTGACAAAAAGATATACAATGATGTAGTTACCCAAGAGCAGAACAGCGGACAAAACACCAAATAATCTTCTCTGCTTGTCTGGCATGAAACCGACCATCTCCATGGACTGCTTGAGACGGGAGAACTCGTACTTCTCATCGACGCTGGGCAGGGGGGAGCATCCACTCTTGGAGAGATAGTTGTACTTCTCGGGGGCCATCAGATGCAGCTGTTGCTTCTCTTGGTCGGAAGCCCCGGCCAGAAGGTAATAGAAGACGTGATAGTTGCGTTCGTTCCATCCCTGACTGCAGATTCGAGACTTCTCCAGGAGATACTTCTGTACAACCGCACCATGAACCATACCATTCTCTTTGTAGTTTACCTGAAAGACAACATATTTATAAGATACTCTACTAACACAGGGCATTTTCACACCTAAATATGCATACATACATACATACATACCATCATGCCATGTCCCTCATGGGGTAGGCAGAGAGAACCGAACGCCACTTACTTCTATCTTGACATGCATTCTTCGCCTCATCAACATTCATACATTGTCTTATACATGTTCGTCTGTTAATATTGTGATTTATTTATACTCATTTTATATGTATCCTGTTGGGGTGAACTCTCCTCTTGGAGTTTTGTATGAATATACTTTTTTGGTATACTAGCTCAGTCTTTCTACATTTTTTGTACTCATCGCAGACTAATTATTTTTTTTAAATAAAAATGTATATGTCCTTGTTAAACAAGTACATATACA
The DNA here is from genome assembly GCA_963576475.1 of Molanna angustata. NCBI lineage: Eukaryota > Metazoa > Arthropoda > Insecta > Trichoptera > Molannidae > Molanna > Molanna angustata. The sequence continues at coordinate 32,784,964 of OY754977.1, forward strand.
TCTTCCTACGTTCCCTAAAATAAGCATAAATGCTTGTGCTATAGGTGAATGAAATTGATCGAGGCAGGGTTCGAACTCCCGACCACTGGATTACCAGCCCAGCGCGCTAACCGCTCTGCCATTGACCCATTTGAATGAAATGTAATGCAATGTTTGGTTGATTATACATGATGAAAAATTCTTCATATATAAGTTCAAATGCACTCAAAGTTCCATGGAAAGGCAAATGACAGAATAAGAAATGAGGAAATCAGACTCCAGACAAAAGTTGTTGATATCACGGATCCAGTTGCAAGACTTAAATGGCAATGGAAGGGTCATGTTGCCAGACAGGGAATTAACACATGGGCACACAGAGTACTGAAATGGAAACCATGGTGTATGGGGTAGGCCGGCCTCAGAAAAATTGGGCTGATGATATTGTCCCCGTCACTGGAAGGAGATGGGTCCAAAAAGCAGTTAGAAGAGGCCTATATCCAGCAGTGGAGAGATGACTGAAGGAAGATGTAGCTCCTTCATTCTACCTTATTCTCTAAACCAAAATTTTTCTCTCAAACATCAGAAGGGATTTCATCTTTTATGACTTGAAATCCGATATGCAAAGTCATACGTTTACACATGACGAAATAATGCATATCATCAGGCCATGTCCACAACGGGGTAGGCAGAGAGAGGCAAACTCCATATTTTTCTATCCTAGCACGCATCCATCCCCTCATCAACATTCCACCCTTTCAGAATCTCGGCACAGACACAATAATGTTCATAACACTCGATATGAAGGAACCTCCATAAATAGAAAATAAAAAATACAGTATGAGCAAATATTTCAATATTTTTATGTCGGCCTTCATGGCTCGTAAAGTTAGATATCTTACTGCTGAGCCAAAGGTCCCGAGTACAATTCCTGGTGGAGATGCAGTTTTTTAACTGTTTTAATGATAATAATTAGAATTTATAAAGCGCCATTTAGTGACACAAGATAACTCTAGCTGTTGTTGGAAACAAGGCAGTCTTAAGAAGTCTACCGAAGGTGTCATTGCTCTGAGCGCCATGTATCTTGAGGGACAATTTATTCCATTTTAAGGGCCCGTTCACACTGAAACCGCGATCATAGTAAGCCGCCTTATTGACTTTGTTTAATTCTTTTAAAGAGTTCGTACTCAGTGATCCAGATGATTTTAATGTAAGACTGTCTTCCTGATGGAACATTCTTTTGACACTGTTCTTGAATACACTATCAGGTCTACCTTATAGCCTACTCGTTCAGGATATTTCGTCTCACAGATCCAGACTGAAAATACAATTAAAAACTGTGTCTCCACCGGGAATCAAACCTGGGACCTTTGGCTCAGCAGTCAGATATATAACCAACTCAGACACGAAGGATGACGAAGGAGTACATTGTAAATTATTTACCTGAATAAACTTTCCAAATCTGCTAGAGTTGTTATTGTGTGCTGTCTTGGCATTCCCAAATGCCTCCAATACAGGTCCCGCACTGAGTATTGTCTGTTCCACTCCGCTGCCGTGAGATCCCTTCTGGCTGAGAGCCGTCAGGTGGTGGAGCAAGAAGTTGGTGCTCTCCGTCTTACCGGATCCACTCTCTCCGCTGATGACGATGCATTGGTTGGTCCTCTCCTTCAACATGCAGTGGTAGGCCGTGTCGGCTACTGCGAATATGTGCGGGGGCAGACTGGAACCAATCCTCTTGTTTTGGTACAGCTTTACATATTTGGGATTGTATATGGGGTGGAATTTGAAAGGGTTGACGGCGATGAGAATGGAACCGACGTATGTGTAGATGTATCCGGCGGAAAACCTCGCTCGGAGATTGTCCAGTAACGTCTGTTCGTTGAGGTCGGGCAGCTGACAGAGATCCGGATATTCCCTGTCCTTTGGCTGGTAGAGAAAGCGCTGGAAATAATCCTTGATCAGCTGTGGATCCATCGAAAAATTCTTCATCCACAACACGTCCATTGTCATTTTTTCTCTGAGGTAGAAACTGAAAGATAAACAATGAAATCAATTGACAAAGATAAATTTCAACACATTTCACCGTCATATTGAATATATATTTAAAAAGTATTATTCCCATCCAATGATAAGTAATAATAATAATATCTTTAACATGTAGAATTGTTAAAGATTCTTTAAACTTTAATAATCAGGAATTAGTAGGGTTGATAGGTAGAATCAAGTATCTGGATGGGTGAATTATTCCCAATTGAAAGCGTGATCGATGAGTTTGTTGCATTTTATTTTGATCTACTAAAGAATTTATGAATTGATCTGCTAATTCTTTTGAGGAAGTATATAATGGTTATAATAATAATTGAGTGTAGAATAATAATTTGTAGTACTTAATTGTTATTAATATCATAATAAATTGGAAATAACAATCATGTGTTGCTTTATTATGTGCAACATACTACATATTTAGTAAACTTGTATGTATGTTGTTCTGTTCTTCCTCGTGATGGTGCCGCCTTGACGTGGCGAGGAGGCTTGCGAGTTTCGAGGAAGGATTAGGCTATGCCGGAGAGGGTCACCCATACCGGAAAGGCTATTCCTGAGGAACCAGACTAAGAGCATCATCCCCCCTAATCCAGGGTGTAATGCGTACCGTGCCCATTGGAGGTTTGCAGCCAGGGGGTAATACAGGCTGTATTATAACGGAGCCTTTCAGACACCTGTCCGCATCTGAAATTGTAGATTAGGACTTGCCATGACGAGGGGCGCCGTCATGGTGGACGTTTATTTCCCCTCACACACAAAGGTCTGGAGGTTGCCTTGTCGACTGAAGGACCGTACGAACCAGAATGTACAATATAAAAAATAAAACTTTACAATCGCCTAACCGAAAAGGGGGCAGACCCAACTGCAAAAGGGGGTCAACACCCACCATAACTGGTGGGAAAGACGCAGCAACCACTGCGGAAATAACAAAAACAAAAGCAACAAAAGCCGAATCCCAGGTAACCAATCCCGGAGCGGCCGCTGTTGCAACCAAGACGAGCCGTGTTAACCCCACAAATCGTGCGTATCGAAAGAGACGGAGCGCACATAAGCTGGTGGGAAGACTCGGTGGGATTCCGGAAAAAGATCTCACCGAAGCGCAAATAAATTCCTTAAAATGGGCCAAAGAGCTCTTAAGGAAAGAAGCAGAAGAGGGTAGACCAGCAAAGTCTTCCTCAGCCCCAGCGCGGCCTTATGGTGAAAGCAAGAGGCAGCGTTCGGGGGAAGGGTCACAGCCCGAGGCTAAAAAGCCGAAGCACGACCGACCTGCTAGTCGTCGCCCATACAGTGAAATCGCAAAAGAGCTCATTGTATGGGCGGTGATTGATAGGAGTAAGCCGGACGGCTCCATTTCACCAGACAACTGGAAAATGGTTGACGCGGCCCTGAGAAAGGTCTATTTACAGACCATCAAAGAAAACCCTGGACCAACTCCGTACTGTAAAGACGCAGGCTGGTACCAGGGTGGTATAAAATTGATCGCCGGTAGGGACCAACGTTCAGCGGATCTCTACAAACTGGCGATATCGAAGGTAGGCGAGGTGTGGCCGGGCGCGAGGCTCGAGGCCATCTCGAAGGATTTTATCCCGAGCAGGCCAAGATCCCGCGTCTGGATTCCAGAGGAACCCGCCAAAGCAGAGGAAATACTAGAGCTAATCCAGGCTAGTAACCCAGAACTGCCCACTCATGACTGGAAAGTGGTCAAAGTGGGAGAGGTTCAGGGGAGCTCCAGGAGTGCCCTAGTAATTCTGAATGAGGAGGCCCTTGCGCCCCTAGAAAAGACTAAAGGCGAGATATGCTATGGTTTCGGAGTGATCACGCTGCGAGTCTATAAGAAAGACATGAAATCGGGCGGCGATAAAGCAGAGGAAAAATCCAGCCCTACTGTTCAGTCCACACCTACACCGGTTACGGAGGTGATGGACGTTACGGACATAAATGAGGACAGCACCACTTTCCTCGAGAAGGACTTTGCCAGCTTCGTCCAAGTCCAAGCCTCCACATCCGGTGCACTCAGGAGACTGAGTGCAGTGGATGAGGAGGATTCCGTATCCACTGATGGGTCGGAGGAGCGGAGGGCCCTGCATGGGAGTGGTTCAGATTAATCTGCACCACTCCAGGGTGGCGTCAGCCGCGTTACTCCTCCGACTTACATCGAAAGGAGAGGACATAATTCTAGTCCAAGAGCCATGGGTGGTAAAAGACCAAGTGGCGGGACTAAAATCCAAAGACTACAAGATCTTTTACTTAAGGGGAACTGGTAAACCTAGATCTTGCATTCTCATTAAGAAAGAGCTCAACGCCTTCATGGTGACAGAGTTCTGCAATAAAGACATCATAGTGCTGGCAGTAGAACTTCAATCCCAAACCATATGGATGGTTTCTGCATACCTAGCACATGACCATGAAGAACCGCCCCCCCCGAGTATCCTTCAAGAAGCTATCGCAAAAGCAGGCAATGTGAAGATACCAGTGGTCATAGGTGCGGATGCCAATGCACACCACACGATCTGGGGCAGTACGGACACAAATGAAAGAGGTGAGTTACTTTTTGAATATATCATGTGTAATAACCTTGAAATTTGCAATGAAGGTGATTCTCCAACCTTTATCACCGCAATAAGGCGCGAAGTTCTGGACATAACGTGTGTCAATGAACAAGCTGCCCAATATGTAAGAGATTGGAAAGTCTCAGATGACCATTCCTTCTCTGACCACCAGTACATAGAATTCAGTCTGGACCTTCAGAAGCCGGACAAAATTAGGTACCGTAACAGAAAGAAGACGCAATGGGATAAGTATAACACTGCCCTCAGCGAACTTCTATTAGAAATACCGCCCAGACCTTCCACAATAGAAGAACTGGACGATACGTTAGAAACCTTTACCAATGCTTGTAATCAGGCAACCAGGGTATCATGCCCGGTTCGCACGGTTAAAGGAAGACAGAGACCACCTTGGTGGACAAAAGAGATCATTACCCTGAGAAAGGAATGTCGGAGACTATTCAATCTAGCCAAGGTAACCAACAATTGGGAAAACTATAAGGCTAGTCAAAGAGTTTTCAAAAGCAAATTAAAAACAGCGAAAAAAGCCTCCTGGGAAACTTTCTGCACTATGATTGAAACAATCCCTGAGGGAAATAGGATTCGCAAAATCCTAGCAACGGATCCAGTAATGCCCGAGTACATAAAAAGGCTAGACGGCAGCTGGACCACAAGCAGCTCTGAGACATTAGAGCTATTAACTAAGACACATTTTCCTGGATGTAAGCAGGAGTTGCCAAGAGCAACAAACCAAACCAGGAAACAAAGAAGCGCCCAAAGACTTTTCAGTAAAGAAGCAATTTCTTGGGCTTTATTTGGGTTCGAACCTTACAAATCGCCAGGTCCGGATGGAATCATACCGGCGGAACTACAGGCGGCCTCAGAGATTGTCATACCTTGGTTGGAGACAGTCTTTGAGGCATGTATAGAACTCTGTTATACCCCCAAAATATGGAGGGAAGTAAAAGTGGTGTTCATACCCAAAGGAGGTAAAACATCTAACGCTACAACCAAGGATTTCAGACCAATAAGTCTATCCTCGTTTGTCATGAAAACGCTAGAGAGACTCATAGAGACACACATCAGGAGTAAAATTGAACCTTCAATGTGGTCAGAGTCCCAGCATGCATACAGTAAAGGGAAATCTGTTGAAACAGCCCTACATACTCTAGTACAGAAAATTGAGAAATCGATGAAGTACAAAGAATATACATTGGTAGCCTTTCTAGATATAGAAGGGGCCTTTAATAATATTAAATACGAAAAGATAGCTCAGTCCTTGGAGAAACTAGGGATAGAGACTTCGCTTACAGAGTTTATCGATCATATGTTGAGAAATAGGGTCATAAACTCGGAACTTGGAGGCTCAAAGATAAGAAGATACCCAGTGAAGGGTACACCCCAAGGGGGTGTTCTATCACCTCTTCTATGGAATTTAGCCTTAAACGAACTGTTGATGGAATTGGACAACATTGGCGTTACGGTAATCGCGTATGCGGACGACCTCGCCATAGCAGTGTCGGGGAAGATTCCCAACATACTCACATCTCTTTTACAGAGAGCATTAGGTAGGATAACTCGATGGTGTAACAGCAGTGGGTTGGGAGTCAACCCAAGGAAAACGGAGTTAGTCCTATTCACAAATAAACGGGTAATCCCGACCTTCACGTTGCCAACCCTGGAGGGAGTGACACTAGAGATCTCAGCCCAAGCTAAATATCTGGGACTAATTCTGGATAGGAAGCTGAACTGGAAGCCCAATATGCAGGAGAGAGTACGGAAAGCTACAAATGCGCTGTACACCTGCAAAAAGATCGTGGGAAAAAGCTGGGGAGTGCACCCGAAGATAACCCACTGGATGTACAAGGCGGTCATAAGGCCAATCATGATGTATGGGGTGGTGGTATGGTGGCATTCCTTGAAAAAAGGGGCACACCTTAAGGAGCTGGCAAAAGTTCAAAGACTAGCTGAAGTGACAATCACTGGCTGTCTAAGAACTACACCAACTAAAGCTCTTGACACCATCCTGCACCTGATTCCGCTTGACCTCCTTGGGAAACAAATGGCGGCAAACGCTGCCCTAAGAATGAATAATGTTAACCCTTGGAAGGGGACTCATATTGGGCACTCCATGATTCTTCAGGAGTACAAACAACCATCCGAAGGTATTGACCACACCATTCCCAAACCCTTCTTCGAGAATGGGTTCTCCACCCAAATCCCCTCGAGGGAGATGTGGAAGGAGAACGCAATTCACCATGGTGAGGCCCAGATGGTGGTATACACAGATGGGTCGAAACTGGACGGAAGGGTGGGTGGAGGGGTATTTTCGGAGCAACCAAATATCAATATCTCATTCAGGTTGCCAGACCACTGCAGTGTTTTTCAGGCAGAGATCCTGGCGATTCAAGAAGCAATAGAATGGATACAAAGGGCCGCAATGCAAAGCAGCGAAGTCCGTATCCTCACAGACAGCCAAGCAGCGATCAAGGCTCTGCGAGGCGCATTAACGACCTCTAAAGTTGCCCTGAACTGCCGCACAGCATTAAACAAAGCAGCCGAGCGGTTTAACATACTTGTTATGTGGGTACCAGGTCACAATGATATAACAGGTAACTGTAAGGCAGATGAACTGGCCAGGGCAGGTACCCTGTTACCTTTAGAAACAATAAATCATCGACCCGGGGTTCCCATGGCAACATGTAAACTCCGGGTCGATGAGAAAACGAAAACTCGTGCCAATCAAAGATGGTCTGAAGAAAGCACGTGTGCCATTGCCAAACAAACATGGCCAAAATATGATCTCAAAAGAACAAGGGAGATGCTCTCGTTCAGAAGGGACTCACTAGCCAGAGTCACATCGGTATTAACAGGGCACTGGCTCATAGGAAAACATGCCAGAAGGCTTGGTTTAGAGGCATTTGATTATTGCAGAGCATGCCAAGATGAAGAGGAAGAAGAGACGGTAGTCCACTTCCTCTGTCAATGCCCTGCTCTCTCCAGAAATAGGAGGAAATTCTTGGGAAGTTTCTTCTACGATGACCTGATGGACATAGCGTCTGCTGACATTAGCGACGTTCTGACATTTATTAACCACTCAGGCTGGTTCAATGTGGTTTAGTGAAGGGGAAGGACAACCCCACTGTGGTATCACAAAGGGCCAACCGGCCTAAGTGTGTTCTCCTTGGAGAGCTGCCACTCAAAAAAAAAAAAAAAATGTTGTTCTGTTAATTGTTCAAAGAGCATTTATGCCATTTCATATATATCATTCAAAGAGTACTTGTATCCTTTAATATATCATTCAAAGAGCACTTGTATCCTTTAATATAGTGTCATTAAAATAGCATTTGTATCCTTTAATATAGTATAATTCAAATAGCACTTGTATCATTCAATGAGCACTTATATACTTTAATAAATCATTCAAAGAGCACTTGTATCCTTTAATATAGTATAATTCAAATAGCACTTGTATCATTCAATGAGCACTTATATACTTTAATAAATCATTCAAAGAGCACTTGTATACTTTAATATAGTGTAATTCAAATAGCACTTGTATCATTCAATGAGCACTTATATACTTTAATAAATCATTCAATGTGCACTTATATACTTTAATAAATCATTCAAAGAGCACTTGTATCCTTTAATATAGTATAATTCAAATAGCACTTGTATCATTCAATGAGCACTTATATACTTTAATAAATCATTCAATGAGCACTTATATACTTTAATAAATCATTCAAAGAGCACTTGTATCCTTTAATATAGTATAATTCAAATAGCACTTGTATCATTCAATGAGCACTTATATACTTTAATAAATCATTCAATGAGCACTTATATACTTTAATAAATCATTCAAAGAGCACTTGTATCCTTTAATATAGTATAATTCAAATAGCACTTGTATCATTCAATGAGCACTTATATACTTTAATAAATCATTCAATGAGCACTTATATACTTTAATAAATCATTCAAAGAGCACTTGTATCCTTTAATATAGTATAATTCAAATAGCACTTGTATCATTCAATGAGCACTTATATACTTTAATAAATCATTCAAAGAGCACTTGTATCCTTTAATATAGTATCATTCAAATAGCATTTGTATCCTTTAATATATCATTCAAAGAGCATTTATATCATTCAAAGAACACTAATATCCTTTAATATATCATTCAAAGAGCATTTATATCATTCAAAGAACACTTATATCCTTTAATATATCATTCAAAGAGCATTTGCATCTTTTATTATGGCCCGGTATTACAGTCGGCCCTCAACTTATTGAGTTGTTAAACTCAAGATTAATGTTCAGGGGAGATTGAATCCATTTCCGTATTACAGTGCAATATGACATGTCAGTTACTAAATCTTCAATTATAGACATATTTTACTTTTTCTGTGGTTATTATCTGTCAAATTTTAAATAACCTCAAACAATACGAACTACAAAACGGGACGCTACGACTTGAAATACTATTGTTTTATTATTATCCAACGTGGTAAATTTAATTTTTTTCACCAAAATAATGCTTTTAAATGCCCATGTTCGTTTCAATATGGCTGTCAATTTGTTTTGTTGTGTGGCGAAACCGTCGATACAACTAACGCCTCTAGTGATAGAACACTGAAACTACACTCATTGCCTAACGCCTCTAGTGATAGAAACTGAAACTACACGCGTTGCCTAGCAAATGACAGTTGACTCACCGTTAAGTACTTAATCCGCCAGAAACATTGAGTTAAATATTTGTCGTTTTAGTGACGTATTTGAGGGAAGATTAGGCCTAAACGGACACTGTAATATGCTATATTTTTGTAAAACTTGAGTTTAATTCTTAAACTGAGACTGTAATACCGGCCCTACATCATTCAAAGAGCATTTGTATCCTTTAAATATATCATTCAGAGCATTTGTATCCTTTAAATATATCATTCAAAGAGCACATGTATCCTTTAACATAGTATCATTCAAAGAGCACTTGTGCCATATAATATTCCATGAGCACAAATTATTATCTTGTATAACAAGTTTATTTCATAGAGCAACACACTATATTATAGTATCGGGTAATTTCAAGTAAAATTATTCTTTGAAGCTAAAAATATAATCGCATAAATGTGAATCTTGTGCTAGCATATTAAGGGGGGGATTGCTGCCAACGTACCTATTTTTCAATTTGACATACCATCATTATTTCTTATCAAATTGTTTTGAAAAGAATAATTTAGATAGTTTGGGTATTAATAAACAAAAATATACCTTAATTTTTTGATAATGTTCTGTATAAATTTTTGTAGAAAAATAATGGCATACCCGATTTTCAACATTTATCTTATATTTTTAATAAAATATAAGGCATAGTACAACATATTTTTTTTTAAATTAAAGAAGACAAAAATATCTAGAAAAATATGATGTGACGTTGCAGTAATGCTTCAGGTTTAGTAAATAAACCTAAAAAACATTTATTTTCCATTCAGCCCCATTGCGAAATAAAAGTTTTTTTGGTGTATTTACTTAACCTGATGCATTAATGCAACGTCATATCATATTTTTCCAGGTATTTTGTTCTTCTTTAATTTATAAAAAAAAATATTGCTCTGTACCTTATATTTTTTTAGAAATTTAAGATAAATGTCTAAAATCGGTATATTTCTATTTATTAATATCCAAACTAACTAGGTTATTTTTTTCAAAATGTTTCGTTTAGAAATAATGATGGTATATCAAATTGAAAAAATAGGTACGTTGGCAGCAGTCGCCCTCTTAAGTGGTAAACTAGTTAATGACAGATCTAAAAGCAAGACTATTATGACATAATAGTTTGATTCCTGACAAGCGAGATTATTTATTCTAAATAAATTTCAGAGAATTATTACTTCTTGTGCTGGAAACACTAGCTAGCTAAAAGAAATTGTCATTTGGCGATAAATTAGCTTATTCCATCTTTGAAAAAGTTTTGTATGCGCCCAATTTTCTTCTTGTGAAAAGTTATATTCTATTTTGTCTGAACCAACATATAATTATGTATATATTGAACTATATTTCGTTATAAACAGCCTAAATCAGAAAGGTTTTGTATACGAAACGTATACATACCGGTAATATTGTCCTGAAGTGGAATGAGGCCATAGGAGCATGACAGCCACGGGACTTTCACTGGCCCCGAGCCGACGTTCCTTGCACTCTCCTCCAACCACATCGCCCACAACCTAAAACAGAAATATAAATGTTAGTTACTTTTCTTTAATGAAAAGGTACACAGATATAAGTATTTTTTTATGTAAAATTACCATTTTTATTATCACATTATTTACAAACTAATTTCTCAATAGATGGCGTTACAAAAAAGTTTCTTCGTCACTTCATAGATGGTGATGCTGTTTCAGCTTATTCTAAGTGAAAAGATTTTGATGAATAACATAATATATAAAACTATCAAAAATAGGATTGATAGGGAACTCTTGATTTCCCATTTCACCTATAATATTCCGATAATTGTATAATTTTTATACCTTTACATATGTTTAGTAACTTTGAAGGAAGTGAGTTTTCCTGTATATATAATTCTTCTCCATGATTTCTTTTCTTGTTGTTTATTTACTTTATAATACATAAATTTACTAATGGCTGTCTCTTGTTCTTTTTTATAGATCTTTTTGACAGTTAATTTTTCGTCAAAACCATTGTTTTTTGCAATTGTTTTGATCGTTTCTACTACTGTTATTTAATTTTTAGTTGTCCCTACTAAAACTGATAGCCCAACCCACAATCACCCCCCTCCCCTCCCCCACTTCAACCGCCCGCCCACAGTCATAGCAGTTAAGTAGTCCGTCCTTAGTTTTCTTAAGTTAGTATTAAGAAGTTACCGAAAATGAGAGAAATCTCAAAAACGTTATAACTTACGAAATTAAAAGTTAAAAGTAGAAGTAAATTAAGTTGTTTCATTTGTTTATTTATTTTTTTCTCTTTTCCCCAGAGTGATATCCATGACTTAAAATCAACACAAAAACACTGTTTAATACGTTCAAGCAACTTTGAAATAAGTCCTTTACTAAGAAAATGTAAAAAAAATAACTATAGACTAACCGATAAATAACAATTTGAGTTCCCAAAGAATAAATTAACCATAAGTTATAATTTTTGGCACTAAAAAAAATGTCAAAATTGACATAAGAGTGTTTGTGTAAGTAAAAAAATACAGATACTCCATTAATGCGCACAGTACTGTATGTACATAAAATTAAATATATTCGTATAAAATAATATGATTAATAAAATGATATTTCTCTGTTAGAGCAACTCATCTAAGTTTTATTTCACCACTAACCCATTTCGAGTGAGATAAAACTCAAAATCTATGTATATAAAAATGGATGTACCTACATATATTTGTTTGTTTGTTTGTTTGTTTGTTTGTTTGTTTGTTTGTATGTTCGCTATGGACTCCTAAACCAACCATCCGATTGCGATGAAACTTTAGGAATTTGTTCAGCTCATTCAGGAGAAGGTTTATGCATTATAATTTATTTATTTGATATCTCACAAAAAAAAAAATTAAAAAAAAAGTTTTGTATTGAAGTGAAACTTAGTGGGTTTGTTCAGCGCACACACGAGAAGTTTTATGAATTAAATTTATTTATTTATTTAATATCTAACACAAGAATTTACAAAAAATATGTTTTTGGGATTGTCATTTAATTTAAGGGATTCATTTGGCGCATAGCAGAAAGCGTATTTGAAGTTAAATTCAATTATTTAACTTCTCGCAGAAAAAGTTATTGAAAAATTATCTATTTGGTATTGCAAGAAAATTTTAAATAAAAAAATTAATCGAATATTTTTATTATTGCATATGCGCAAACATTGGATTTTTTTTCCCTGTCGGGAGTCAAAGATATTTTTTAACAGATTTTTAATTATCTCAATAGAGACGAAGTTCAAATAATAAAAATATTCGATTACTTACACATTGGTACAAGTAGGTAAATAAGACAAAAATGACCTTATAAGTCTGGCGCAATTCAGAGGTGACTTCTATGCGAAAAATGCATTGTCACCTCAGATATAAGAATTGTAGCTTTCATTATTTACAAAAAACCAATTCTCTCAATAGATGGCGTTCCAACAAAATAAATAAAAATAATAAGATTGTTGTTCATAATTTCACCCATAGATGGCTGTAGTAAAAATTCCTTATTTTTTTAAGCGAAACTTCGTCTCTATTGAGATAATTAAAAATCTGTTAAAAAATATCTTTGACTCCCGACAGGGAAAAAAAATCCAATGTTTGCGCATATGCAATAATAAAAATATTCGATTACTTACACATTGGTACAAGTAGGTAAATAAGACAAAAATGACCTTATAAGTCTGGCGCAATTCAGAGGTGACTTCTATGCGAAAAATGCATTGTCACCTCAGATATAAGAATTGTAGCTTTCATTATTTACAAAAAACCAATTCTCTCAATAGATGGCGTTCTAACAAAATAAATAAAAATAATAAGATTGTTGTTCATAATTTCACCCATAGATGGCTGTAGTAAAAATTCCTTATTTTTTTAAGCGAAACTTCGTCTCTATTGAGATAATTAAAAATCTGTTAAAAAATATCTTTGACTCCCGACAGGGAAAAAAAATCCAATGTTTGCGCATATGCAATAATAAAAATATTCGATTACTTACACATTGGTACAAGTAGGTAAATAAGACAAAAATGACCTTATAAGTCTGGCGCAATTCAGAGGTGACTTCTATGCGAAAAATGCATTGTCACCTCAGATATAAGAATTGTAGCTTTCATTATTTACAAAAAACCAATTCTCTCAATAGATGGCGTTCTAACAAAATAAATAAAAATAATAAGATTGTTGTTCATAATTTCACCCATAGATGGCTGTAGTAAAAATTCCTTATTTTCAAGCGAAAAGAATTTCAGTATTACAATATATAGAACTTTCAAAATTGAATTGATAGGGATCTCATTAAAAGGCATAATTGGTGAACGTTGCGCAAGCGCATAAAGTGATCACGCAAACCAGCCGATGACAGGTCGTAAGCCCTGTAGGTGCCTTGATTTCCCGGTTCTCCTACAATAAATATTCCAACTTCGTCTCTACTGAGATAATTAAAAATCTGTTAAAAAAATTAACTTATAATAAATCACGGATCGAATAAGTAAATAAAGAAATATTAAAAAAATTACCATATAAATAAATAAATAAATAAATTAATGATCGAATAAGTCAATAAAGAAGTGATTAAATACATAAATCAAAAAATAATAAAAAAAATCCTATATATCCATATATGAAATGGAATAATTAAATAAAATGATGAATGAATGAATGAATAGGGACGGAAGGGACTGTAGGGATGGAAGGGAATAAAAAGACGGAATTATAATTAGCGAATCTAGATATGAATGTTAAATAATAAAAAGGAAACATACCGACCAACCATTTTCATATATTTGGAGGTAAATAATTAAACAGGCAGGACAACGTCTGCCGGGTTTTACTAGTTATATATATATACAAGTAAATGGGAAATAATTAATTAGGTTTAGAAGTAAATTAACCGAGTACAAAATAAGTAAATACAGAAATATTGATCCTTGATAAAAACATAAGAAAACTCTTGACAGTTTCATTGACGCTTCATTTTGCACTGTAATACGTAAATGAACCGAATATTTTTATTATTGCATATGCGCAAACATTGGTTTTTTTTCCCTGTCGGGAGTTAAAGATATTTTTTAACAGATTTTTAATTATCTCAATAGAGACGAATTTGGAATATTTATTGTAGGAGAACCGGGAAATCAAGGCACCTACAGGGCTTACGACCTGTCATCGGCTGGTTTTTTTAATCTCCCCTTAACTTTTAACTTGGATTGTTAAATCCAATGATTTCGGGGCCAAGTCAAATACCGGGCCATAGTGTCCAGTTACTATATCATTTACCCTATATACATAATAAATTAGTCAGCAGGGTGTTTAAATGCAATACACTGTAATAACTGCTTTGTTGTAAAAACATGCAGACATTTGTACCACAGCTTAGATGGCAATTAAAAATGTCTCACTAATTAGTGTTAATAGAAAGGAGATAGGTATAATTTAACATGGAGACAGTGGTATGAATAAATGTATGAAGCAGAGGCCTGTGTTGTGTATACAATAATAATAATAATATGTGACATTAGCAATTTGTCACTCACTGACTGTGTGTGACTCATCACTATTGAAAGATTTACTCTGCTAAATCATAAATATTCAACTGAGACAGTCCATAATTTTAACAATATCCTGTATCTTATGTCTTCCTACATCAAAATAGAAAGCCCTTGAATAAAAGATTTTACAAAACATCACATACATCATATTATAGGTAAAAAATAAAAAAAGATTAATAATTCAAAATACCTAGATTTTAGCACGAAAGTAGAATAAATGCCACATAAATGCAGTTGCTTAAAGGCTACTGTCCATACAGGCGAGGAGCATGTATGAATATGAGTCATCATCATCATCATTGGCGCTACAGCCCTATGTGGGCCCTGGCCTCCTCCAGAATCTTTCTCCAGCCGTCCCTGTCCTCCACCGCTCTCCTCCAGTTTGTCATTCGCTCTCATGTCGTCCTCTGTATCGTCCAGCCATCTTAGCTTGGGCTTGCCTCTACTTCTTCTGCCCTCTGGATTGGTATTAAGAACCTTTTTGGGGACACGATCATCATTCATCCGGCTGATATGTCCCAACCACTGCAGTCTACGTACTTTTATGACTTGTACAATGTTGGGTTCGTCATATAATGCCTGTAGTTCGTGATTATATCGCATCCTCCAAAGTCCATTATCATTTACTGGGCCAAAAATCTTTCTCAGGATTTTCTTTCAAATATCAAGAGGCTCTTTTCATCTCTTTTTGTTAAGACCCAGCATTCAGCTCCATACACTACGACAGGTCTGAGAAGAGTTTTATAAATTAGGATTTTTGTTTTCCTTGTTAGTATTATGAGTAATGCGATGAATTTGTGCTCAATTCTCTCAATCTACCCCAATAACAGGGACATGGCATGATGGTTTCTCTTCCCAAAAGATTTTTAAGTATATGTAATATTTATACTTGCTACAAGTGTATTTACTAGTGTGGTTGGTTGGTATAAATTGCCTACGGGTAATAAGTCCGCCACATGATGTAAAAAATATTTTATAAATTAAACAAATTATATTATTATTATTATTATTACATGATAAGATTACTGTTTCGTCTCATAAGGCCCTTTTCAACTAATCAAATGAAATATATATGAAAAAAATCACTCCTTATGTATTAATATATATTCGTCCTTTTTCTCATGACTAAGGATAGCGGCTGCAGTCCGTCGCTACAAGTATGGCCCGCCTCCATGCCAATCTCTTTTGAACGCAGTGCACCAGTCACCGAAAACCCCATTGTGGACTTAACCAAATTGCTCCATCTGGTCGGTGAGCGACCCACGAGATATCCGTCCTTCCACGCTGCCCATTACAACAAGCTTCTCGAGGTAGTCTGGTTCCCTTCTGGAAATGTGTCGAAAGAATTGAAGGATACGTCTGTAACATATCGTCGACAGACGATCCTCGATCTTCAGCTCGTCTAGAATTGACACATTCGTTGTTCTGGCTGTCCATGGGATGCGCAACATACGCCTCCAGCACCACATTTCGAAAGCATCGATCCTCTTTCGCTTTGGCTCTCTAAGTGTCCATGTTTCCACACCATACAGGAACATGGAGAATATCAAGAGCCCTGATGAGTCTAGCCTTCGTGTTTTTTGTGATGGTCCTGTCCTTCTACACTCTTGTGAGCTTTTCCAGTGTTCTTTTTGCCATGTCGATGCGTAAAATATTGGAAAAACAAGTATTATATATAAATACACTAATTATGAAATTTATTTGACTTGGCCTTGAAATCTTTGGATTTAGCAATCCAAGTTATAAATATACCAAAATGTCATACCTCTGCAAGTTCATATGTCCCTCCCGGAGCATCGGTGATGTTGAGTTTGTCTGCGATACAGGAGACAATCTCCTCAGAGCTGGTCTGTTTCGAAGCTTCCACCGACAGTGCTTCATATTGTTCTGATAGAGCTCCGACAAACACCTGAAAAAAACATAATATTATAAAATCTAAAACATAAAAATACTATACAGTATAAGTGTTAGTTTTGCCTCTTAATTTCCATCACAAATTTTATACTAATACACGAGACCATGTAGATTTTATCTTATACTGATAACATCGAAATCTTAGAATGTTACTGGAAACAAGAATGAAGCTATTTTTTTTAAACTAGGTATATATTTATTTATTTATATAAATATGCAACACAACGTTTAATACGTACACAAAATACATAC
This sequence comes from Molanna angustata, assembly GCA_963576475.1. Lineage (NCBI taxonomy): Eukaryota > Metazoa > Arthropoda > Insecta > Trichoptera > Molannidae > Molanna > Molanna angustata. The sequence goes on from OY754977.1 coordinate 32,801,955, forward strand.
ACTTTATATTCTTGTTTTCGTCAAAAAGATATAAATTTGAGTTCAAGGGAGAAAGAAAATAAAAGTACAATTAAAACATAAAGAAAATTAAATCAATAAACACTACCTATACGCAAAAACAATACAATACAAAAACAATAAGTATAAGCCAAGTCATCAATAAGAAGTAGGCAAAACCAATAAGTCCATTTGTTTTTTTTTTTAAATGAATAAGAATGTCCTCGTAACAAGAACATATTATACTCTAAATTAAGTGAAGTGAATGAAAAGTATAGGTGAATGAAATCGGTTGAGGCAATATGCGATCTAGTGATCACTGAATTAGTAATATAGTGTGCTAGCCGCTCTGCTACTGTAACCTTTAGTATTTTGGATATGTTGCTAGAAAGACCCTCAATAACTGTTAAAAGCTCGTCTTTTAATGGAAGGTGTAGAGGGCAGATTATTGATTTTTTTCTTGAGGGACAAAATTAGCTGCAGCACACTAAATTTGAAAACCACCCACAAATATAATCTACATACAATATCAACTTCCTTCAAATTACAATAATAATGGTGTTACCTAAATACAACATTAGATTTTAGTACTTAGTAGTAACTTATTCTATAATATGACCATGTATTGGTGATAAGGAAACAATCCTAACAGGTAATGTTGAAGATTTCAACGATTCGTTCATAATGCATCATGATTTGAATTATTAATTTTACAAATATTCGTTCAACCGTTGGTTTATCATTTTGTGCGATTCTTGTGATGAAAAAAAATTTCCGCTTTTCAATTTGTTATTTCAGTCTGGATTAATAATAATATTTGAGACAATACTGGTTATTTTTCCGTGAAGCTCGGAAATCTCACCATTACTACTTCGTTTAATTCCTTACAAAATGAATATCATTACAGTGAATGATTCGTTGCTTTGAATGAAATTCACCTTAACTACGTACTTTGTCCACATCGTTGCAAAATTGAAATCAGAGTTAATGATTCAATTTTAACGAGTGACATCAGACTGAACGACTCGTTACTTTGAACGAAATTCACCATTACTACTAACAGGTTAAATATTTTTTACATATAAACAATAAAAGCCTGATTCTCTAGGAATAGTACAATTACAAATGAATATTGTGTACCTATTAATAAATGTTATGTTTTATGTGGTGTTTGTTGTAAGTGAGTGAGTGAGTGAGTGAGTCAAATGTTGATAGCATATCATAGTGTGGGTGGCAATATAAATATTAAAGGAACCAGATAAGAGCAATCACAATACAAAAATAACAATAATTGTTTAATTAATAACAAATAACCACATTATATTTGTATTGAATGCCTGCCAGATACACACCTATTAGGCTAGGAATATTACCATTTTCAGAAGCTAATTTTGCTATACTTTTTATTTCCTCACCCTTTATGTTTTTTAGGTCGCTGAAAACTAATTTGAAGTTTGCAGGCAAAAATTTTGCCCGGAACTTTGTTTTTTGGGCACTTTATTTTATCATTTTTTTCAGTTTTCGGCCTATATCGCAAAAAGAAAGCGTTTTTAGACAAAAAAAAGTCTAAACAAAATTAAAGTAGACAAAACTTACTGTCTTTTCTCTGCATAAAAGTTTTTTTTGTAAGACGAACCGCTTTGTCACTAGAGTGCACCCAAAAGCGGCCATATTTCCATATCAAATGAAATTCACCGTTTACGCGGAAATTCGCCCTTGCTGTGATACTTAACTGTTGTAACATTATACCAATTACATTATACCATTTATATAATTTGTATAACAGTACATTTCTCATAAATAATGTTTTTCTTTGGAAGACTAACCCAGTGATTCTCAACCACTGTGTCGCAGCATTTTTGTATGCTGCCAAATTTGAGAACTGTATATACCTACTTAGTAAAAATTATAAAAAAAATCATTTATTATTAAAAATATTCTTATTATTTACTTGTAATTAATCCCTTATAAACATACTGTTGTTTTTATAATACATATAATTTTATTTTACATTCATTTTGAGTAATGGAAGTGTCCTGAGGCATGAAAATACGGCAGCATTCTCCAGACTGTTACCAGGTGCAACTCCCAATTTCCTGTCCTCTCAGCCAGAGTGAATAGTTTAACAATGTTGACCATTTCGATATACTGGAACCAGAGCTTGGCGGTAGGATCACGCGTTTTTAGCTGTTCCAGTTGATTAAAGACCTTCTCTCCGATTTCTCTACATTGCTCTGGATCAGGGTATAGGATTACAGATGCATCAAAATCATTTAACACTTAAGCTAAATTTGATTCTATGTCTGGGGAGAGAGTTATCATTTTCATTAAAATTTTCATCAGTGCAGTGTGAGCTAAATGTGGGCTCTCACTACTCTGTAATAGGCGTGCCCTGTCCATTTTTTCAATTGAATAAATCGAATAGCAGGTGTTAACCAAATCCATCCATCCACTACCATCCATTGGGTAACAGACTGACCCTGAGTAAGACATAGGTAGGTGAAATCCTCCCATTCGAGGCACCACATATTTCAGCCTGAGGTCATTGCTGTTAGCTGCAATGAACCGTGCCTATAAGTACAGGGGTTGGTCGAATGTAATGAAGTACCACGTCTGACCTTTTGCAGGACACTTCTCAACAGATTCCAGCATTGCGGTGTAGATTGTGTCAATAAGAGGTAGGAGAGTTGATGAAAGGAAGGCAAGCAGTATATGTTTTTTCGAAGGGGAGGTCTTTCTCCATAAATCCACTGCATCCAGGTATAATGTCGAATTCCTTGTGTTTGCTGTACAGCCACAGAACTTCAGCTGCTGAAGGATAGGTGCACGGTGATGTTTGAAATTCGCTTGACAGGTCTTTCATCTTGATTTCCTTCAGTCCGTCACCACCCTGTTTCGCCTCAAAATGTTTTAAAGTCAAATGACCAAATCTTCCAACAACCTCTGCAGTTGGTATTTTTGTTAATCTGGCAATGATGGCATCTGGAGGAACTGCAGAAGCTGGGCCAACAGTATACGTCCCTCCCATGACATGTAATGTGCTGTATCCATCTATCGTATGAGTGTTGAAATCTGCGTTATCATAGATGAACTGCATAAAACCTTCGGCACATACTTGATTCTGTTGTCAGGGTGGAAAAAAATTCAAACCATACTGCTTCGACTTAAGTGCTGCAAAATTCCAGGGAACTCAAAATATCCAATAATTTTCGGGATCCAAACATTTTAAAGATGAATGCTGCTAACCCAACATGTAGTGTCCGACCGAAGCTTCGGCTTCGGCCACCTTCGGCAAAAAAAACACCTTTGGCTTCGGCACTATATTATACATTCATGCTAAAGCCATTTTGAACTGTATTATCCACCGGTTCCTTGTACTTGTTCAGTTTGTATTGGTGGTCTTTTGGAATATTTGTGTCCCATGGAACAGTCAGCTCCACATAAATAACTCAATAATGTTGATATCATCAGCGTATGCCAATATCTGGACTGACTTGTGTATATAGTCTCATTTAATTCAATGCCTGAATCGAATGCAATTTCGAACAAGACGCATACCAGGGCATCTCCTTATCGTAAGCCATTTTAATGTCCAAAGCTATCGGATATGTCTGATTGTATTTAAATCTGGCATAGTTTTTCGGGCCTTGTTAGTCTCACCATATTAGTCAGATTTGCTGGTATATCAAGACAATTCGTTGCCGAGTAGATTTGCTCTCTGTTTATGCTGTCATAGTCGCCTTACAATTCACAAACAGGTGGTGTGCATTTATGTTGAATTCACAAGTCTTCTTTAATATCGGTCTGAATACAAATATTAGGTTAACACGTGATTTTCCACTCCAAAATCCAGTCAGGTAGTGTCCCAGATTTCTCTATAAATGTTTGGAATAAAATACCACGTAATGCCATTGTTTCATTCCATCAACACTACCGATGGTCCTACACCCTAGCGTCCACAAGTGGTCTTATACGCCCGCAAGCCCTGGGGAATGTGGCCACTGGCATTAACGGCAGTGGCATAAGCAGATAGTAGAGGATGAATGGCGCAGTTAAGGGAAGTCTAACCTCTACAGAAAAACCCTGGCCCTCCAAGTAAGGCGGTTATGCATTGGGCCAACAACCCTACAAAACAACTAATGGTACAAAACTAACAAGAGAAACCATTCTTCTTCTTTTTTCTTTAGCTTATGTGGCATTCCATCCAATCAATAGGATAATTTCTGCCAGTATAAAATTATTATTAAATTATTTTGAGAGTTGAGGTTAGTGCGCACATTAAAGATTGAAACCATTAAGGCGAAGAAATTTCACTATGTGGAATTAAATATGCAGGGATTTTAATAACAGACGATATGGCTTATTGATTGGTGGTGAAATATTAAGTGTATAGTACAATTCATGTTCGGTGTGAATTGGGAATTCAAAACACATAGTCCAGGGTCTCAACTATCTCTACACAAGCACACAAAGGACTATCCCATAAATGTCTCTTGTAGAGGTGACTGCTAAAACTTAACGTCCTTAGAGGCGCAGCAAACGGAACAGATTTTTGTCTCTTAGCAACAATGTTGTTAATGCCGACGATCCGATGTGCACGCATGAATTCCTATGCATAATACTGTAATCCGTCTGATGCGCTGTGTCTGCTACGCTTATGTGGACGCTAACCCTAATAAGGCAGTGTCCTAGTCTGATGCGACATATATTTGACACGTCGCATCTGGCCATGCCCTTGTCGTGGAACCATGGTTTAGGAGGAATTGAAATTTGGATGGATTAATAGGATGAAACTTTCATAGTACTGATATTTCCCAGTCAATGGTTCATTCGGATGTTAATAACAATTCAACCAGCGTTTTTTTTATTTAGAAGCGTTATGAGATGATAATACATTGGATATTTTCTAAAAAGCATTTTTGGTCCATTGTTTATGATTAAAATAATGATACTACTGGAAGGTACTACTATCTAGTTTATAACAACAGTTAACTTGTCAAAATACATGAAACGCAAAAACACTTTGGTATTACGGCCTAACCTACAGAAGGAAAGATTTTTATAACCTATATAACTAACCTTAAAATAAATGCATCTTGTTCAAGAAGTCTTGTTATATCTTAACATTAAGTACGTTTATAGTGATTTGTTTTATTTCATATTTTCACAAATAACTATAACAAACTAATATTGAAGAATAGAATATTATGCACTCACCTGAACAATATATCTATTGTTTTCTACGAGTGCCATTCTCTGGCATTCTCCTTCACTATATTCCAGATTTTCTTGAACTGTCAATATCCTGGACACACACTGACCAATACTCCACTATCATCATTTTAACCACTTGAATTTACACTATCACTTTTGCATGTATTAATCACAACACTAATGTTTAACAAATTATCCCTTTATGTTGAAATATTTCAACAACATTCCTGATAACAACAAAATAATAACCATTAAAATATAAGTCGATGATTTATACACACGAACTTGTGAGCAAGACGACCACATGGATAAACTTCAATGAGTCAATGTCATTTCTGAGAAAAAAACAATCAAAATATGTCGAGACATTCTCTTTCATAAAGCCCATACATGGATGGATGAAAAAAGCCTGAATAATTCTTATAAAAATTCATTCGTACGCAACTAGATGGAGTGAAATAATCATTGGAGTACAATACGACATGGTTATAGAGAAATCGACTCGTCAAAATAGAAAATCAAGCACAGCTTTCGATCTGTCGTTGTTGGTTGTACACATCCACATACTCAACAATGTAACAGGTAGATAGACCAATGACAGGTGTGTCGATTGTAACAAGACAAATGAACATTTATCTGGGAAATAAACAAACATTGAGATATAAATATTAGCAATCGTCGTATTTAGACGAAAAGAAGGAAATTAAAACGTCAGGACGGGGTCACATGTCGATTTGAATGAAACAAGCTGAATGACCTCTCGCTATTCCGGAGGCATTTTGACAAACACTTATGGAAATCGTTTAACTGAATACACATTAATAAAAACACAGACGCTAATTTTAAACTGCGACCGAAATAATTGAGTCCATCGGTTGACATGACAATTATACGTGAGATTTACGATAGCAAAAAAATGAAACACCCACCGATATCCTGTCGCCGACACAAAACACGATTTTTATTCAATATCACGTCGATTGCGGAAACAACACAATTTTACAACTATTTGCGATATTTACACTATAAAGATATTCAAATGTAGTCGCGTATGGGCCCCTAGGAGCCCATTTATAATTAATAAATACAAATGTTGAGATGTATGTCTCCGACGACCACCATTTTTATTTGTGCTCTAACCACAGTAGTGACCAGTGACCAACCACAATCCACCGCAAATATCAGGGTCATTTGTTATAGGCGGTAAATTTAAACGGCTTACCTCATCTAAGCTGGGAAAAATTGTTATTTCATTTTTATTACAAAATGAAAAAAAATGTATTTTGCTTAGATTACATATTTTAGTATATTGTTAAAAGTCACTCATGCCATAAAAGAAAAATATGTAAAATCAAGTTTGTATTTTAATAAGTATATATTTAGTAAGAAGGAATATTTCTCAAAAACAAACTTTCTGAAAAATAAAAAATCATCACTGTGTTTGCGTCCTAAAATTATTTTGTTACGAATATAAAATTGATTAACTTCGAGGTTATTTATTTTTTGTGGATAATATAGGTACATCGAATGTATAAAACATTTAGATACTTTCAATGTTCATTATATTATTTTTACAGCTCCATCTCATTGCATTATTGATAATATTAGGTTAGTTTTTGAGATAAAATGGATATTGATTCTTATTAAAAGTTGTGGTATAAATGTATGTACTAATAAATAATATTAATAATAGTTGTGATATGGCATTGAGAATAATCAATTAATTATATTTACAACTGCATTTGCCAAGTTATGAAAACAAATCGTGTTTTAATGTGCGAAAAGTATGAAAAATGTTTTTATTTAGGTAGTAAAATATATTTTTATTTTACGATTATAATATTGATTATACACGAAACAATAATCAATTTATTTAATTTAGTTTGATTGATGTAATACACTCTTGCAACACAGTGCATCATACTTTTGAAATTCTGCACTAAAAATCCATTTTTTTGCATTGAAATATCATAAAATAGCTATTGCAAACTACAAAAAAAACCATCTTGAGAAAAGAATTACAATAATTTATTATAACAAATAATAATTCTATTACAATATTCCAAAATGTCTCTTTAAGAACCACAGCTTTTTTTTTAATAGACATCTTTTGATTTTTTTTGCAACTATTATATTATTGCATAGAAGTCAGTAGTTAGTACATAAAACGTTTCAGTTATATGTCAATAGATGGCATTACCCATCATTAAGTGCTAGCATATTATGATGAGGCCAAAATAAATTTGATTTTATTTACCTATATGTTTTTAAAAACGAAATAATTACTTCGGTAATCTGCATAGAAAAGAGATATATTATGTTATCTGTCTTTATTCACTACCTACATTAACTTTCACAAAAAGTCACGTTGATTGTAAAAGTAGATAGCAGGGTGTTTTGTTTTGATTTTTTAAATACATGTCAATAAAAGGGGCTCACACATCCCAGTGGCGCAGCTAGACATTTTGGGGCCTCATGCGAAAACTATGAAAGGCCCCTAAAGTTTTTTTTTTTAAATTGAGCATAATAATTGCACATAGTGTATATATATAACATTTACTACTGCCACTATATTTTGTGATTTAAAATATGGTCACCGTTTTTAAAATTCCTTCATTCTTGTTTTACATTTGCGAAATCACTAATAATTAGAGACCTGGATTATTCGCGTTTTTTTTGGTAAAGAGGTATTTTTTTGTTGAAAAGTGGCGTTATTTTTTCAGAAAAGCGTTGTTATTTTTTTAGTAAAATGTTGCCATTTTTAAGAAATCGATAGATAGAAAGAAATATAAATTAAGAGAAGTCGACACATGGTTTAAATTTGCATGTATCTTTTCCACTATAAACGTCAATATGCTTAATTAATTCCATAATAAAGAATTTAAATTGTTTGAAAAGTTACAAACAAATATAACTTTGTCATCCTTAATAAATTCTCGAATATTGGGTTTAATTACAAACACTATTCAAACGGCATTTCCTATTCAAAACACACTTGTTTTTAAATTTAAGTTAGTATTAGTTGAAGATAGAAGCTTAGATATATATTACATGAATCGACATACCTAAGCGTAAAGCATCCTTATAACAAATGCATATACTCATGTTGTTTTATTTTAATTTACATACATACATACATACATATATACCATCACGCCATGTCCCTTACGGGGTAGGCAGAGAGAACCGAACGCCACTTACTTCTATCTTGACATACATTCATCGCCTCGACAACATTCATACATCGTCTTATACATGTTCGTCTGTTGTTCACGCTTCATTAACATTTCCGTCTTTTAAAATGCCGTTCACATGGACGTGCCATCCCTTCCTTGGACGGCCCCGACCTCTCATTTCATTCCTGTCCGCAATGTATATTTTCTTCGTCAGGCGTTCATCATTCATTCTCCCCATGTGGCCAAACCATCTCAATGTGTTCACTTTCATTCTATTAATAACATATTTCTTTATCCTACATTCTTTCCTTATGTCCTCATTTCTGACCCTGTCATACATCGTTCTATTACAGATTCTTCTTAGCGATTTCATTTCAACTGCATTTATTCTACTTTCGTGCGACTTCTGCCATGTCCAGGTTTCACTTGCATACGTCAAGGTTGGCACTAAGATAGCATTATGAATGGCAACTTTAGCATCCTTAGATATGTTGCGGTAATTCATAACTGGTTTCAGTGCTCCATTCACTCTGTTTACTGCCATAACTCTTCTTTCGATCTCCTTATCAATCCGTCCATTCCTTTGAAACATGCTTCCCAGATAGACATATTCATCGACTTGCTCGAGCCATTCGTTCTCTACATTTATTTGGCACGCTGTTCTGCTTTCACTCTTCTCAAACACCATAACCTTTGATTTGCTGGCATTCATCCTCAGTCCGTTCTCTATGCTACCTTCATATATCATACTTACAAGACACTGTAATATACCATACTTTCTGTTAACAGAACTTTATCGTCTGCATACATCAAATCTCGCACTATAACATGATTTTGTCTGTGTTTCCTACAATAGTTTGTGGTGTAAAACTTCGGTGCATACTACTTGTAACAATATTATTACCTACATAGCATTAAATGTATATATACCTATTATACTGACTAGTGAACACAATACTGACTGGTCGGTCAGTATTAGCTCGTTTTTTTTGTTGCGGATGCGGATGGATAAATGGTTAATATACCTACTCTTCCCAATTCTTTTCTTTTTTATATTTTAATTTACCTGTGTTAAAAAAATATATTTTTGCAATTGTTAAAAATAATCTATGTCCTTAGTTTAAACTATTTAAAAGAACTTTTAAAAGGTTTATATCCTGTTAATATAATTATACCTATTGTAAATTCATATTGTAAACTGTTGGTTCTTTAAAATCAATAAAATACTTAAAATAAAAATAACAGTACTCGATTTCAGGCCCTTGCTTTCATCCTTCAGGGCTCTTATGCTGAAATCAATATTTTAATTTAACTACATATATTTAATGCATTGACTGTGTAGATTTCACCCGCAGAAATTTAAGTTACAATAATTATTTTTACTGACAATTTTTTTATTTCTCAATAGAGACGAAGTTGGGATATTATAGAAGAACCAGGAACTCATAAAAAAATACAATAATATTTTTCAATTCTGCCTTTTCGGTTGAATTGCTGTATATTTTTGATTACATGAAAATTCTTCGAAACACAATTGTTCGAATGCGCAATTGTACGAATAACAATTTTTCGAAAATCAGTTATCAGAATGACAATTGTCCGAAAGTAAATTATTCGAACTAACATTTGTTGGAAAACCAATTGACCGAATTTAATATATTTTTGTGTCATTATGTTGCCTCCTTTGACATATTTGTTGCCAGTAAAATATATTCGATGAAGACTATTATTACTTGCTGTATTATTGTTGGGTACGTATATTTGCACATTTATAATAACTGAAGTTTGACAGCGCGGTTCGTCGCCATGTTGTTTATTCCATAGATTTTTATTATACATAATATACTATGTAGATGTAGTACTCCGTGCAAAAATTGAGTCATGGAATATCGCGCGTTTGACGTTTTATTTGGCAACATATTTCAGTTTTCCTTACATTACAACACATCCTAAATAACTTTTCTCTAAATCTAAATAAACAAATTGTTTTTTACACCAAATAAATCCGAAAACAATTCACATTAGTCGTTATTCTCTATAGAAAAACGATGTACTAAAACGTCAAAAATCCCCCGGAAAAATGCCTCACTTCATATAAAATTTGCTAACTACGACATCTAGTATATTATAATAAAAATCTATGGTTTATTCCTCTCACAATACTACCAACATGACGTCATAAAAATTCGAACAATTGTAAATTCTGATAATTGTGTGTTCGGAAAATTGTTTTTCGAAAAAATGTGATTCGAATAATTGCCATTCGTAAAATTGATTTTCGTAAAATTGAGCATTCGAATAATTGTTTTTCGAATAATTTTCCTGTCACCATATTTTTTAAAAAAAAGTGCAAAATTCGCGAATAAAATTGGGTTAGTCGCAAACGCGAATAATTCAGGGGGCAAGTCTGGCCAACCGGCGAAATCAAAACCATCCATGTTTACCCATATCATGGATATAATAAATTATCATATGGAGTTCTATAACATCTCCTAAGATAATAGAGAACATGCATGTGTGAGGTAGGTATATGAATAAAAAAGAACGATTTAGAAGTAAAAAAGAACGGCGATCACGAAAATACTAATGAAAGCTGTGAATTATTACGGTTTAATTAACAATTTAACTATAAAAATTTAATTTTTCACCAAAATTATAAACGGATTGTCATTGGTTGATCACTTTATGATACCATTCATCACGATTCATTTTGACGTATTGTCTATAGCGTGAAGCGTTTCACTGAGTGTTTTCGCATATTATATAATTATTTTCATTTCAATTATAAATAAAAGCAACACGGGATTTATTAATGGTCAGTCAGACTGACGCGACCTCCTCTGTTCGCGTTTTATTTTGTTTGAATTCGGCGCCAAATCAGCACACCACAAATAAAGATGATTAAAAAAATATATGGATTAGGTATGAAAAAAAAATCGCAAGATAAAAGGTACTGCCTCCCTAACCAGCCAGCTGGTTAAAAATTGTTTGACCAACACCAATTTAGTTATATTATTTTAATATTTTAGTTACTTTTTTTAATACATAATGCAACTGGCTCACGCCAGTCGCAATTATAACTACAAACAAAAACAAACCTAACCAACCTATTTTTACCAAATTTTTGTAGGTTAGGTTTAAAAAATCCTAGGCTATCCAGCTGGTCAGGGAGGCAGTACCAAGATAAAATATATTTTTGACAATAGACAATAACTTTGAAAATGTGACAAGCGCGTTGCTTTTGGACAGGAAGTTCACCGAACGGTTGAAGGATGTGTAACCGTATTCCTCGTGCCCGGAGACAAATCGGTCGGGCCGACTTCGCAGCGACAGGTGTGGACTTAGCACCGGGAGTACCGAAATGGATTTTCGCAGCACCATTCGGCGAGAGAACCTTTCTGGAACATGGCGGATGCTGAGTTTGGAAAGTGCTCCAAAAGCTGTAGAGTCACGCTGGACCCTGAAGCAACGGCCTGCATCTCCTTGAGAATAGCGCCGCCGTCGTTCGCTTCTGACGCAGCCACTCGACCGGCATCTGCCGGTGTCTTTATTTCGAGAATGCTTTCGCCGATATCCTGCCTCCTTCGCCCATCGACGTCAGTCCGTTCCGGCATTGAAGGTGTATCATCACGTTCTTGGCTGTGAAGGAATTTGTGCCCCAGAAACCAACAATATATATGACATTTTTATTTTCCTTGTGACAATATTTCGGCTATGTTTTTTTTTTATTTATTTGTTTTATTGAAATTGTGAATTTATTTTAATTTTTTGACGTCCATAGTTGACTTTATTTATTTTAATTTCTGACGTAATAATTTATTGCCATTCCAATTTTAATTTTATCAGACAATGTTTATCATTTTGTGTTGTGACATAAGCGTGTCGTCTGACGTTTGTGCACTGACACTTGACATTAATGTATGGTCAGACCACGGTTTCGATTTATCGTCAAGTTTAAATTTATCTTATTCGGTGAGGTTACATGTGGACATTTTATTTCTGGACATTAAAACATTAAAAAAGTGAGCTCGTCCTCCAAGCTACTTGGAAAGAGGGTATAAAGACTAAATTGAATGAACAAATTAATGTTGATGCTTTTTTTACAAGACTATCGTGTGGCGCGCACGTGTTCCGTGCTGCGCATACTGTTTAATCAACTGAATTAGAGTTCAAATATTTTTATGAATAAGGTGGATTAAGACTTTGAACCGTGTTCAATTGAACTTTGATTCAACCACGATTCAAGGAGTTTTTTTTATAAATAACACAGGGATGGTATTGATTTCGCCGGTTGACCAGACTTGCCTCCCAGGTCTCCAAAAATAAGTTTATATAAGATCTATATCCTTATACATATTATCTAAACTGTGAATGCTTTATTTTGTTTGGTTTTAAATTGTTTTTTTCATTACTTATATAAATATAGGCCTCTTTTCATGCTGTGCCCTCAATGCTTGTATGACCCTGCTGTTAGATAGCAACGCCACTGTACACAGCAACCAACTATACAGATTCATTTTAGGCATAGCAATGTAGGTATCGAGATTGTGGTTATCGATATGGCAGTATTACATAAGCTTGTCGGATCAACTTGGAGAGCATGCCCTGAGCTCTATGCGTATTTTTGCTTTGGGACTGTGCCTCTCTGCTGCCGAATATGCTTGCTTTCGTTAACGCTGCAGTTAACGAAACGGCACGAATTATCACAGGATGTCTCAGACCCACAGCCATAAACAAACTGTACCATATAATAGGCAAAGCACCTCCCGACATCAGAAGAAGAGTGGCAGCGGACGCGGAGAGACATTAACAAATACATGACCCAAGACACCCACTCTATGACCACAAAACACCAAACCCTCGCCTCAAGTCAAGGAATAGCTTTCTCGAGTCCACAGCCGATCTGTGCAGACCTCCCAGAAGCATCGCTGAGAGGAGTTGTGGATGGACGACCCAATCTCTGCATGATGGATGGACATAAGCGAGAAGGTGAATAAGACGCATTACCTACCATTCCCAATATGGAAGAAATTGAACAGGCTGAGGGTGGGTGTTAGTGGCTGCAAGAGCAACCTGCACAGGTGGGGTTTCTCGATGGAAGACGATAATACCGTCTGTAATTGTGGGACAGTGCAGGATGACGACCATCTGCTGTCCTGCCCAGAATTGGACGAAGGCTGTCACATGGACGATCTGATAAGATTAACCGACAGGGTGATTACCGCCGCCACACATTGGAGTGGCAATATCTGAGTTCCGGACTCGTATAATGTAAAATATCATAATGTAAAATATCATAATGTAAAACCGCCCATACATACCTACATATTATCATCATGGTATAACTCACAATATGGAGTAACCAGCGACATGCATAACATTATAAAAGGAAGCACGACACTTGCGTGTATTCCCATACACCAAAGCCTATTCACACCTAAAAATGCAAGGTAAATTGAGTATGGGTGGTGAGTGGTGAACTTCATTGCTGAACAATGTGAGATTTTATTTTGTATTTTGTACAGTCTATAGTAGGCTAAATAGTAGTTTTTGAAAAATTTCCTCCAGTAGCTTCAAAAGATACGTATTTGAAATAAATAGAATTAACAGTTTTTACATCTTTATTCTATTGCGTGAGTTTTCAAAATTGAATTTGTTCAACACATTTCTTGTACTTACAATTAGTTGTACAAAACCGTTTTTATTTTAATATTTATTTATTTGAATCTATCTGCGCATATAATTAATAATTAGTACACTGGCGGGCTAATATTTCAGTATATTGTAAGTAATTAAAATACTACAAGGTCTATGAAGTATAAATAAATTTGGTATGGTAAAATAAAACCAAAGTTTTCAGTTCTACTACTTTAATGACACTAACTAGTTTCGGTCATACAGTGACCATTTTCAGAGTGTGCAAAAACAAGAGGTGGTTGGTGCTTATATTATGTCTGGTTAAGGGGTTTGCTGCAACATTTTTTTCTGTCAGTTCAATTAGTATTGCTATAAAGAACTGACAAAGAAAACTAGCAAACAAAGCGGAGCGTACCAATACAAAGAGAAAATAAATTAATTACATTGAAGAATCACAAAGAAAAAAAAATGGTCACTGGATAACCGAAACTAGGCAGTGTCATTAAAGTAGTAGAACTGAAAACATTGGTTTTCTCGGTGAGTTCTACCAAGAATTCAGACTCAGGGTTGGCGTCACCAGATGCAAAAAAAAAACCTGCAAAGGTGGGGGTACCTGTCTGTATCAGATGACACCCGATGCGAATGCGGCGCAACCCACAGGATGACAGCCACTTGCTGATGTGCCCACTGATGGGACTGGTCTGTAGTCCTGGGGATCTGATTATGACAAATGACAACGCGATGTCGATCGCTGCTTATTGGAGTGGTAGAGCTTAGCCGGACACGAAAAAGAAAGAAAGAAAGACCAAGAATTGTCCGTAGAAAAGTGAAAAAAGTTTATGAAATAGTTTATTAATCGAAAGAGAATATTAAAATATACGGCGGAGTTTTTTTAATAATAAAAAAACCTCCGAATTTTACCTTTTTTCACGATAAATATTGTACATATATCACAGATTCGGTGATAGAAAGTAATTTAGTGTGCATATTTGTGTAGGTATCTACATCCGGCTGCCCAAGGTATACAAGGGCCTTAATGAAAAAACATATTTGGATTGCCTTTCTATATACGCATATATATATCGAATGCCAGACCTCCATTAACTAACAAATAAATTGGTAGGTACCTTATAAATTCAATTTAAAATCATAGATAATATCCTTTCAATACCTAACAAAGTATTTCTATTTGTGGATCGATATATTATTTGATAATAGGCCCCCCAGAAGCATGTTTCGCTGTATCTTTTTAAAGAGAATATTGTTTGCATTCTTGTCCAAAGATAAACAATAATAATAATTGTTATTTTTATCAAGAAATAATATCCAAGTACTTTTTTTATTTTACAGAGATGAATTGCAAAGCACTTAAAGTCGTCATGTCAGTCTTATAAATGTTTACATATCGATAAGTGATTTAAATTTATCACACTAATTCACTTGCATACATAAATTATATTCCTAAGTATATTTCATTACTTTCTCATTCTTCATTCAGCCGACATTGCAGTGGCTTAACATATTTTTAAGGTGGAGAATTTATTTAGCAGGATCAAATCTTAGAATATCGCAATATTAAATTGTAAGTCTTGCGGTATGTAACTTTAACTTACACCCCAAAACATAACATGACATTTACAATATATATAGAAGAGACAGGCGATCGGCCCTTCCCTCCCAAGTGCATCCTCGTGGAGGAGGCGTAATGATAATTGCTCATAAAGAGCTGCAAGCTTATGCCAGGGACGACCTTGTCTGCGATGCTGAATGCATTTTGATAACTATTCCTTCCTCTTATATTACATCTTATCGCATCATCCATGTTGCTTGTGTCTATTTACCTCAGGGTCGAGACTACGACGTCGCTCTAAACTCTTTTCTTAACTTGTTGGCTGTTGTTCGTGATCGTCACCCTGATGACGCATTATTTGTAATGGGGGACTTCAATATTCCTAATATTAGATGGACGAAGCACTTGAATAATAACTACTATTTACCAGTTGACATTCCTCAAAATTATTCATCTTTTCTCGATACTACATCGTATGCTGAGCTGAATCAATTTAACGGTATATTGAATGCTAATAATCGTATCCTAGATCTCATACTGAGTAACGTTGAATGCATTGTCACCCATGCTCAGCATCCTCTAGTTAAGGAAGATTTACACCATCCGTCTCTTGTTATTGAATTGAATGTTAATTCACTGCCGACTATAATCGCTCCACCTAAAAAAATATTTTCCTTTCACAAAGCCGACTATAACAGCATTAACAATCATCTATCGATAATTAACTGGTCATTTTTAGAAGATTATGATGATGTAGATATCGCCATTGAACATTTTTACAATATACTCCATGATACAATATCTCAACATGTACCTTTTACTTTTATCAAAAACACTAAATATCCCTGTTGGTATTCTTATGCTCTTATTAAAATTATAAGAGAAAAACATAAAATGCATAAAAAATGGAAGAAATACCGTAATTATTTAGACTATTTAGAATTTTCTTTACTACGTTCAAGACAGAAGACTGTTCAAAACGATTGTTTTAATCAGTATATTTCCTCCGTTGAAAACAACATTCAATTTAATTATAAAAAACTTTGGTCTTTTGCAAAAAAAAAGAAGAAAAATGTTGGAATACCCCAAACTATGCATTTAAATGATGAATCATGTACTGGGGGTGAGAAAATTTGTCATTTATTTAGCAAACATTTTCAATCAACATATGTAATTGATTATAGTAACCAAAATTTATCTGTGCCTACTGATCTCATAACTGATTCTTCGTTTGATGGATTAGGAAATATCAATATTAATGATGCTTTAGTTTTTAAATATTTACACGCCATTGACAGTAGGAAGGGGGTGGGCAACGATGGCATATCACCATTCTTTGTAAAACAATGCGCTACCACTCTCTCCTTCCCACTTAGTTTATTGTTCAAGATGTCAATTTCTAAGGGTAAATTTCCGATGAAATTCAAAGAGGCGCTGGTCATACCAATTCATAAATCTGGTCCAATTAATGAAATTCAAAATTATCGTCCAATATCGATTCTTCCAGTTTTTAGCAAAATTTTTGAACGTATTATTTATGATCAAATTTATTCAACCGTTAAACTCAATATTCAAAACCAACAACACGGATTTCTACGTCATCGCTCAGTTCTTTCGAACTTAACAATTTTCACCGAATACATCACAAGTAATATGGATGAACGATCTCAAGTGGATGTTATCTATACTGACTATGCAAAGGCATTCGACAAGGTCGATCATAATATTCTCATTTCGAAATTGCAACATATAGGTTTTCACGGTGACTTGCTCAGGTGGTTCGATTCATATGTTCGGAACAGACTGCAGTCGGTGTTGGTCGAAGGGTTCAAATCTGACTTCTTCAATCCACCCTCAGGGGTTCCTCAAGGATCTCACCTAGGCCCCTTACTCTTTAATATCTATACCTATGATATTTATAAATGTTTTATTTTTTCTCATTATCTTGCATTTGCCGATGATATGAAAATTTACTTGACTATTAAATCTACAACTGACTGTAATAACCTACAACAAGACCTTAACAGATTATTTGCATACTGTCAATCAAACAAACTTGTACTCAACATAGCCAAGTGTAACAAAATAACTTTTACTCGAAATATTAATAAAATCAACTATACTTACACTTTTAATAGTTCGGGAATAAAGGAAGTAGATCATATCCGTGATTTGGGAGTTATATTAGATTCTAAATTAAATTTCATCCAACATATTAATCATGTAATATCAAAAGCCAACAAAATGCTTGGATTTATAATTAGAATATCAAAACCTTTCAGAAACAGTAAAACTTTTTATACACTCTACTCAGCATATATACGTCCTCAACTCGAATTCTGCACACAGATATGGTCCCCCTTCTATGGCGTCCACATAGCTAGAATCGAGAGAATTCAACGCAAATTTTTTAACTTTTTAAATTACAAATTACGACTTAACTTTGATAGCTATCGTGATTCAATTAAATACCACAAATATGATACCCTAGAATCCAGAAGAACCTTATTCGACCAATTAATGCTTCATAAAATTTTGAACGATGCTATGGACTCGCCTGAGCTTGTCAGTTTTGTGAATATTCGGGTCCCGGGAAGGTCAGTTCGCCAGTCAAACATCTTACATGTTCCACACTGTAGAACCAATTTGCGGATGAATGCTACGATCCCACGCATCTGTCGTAGATTTAATGCATTATTTTCGATGCATGCTAATATCTTTGATTCATCTATTAATCAGTTTCGCCACGAGGTAATGCGTGTAATTTGCGGCAATGAATAGTGGTTTCGTATTTTTCAACATTATTTCTACATATGTAGGTATATGAGATTTGCTCTCCCTGTCCGTCCTCTCCCTTTCCATATTTCCTGTTCCCACTTTTTATAACAAAATATGTTTTTTTTATAACAAAATATGCTTATTCTAACGTTGTTTTTTTTTTTTATTGAAATTGTTTGTTATTTTTAAATATGCATATTCTTTTGTTTTCTTTATTTTGTATTCATGTGGATAGTTTGTACTACTTACCATTCTATTATTATGTGAAACAATGTTATTGGGTGTACAGATTGTTGTATACTTCTTTTATAATTATCATGTACTTTTCTATCTGTACTCCTGTTTTGTTTCCTAATCAAAAATAAAATAAAAATAAAATAAAATAACTAAACTCAATATAATTCGAATGTTTTTATACATAGTTGGATATACGCAAGCATTGATTTTTTTTCCCTGTCGGGGGTCAATGATATTTTATGACAAATTCATGACATCTCAATAGCGACGAAGATGGAAAATAAAATGCACTGCTTTCGATGAATTGTGATGCCTTTGTGTATCGCCGGAAGAAGTAATGCACTAAGCCAGTGACCATTGGCAATCAAGAGGCTTCTTCTGGGATTCATCGTCATTATCCGCACTCATCACCGCTTCAACTACCGCATTTAAAAATTATCCGCCTACTTGTAACGTTTTGCTAATATTCGCACCTGTGAGTTGGCAACACTAAAAACAAGAGACTTCCCGCCTGTCATTCGTAGAGTACGAATCTCTATATTTTGTTCGTGTCTGTGTGACCTGGTGTGACCGCCGCTTTTCACCGCTAAATTGAAAAAAACCGCTTCCTTCTAACCGCTACCTTCACCGCATAATCTTCGCCTTCTTCACCGCTATCTTCTACAATAACATCGCAGATTCAACAGTTTTTATAACCGCTTCATCAATCATCAAACGCCCGCTATCACTGCAGGAGAAGAGTGCCCTCTGCCCAAGGATCTGCCAGCCAATTAAAGGTAAGTGCATTGTTTCCTTTTGGCTTATATACGAGATGTCATAGTTATCGAACTGCAGTGCATAAAAATCGCTCATAAAATCAATTTACCAATACCAAATTTGTCAATTTTACAATGAACCAGCAAATCCCCGCATCACCAATAAGAGAATCAGGAAGCAAGGCACCTACAGGGTTTACGACCTGTCATCAGTTGGTTTACGTGATCACATTGATCACATGTCACCTCATGTATAAGGACTGTTGCTTTCATTGTTTACAAATCTATTTCTCAATAGATGGCGTTACAAAAAGGTTTCCACAGCATTTCATAGATGGCGATGGTTTTTCAGCTTACTTTCAAACGAACAGACTTTCATAATTTAAATACATAGAACTCTCAAAAGTCGGATTGATAAGGACTTCAATAGGAAGGTGCACTTGGTGAACGTTGCGTAAGCGCATAAAGTAATCACGTAAACTAACCGATGACAGGTCGTGAGCTCTGTAGGTGCTTTGAGTTCCTGGTTCTCTTATAATATTCCATCTTCGTTTCTATTGAGATGTCAAAATTTGTCACTCAAAATAATTAATAATTGTGTTCCTCCATTTTAAATTGACGATGAACATGACGTAGTAAACGATGACTTTTGACTATCACAGTTATAGTACATATAGTGCAAGATCCCGCTATTCTAGATTTACGTCATTCTGTATTGATGATGAACATGACGTAGTAAACGATGACTTTTGACTATCACAGTAATAGTTGGTATATTGCAAGATCCCGCTATTCTAGATTTACGTTATTCTGTATTTTGTGTAGCGGGCCCATACTAATTTTATACCTACTTACTTATACTTAAGTCATAGTAAAAAAGGCTAATTTTTTTCTGTAAAATTACAGCAGGTAACAATCATTGAATAATATGAACCCCGATGGGGGGGGGGGGGGGGAGAAAGTATGAAGTGTATGTATTTACTACTTATATAATTACTTCCGATGGCCGAATAACTCCGGTAGAGTTTTATCCTCCTGAACATGGATTTCCAAGCCTTCCTGTCAGCAGCCGCGGACTCCCAGTTAGCACAAGCATTCAGCACATTCAGATCTCAAATTATATTTATAACGGAAGACTAAATGAGAAATCACGTCTTACATTTACAGAAATTGTCATTGTAAATGGAAGACAATTTTCATCAATTTGAAAGTTATATCTCGGAAAGCCACCATTACTCAGGGTTCATAATATTATCCAGTTGTTGTTACCTGATGTGATATTTTTTAACAGAATAAAATCAGCCTTTATAATATGACGTAAATTTGATGGACGTCGACTCTTGGTCTATAGGCAACTTATTTTTATCTTTTTTGTTGCTGAATACGCCAATGTACACTCATATTCCATTGGTCATTACATATATTATTGAATCGCTTGATTTGGTTTTGAAACACTTAATAATAAAAATAACTTCACATATTTCATCACAATGTTTATGTGAAGTATACGGTGGATGCCACCCATCATTTTTCTCTCTGAATTTTCGCCGATGAAAATGCGAATTTTTAATGGTGTCTGACACATGATTGAATGATAGATTGTGACGAAAGAACGATTAAACTTCTAAGTACAATGCCTTCAATATCAATTCCATAAATCATTTTTAAACGGCAATCGCAGACAACGTTGGATTGGTTATTCTTACTGTATTTACCTACTGTATGAGTAAGACAGCCTGACTTAAGTCAGTAATAATAATAATAATAAGAATGAACACTTCCTTGCACCCTGCGCAAGTGGCGAGTTTATTGCCGCATGGAAATTTCTTCCAACTAACCACTGTTTCCAGCCCAGAGAAGCAATATTTGCGTGATAAATGAATTTAAATAAATTTCTCCTCTGCTAGGAATCGAACCATAGTATACCTAAATACTGTTTTTTACTCTCCACACTATGGAATGGTGGAGAGTTATGATTTCACAATTTTTAAGCGTATTTTTTTACAACGCGTATCATGTAGAGAGTGCACACTGAGTTTCTTCGTGACGTGTTTGACGGATTATCCTTTATGTGTTCTCTCTATAGCCCAAACTATAAGTCCGAACGACTTCATATTACGTGTAAAGTGCATAGACTTCGAGCTGATTAGTTTTCCATAAAAAAAAATTTATTTATTCTCTATGAATTCATCATTAACGTTGTTTTTTTTGCGTCCTCTCTGCATCCCAAACTATAAGTTCGATTGACTTCATATTGATATCATAAACTTAGAGCTGATGATTAGTTTTACATAGATATCCGTTAATTTCTTCTCTATGATTTCATCTGTCCAAATCTTCAAAATGCTCTCACGGTCTGGAAAATCGAGGTATTTTTATACTGTTTTTATACTGTAAATTTTGATACAGTAAAAATACAATCACCAAAAATGCATTCAAGGATGTCGAAATCTAAAGAAAAAATCTATAGTCTGCCATATCATCGTGAAATCAATTTCATACTCTATAGACAATTGTATTTTTTTTACCTTCCACTTCTATCTTCCTCAAGGGGTAGGCAGTGAGAACCGAACACCGCATTCTTCTATCTTGACACATACATCGCCTCATTAACATTGATACACTGTCTCACACATGTTCATCTTACTATTAATGCAATTTTACTTCAAATTTCTCAATAGGTATCATGTAGAAAGTGCATACTATGATTTTCGTGATAATGTTTTTGTGTGTATGGTGTATTGTGAAAACTTTTGTCCTCTGGGAATCTTATATTTGTTTAAGAATCTAATACCTATAAATGTTCTTTATAAAAATGCATTTAGAGGTTGTCAACATTTCAAGAAGAAAATGAACGCTTACTACAGTGTGGATAGTTTAGTTTTGGCTACAACTCAATCGTATTTTGTAAGGATACCACAATAGCTATCAATGATTGGCTTCTTTGAACCCTGTATTACATAAGGTATATAGGTAGGTACTAGGTATATACTTGATTATTTTAAGTTATTTGTTGTTTCCCCTTCTTCCTCTGGTTTTAGGCCGAAGGCCTGTTTTTTCAGTTGGAGACTGCCTCTTGTGATCTGGATGTCCAGCTATCACTCCATCTTTTTGCTGGTCTCCCTTTTGCTCTACGACCCTCCGGGTCTTCCTAGGAGACAATTTTGGGTTGTCGATTGTCTCCCATTCTCTCGACATGGTCTCTCCATTGACGCCTTCGCCCTCTACCTCAGCGTATGATGTCGTCTACATGGCATCTCCTTATATCCTCGTTCCGGACTCTATCCACTAGTATTATGCCCATTATGGAGGGCAGTGTCCTCATTTCAGTAGTCCGGAGGAGGTTTTTTGTCAAAAACTTGTTTTTTTAAATAAGCATATAATACTATATACTTTGTAGGTATGTAGCACTAAAGTAATACAGCCTAGATACAACAAATTTAACGTTTAATACGGTTTGCCTTATTTTTGGGAAAAGGTACTTTAGCATATACTTTATATGTAAAAGAAGCAAGTACCTACTTAAAGCTGTACTAGAATATACGAACTTATGATATTACTAACGCTGGTTAGTATACGAACAGTTTTAATAATATTGTGTAGGTACCTACTTGCCAACGCGCGTTAATGAAACGTCTGTCATCTGAACGTACCATCAGGAAAATCAGTTTTTGCAGTACGAACTTAGTTTGACGAGATAACTATAAAAAATGGCTAAAGTAAGTATAAAAATTATTTTATTTTGCTATTTTTTTTTGTTCTTTCTGCATTTTATATAGACCACATATTATATATTTTACCTATTATTTTCGTACATTTGAGTGTGGTATGTGGGATGTCAAAATTTTTGGATGAGAAATCAAAAAAATATATATAAAATTTTCGTTCAATTTTTTTTATATCTCGATAACAAACCAATCAAGTTCACAATTATCCTATCTTTTGATTCGGAACCAATCGTACAAATTTAGGAAATTCCATTGAAATCGGTTGGGAGATTTTTATATAGGTACTTACTTATTAAGATTATCTAAGTAATTGATGCTAAATTCTACCGATCAAGAATCATATTTTTAAAATCTACCAATGTATCTGTTAAATAAAATGTTTTAAATATAGTTACATTAGTTATGTAAAAGATAAATGAAATAATATTTCTGGCGCAGTTCAGGGGTGACATCTGTGTGTGACACCGTCATCTCATTTATAAGGACTGTTGCTTTCATTGTTTACAAATAAAAATTAATTTCTCAATTTCTCAATAGATGGCATTACAAAAGGGTTTCTCCATAGATAGCAATAGTAATAATGCATTATTTTCAGGTAAAATGTTACACACTATTCAAATATATAGAACTTTCAAAAAAATTACATCGATAAGGGAGCTCAATAAGAAGGCATAATTGGTAAACGTTGCGCAAGCGCATAAAGTGATCACGTAAACCAGCCGATGACAGGTCGTAAGCCCTGTAGGTGCCTCGAGTTCCTGGTTCTTCTAGAATATCCCAACTTCGTCTCTATTGAGATGTTGAAAAAATGTTTGTCAATAAAAGAGAAAATCTGCCCTGCCAAAAAATGCTATGCTTATTGGCGGGAAAATATTTATGTAAATAATTTTTATCTACAAAATAAATGAACTTTAATAACTACGTACCATTTACCTACGTATATTTCTAAAGAAACCTATGAAATAAAATAAATTTGGCTGGTCATATCTTAATATAGGTAGGTACATAGTATGATAATACTCAGTAGGTACTCAATAGATCACATGGAACAAACGACTCGACGGCAAAGTCAGTGAGCACTTGAAATAATGAACTGTTTTATTGGTCCATTTAGATCTCTCATCAAGATCCAGTAAGTAATAATCATTATTTATTTGTTTATTTTTACTCGTATCGCAGACCCCCCCCCGGTACAGTCGGTTGAAAAATGGCCGATGAACACGTCATATTATCTGTCAATATTATTTTATTTATGAAATCCAAAGTGGATTCAGCATCAAATTTACGACGCTCCATATAGATATGCCGCAACGAGATATTCGGTGCATTATTTTGTAAGATCAAATATACATCCTCTTATACTAGTTGCATGTAACACATGAGATCCAACTGTTGATAGCGATAGTATGTATAGTTGAAGAATAAGAATCACACTATAAACCAATAAATCTAAATTATTGAAAATTTTATGACATGTTGGTATGTATATCGAGATAGGACAGTAAGGAGGTCAGTCCTCTTTTCCTACCCTGAATATGAAAACAGCATGATGGTTTTATATGTATGTATGTTTGGAGATTAAGTATCAAACTATTAAGTCTTCTAATACTGTGTATAGGCTACTGCCATACAAATTGTATGAAGCGATGAAAAAAAATTGAGATGTACTTCTACAATACTACTATTTTTTATAGAAAATTAAATTTTCTAGTTGGGGTGTTTCGGCTTTTTTTGATATTTAAAAAAAAAAAATGTAGGCAGTTAAACTTATAAATTTATCATAAAAATAATATTTTTCTTAATAAAAAATGTTTGAGAAACCCTGGAATTTTTTGAAAAAACCTATTTGAGATTATATATTTTTCTATGTTTACACCAATTTTCAGCATTCTTGCTTTTATGGTTTCTGAGATATATGGAAAAATAAACCAAAAATTCAAAAGTTGATAACCCCTGACTGAAACAAAAATTCACCAATCTGAGTATAAAAGTTTTGTAGGCCTATAACTATTTACATAATCTGAAATTTTAGGCTTTGTGAATCCAGCGCATCAAAAGTTATAAGGGACGGACGGACAGACACACACACAGACACACCCTCACACACACACCCTGACACACACACACACACACACACACACACACACACACACACACACACACACACACACACACAGACACACAAAACTCACATAAAATGTTCTACTCCGAATTCTGAGTAAATCCATGTACAGGAACATATATGCTGCGAAAGCCTCTAAGTTGGTGTTTTTAGCATGTTTTTATAAAATTTGAATTTAATACGACATCGTTTCATACAATTTGTAAGGCAGTATACACTACACAATATCTCACTCAATAGCTTGATACCTACTTAATCTCACATACATACATACATACCATTATGCTGTTTTCATATTCCGTGTAGGAAATAAAGACTGACCTCCATACTATCCTATCCTGACATACATACCTGCGTGTTTTGTATAGAAATCAAAATATCTTAAAATGTTTATAAATTTGTGTTTTTAAGTGTTTATAGTTTGGTACGTATTCTTCAATTTTACATACCTACTATAATCATCGACAGTTGGATCTCATATGTTAAATGCAACAAGTTACAGTTAAAAACAATATATTTTGCCCTCGTTCACTCTCTCTTGTGCTATGCAATTACATACTACTAGCTGGAGAGGGGGGACATATAAAAAAAACATTGTACCTACCCATTAATCACTACACAAAAAGCTTTCTGGAGAGTAATTAACAAAAAAAATATTTATAACCATTAGAATTAATTGATTAAGTCAATAAAGCATCTGTCGTATCTGGATGTCCAAAAAATATGATCTGGAAAAATAAACACATGTGTATTGATAGCAAGGTCAGAATAAATAAGACATGCGTGCGACCGATCATGACGTATTATACTGTGGAAACGAGAGCAGACACCGTACGAACCAAGGGGCTCTAAAGGACAACGGAAATGAAGGTTCTAATAAGGAAAACATGTGGAATACAGGACATCGTTTGGTGACCACCCGGAGGCATAATTTCTTCGTCATCCCAGGAGGCATAATTTCTGAAAAACAGACCAATTTGTTCTACTAAATGAAGAAGAAGAATTAATTTTTAAAGAATTTGAGGTCCACGGTTAAAATAGATAAAAAACATTACTCGTCTATACAAAAAATAATAGTCACTTTTACCTAAGCCATATATAAGTACCTACATAACACTAGACACACTGTACATAATCATATATATGTACCTACATAACACTAGACACACTGTACATAATCATATATATGTACCTACATAACACTAGATACACTGTACATAATCATATATATGTACCTACATAACACTAGACACACTGTACATAATCATATATATGTACCTACATAACACTAGACACACTGTACATAATCATATATATGTACCTACATAACACTAGACACACTGTACATAATCATATATATGTACCTACATAACACTAGACACACTGTACATAATCATATATATGTACCTACATAACACTAGATACACTGTACATAATCATATATATGTACCTACATAACACTAGACACACTGTACATAATCATATATATGTACCTACATAACACTAGACACACTGTACATAATCATATATATATGTACCTACATAACACTAGATACACTGTACATAATCATATATATGTACCTACATAACACTAGACACACTGTACATAATCATATATATGTACCTACATAACACTAGATACACTGTACATAATCATATATATGTACCTACATAACACTAGACACACTGTACATAATCATATATATGTACCTACATAACACTAGACACACTGTACATAATCATATATATGTACCTACATAACACTAGACACACTGTACATAATCATATATATGTACCTACATAACACTAGACACACTGTACATAATCATATATATGTACCTACATAACACTAGACACACTGTACATAATCATATATATGTACCTACATAACACTAGACACACTGTACATAATCATATATATGTACCTACATAACACTAGACACACTGTACATAATCATATATATGTACCTACATAACACTAGACACACTGTACATAATCATATATATGTACCTACATAACACTAGACACACTGTACATAATCATATATATGTACCTACATAACACTAGATACACTGTACATAATCATATATATGTACCTACATAACACTAGATACACTGTACATAATCATATATATGTACCTACATAACACTAGACACACTGTACATAATCATATATATGTACCTACATAACACTAGGCACACTGTACATAATCATAAATATGTACCTACATAACACTAGACACATTGTACATAATCATATATATGTACCTACATAACACTAGACACACTGTACATAATCATATATATGTACCTACATAACACTAGATACACTGTACATAATCATATATATGTACCTACATAACACTAGACACACTGTACATAATCATATATATGTACCTACATAACACTAGAAACACTGTACATAATCATATATATGTACATACATAACACTAGACACACTGTACATAATCATATATATGTACCTACATAACACTAGATACACTGTACATAATCATATATATGTACCTACATAACACTAGACACACTGTACATAATCATATATATGTACCTACATAACACTAGACACACTGTACATAATCATATATATGTACCTACATAACACTAGATACACTGTACATAATCATATATATGTACCTACATAACACTAGACACACTGTACATAATCATATATATGTACCTACATAACACTAGACACACTGTACATAATCATATATATGTACCTACATAACACTAGACACACTGTACATAATCATATATATGTACCTACATAACACTAGATACACTGTACATAATCATATATATGTACCTACATAACACTAGACACACTGTACATAATCATATATATGTACCTACATAACACTAGACACACTGTACATAATCATATATATGTACCTACATAACACTAGACACACTGTACATAATCATATATATGTACCTACATAACACTAGATACACTGTACATAATCATATATATGTACCTACATAACACTAGACACACTGTACATAATCATATATATGTACCTACATAACACTAGACACACTGTACATAATCATATATATGTACCTACATAACACTAGACACACTGTACATAATCATATATATGTACCTACATAACACTAGACACACTGTACATAATCATATATATGTACCTACATAACACTAGACACACTGTACATAATCATATATATGTACCTACATAACACTAGACACACTGTAGATAATCATATATATGTACCTACATAACACTAGACACACTGTACATAATCATATATATGTACCTACATAACACTAGACACACTGTACATAATCATATATATGTACCTACATAACACTAGACACACTGTACATAATCATATATATGTACCTGCATAACACTAGACACACTGTACATAATCATATATATGTACCTACATAACACTAGATACACTGTACATAATCATATATATGTACCTACATAACACTAGACACACTGTACATAATCATATATATGTACCTACATAACACTAGACACACTGTACATAATCATATATATGTACCTACATAACACTAGATACACTGTACATAATCATATATATGTACCTACATAACACTAGATACACTGTACATAATCATATATATGTACCTACATAACACTAGACACACTGTACATAATCATATATATGTACCTACATAACACTAGGCACACTGTACATAATCATAAATATGTACCTACATAACACTAGACACATTGTACATAATCATATATATGTACCTACATAACACTAGACACACTGTAAATAATCATATATATGTACCTACATAACACTAGATACACTGTACATAATCATATATATGTACCTACATAACACTAGACACACTGTACATAATCATATATATGTACCTACATAACACTAGAAACACTGTACATAATCATATATATGTACATACATAACACTAGACACACTGTACATAATCATATATATGTACCTACATAACACTAGATACACTGTACATAATCATATATATGTACCTACATAACACTAGACACACTGTACATAATCATATATATGTACCTACATAACACTAGACACACTGTACATAATCATATATATGTACCTACATAACACTAGATACACTGTACATAATCATATATATGTACCTACATAACACTAGACACACTGTACATAATCATATATATGTACCTACATAACACTAGACACACTGTACATAATCATATATATGTACCTACATAACACTAGACACACTGTACATAATCATATATATGTACCTACATAACACTAGATACACTGTACATAATCATATATATGTACCTACATAACACTAGACACACTGTACATAATCATATATATGTACCTACATAACACTAGACACACTGTAGATAATCATATATATGTACCTACATAACACTAGACACACTGTACATAATCATATATATGTACCTACATAACACTAGACACACTGTACATAATCATATATATGTACCTACATAACACTAGACACACTGTACATAATCATATATATGTACCTACATAACACTAGACACACTGTACATAATCATATATATGTACCTACATAACACTAGACACACTGTACATAATCATATATATGTACCTACATAACACTAGACACACTGTACATAATCATATATATGTACCTACATAACACTAGATACACTGTACATAATCATATATATGTACCTACATAACACTAGACACACTGTACATAATCATATATATGTACCTACATAACACTAGATCCACTGTACATAATCATATATATGTACCTACATAACACTAGACACACTGTACATAATCATATATATGTACCTACATAACACTAGACACACTGTACATAATCATATATATGTACCTACATAACACTAGACACACTGTACATAATCATATATATGTACCTACATAACACTAGATACACTGTACATAATCATATATATGTACCTACATAACACTAGACACACTGTACATAATCATATATATGTACCTACATAACACTAGACACACTGTACATAATCATATATATGTACCTACATAACACTAGATACACTGTACATAATCATATATATGTACCTACATAACACTAGACACACTGTACATAATCATATATATGTACCTACATAACACTAGACACACTGTACATAATCATATATATGTACCTACATAACACTAGACACACTGTACATAATCATATATATGTACCTACATAACACTAGACACACTGTACATAATCATATATATGTACCTACATAACACTAGACACACTGTACATAATCATATATATGTACCTACATAACACTAGACACACTGTACATAATCATATATATGTACCTACATAACACTAGACACACTGTACATAATCATATATATGTACCTACATTACACTAGACACACTGTACATAATCATATATATGTACCTACATAACACTAGACACACTGTACATAATCATATATATGTACCTACATAACACTAGACACACTGTACATAATCATATATATGTACCTACATAACACTAGACACACTGTACATAATCATATATATGTACCTACATAACACTAGACACACTGTACATAATCATATATATGTACCTACATAACACTAGACACACTTTACATAATCTTGAAGTAGTACCTACAGTGAAAACCACACAAGTACAGAAAAATAAACATACTAAGCACTTTTTTTTTTTTTAACAGATTTTTAATTATCTCAATAGAGACGAAGTTGGAATATTTATTGTAGGAGAACCGGGAAATCAAGGCACCTACAGGGCTTACGACCTGTCATCGGCTGGTTTACGTGATCACTTTATGCGCTTGCGCAACGTTCACCAATTATGCCTTTTTAATGAGATCCCTATCAATTCAATTTTGAAACTTCTATATATTGTAATACTGAAATTCTTATTTCAGTATTACAATATATAGAAGTTTCAAAATTGAATTGATAGGGATCTCATTAAAAAGGCATAATTGGTGAACGTTGCGCAAGCGCATAAAGTGATCACGTAAACCAGCCGATGACAGGTCGTAAGCCCTGTAGGTGCCTTGATTTCCCGGTTCTCCTACAATAAATATTCCAACTTCGTCTCTATTGAGATAATTAAAAATCTGTTAAAAAATATCTTTGACTCCCGACAGGGAAAAAAATCCAATGTTTGCGCATATGCAATAATAAAAATATATTCGATACTAAGCACCTTAACTACATAACAAGTTAACAAGACACACTAGGCGTAGTCTTAGTGAGGTTGGGATAGTAGTCTTAGTCTTAAATATGTATAAATTAGTACTCGATCATAATTTTATTTTAATCTTTCTCTATATTTAATCACAAAAAATGTTAATATCAACGTTTAGTA
The DNA here is from genome assembly GCA_963576475.1 of Molanna angustata. Lineage (NCBI taxonomy): Eukaryota > Metazoa > Arthropoda > Insecta > Trichoptera > Molannidae > Molanna > Molanna angustata. Next base: position 32,833,565 of record OY754977.1, read on the forward strand.
CGAATTACTTTTTCAATTGTTTTAATTTGTACGTTAATTTTTTTACAAATTAATACAAATATTTAATTAATTTGAAGTTCAAAGATTTCTTAAGTCTGAAGCTGATCTTAAGAGGACATATAACGCTAAATCTAGTGACTGAAAACATGATATATTAAAACCGCCTAATGCACTATGAAGTTACGTGTTAGTAAGGGCAACTATCGCGTGCGTTGAAAAAGGTTTATACGTGATTTAAACTATCGAAAACCCAAAATTTGTTAATTTTTTGCATTTTATGAACAAACCTTACTTGCACAAATCCGCCTCTATTGGTGGTTGTGCCTTATTAAAAAAAAAAAACCTTACTTGAAATGAAAAAACTTTAACGGTCGTTCACTTTGATTTTATGCACTATTTAAGCACATAAAAATTTATTTCTCTACGACACATAGTTATGGAGTAATTTTAAAAAAAATCTGTAAAAAGGGATATTTTTTTAAGGGAATTAAGACTGAATTTTGAAATTGTGTGATAAACATTCACTAGAAAAATTTTGAAATCACTTATAGTATTTTTTCTAGAAACACACTGTTTAACATATTTGATTTGAAATTGGGGTGTTTATGTTTATATGACCCCTTAATGATCAATTTCATGAGTAGCCCTGCAGAAACTCTTTCATCAACTTAAGTAAAAAAATAATAATATTCAATTGGCTATTTAACAAGGGAATAGAAGAAAGCGAAAGATTACTACATAATATATAATGACCTTCTTCGATTATACTACCTTTTAGAAGGAATATATTAAAAATCAGTTTATTCAAACTGACAGGAATTCAACATTAAACAACTATAAGTATAGATGTTATGTGTGGTCTGTGTTGCTATATGGCTGTGAGACTTTTGGACATTGAAGGTTATCACCATGAACAGGCTGGAAGCTTTTGAGATGTGGTTGCATCGCAGAATGCTCAAAATCCCTTGGACAGATCTGGTTACGAACTCAGAAGTCTTAAGTCGAGCCAGAACAACCAGGAAACTCTTGTCCACAGTAAAGGTCCGCAAGATCACATATCTGGGTCACATAATGAGGGGGGAGAAGTATCACTTGCTCCAACTAATACTGAAGGGCAAGATAGAAGGTCGCCGAGGGACTGGAAGGAGACAGATGTTCTGGCTGCACAACATTATGGAATGGACAGGCTTCAGGACCCTGGAACAGATATTCCGAGCAGCACAGGACAGAGAGGGATTTGCCAGAGTGATAGCCGACGTCGGGGGTTCCTGACATGGCACCGGTAGAAGAAGAAGTATAATGGCATTGGCCTATAGTGGAGTGTTGAATCCAGAATTCACTGCAAAACCAATAAAAATAAAGTACATACATAATAAAAAATAACGTACACTTCAGTCCCCAGAATATACCTTGCAATGAGGCTACAGGAGTGGAAACATCCATATTTGATTGATTTGTATTTTGTCTTTTATTATATTTTATTTTATTTTTATTTGTTGATAAATTCACAGAATATATTACATAATATTATTCATTCATTCATTCATACCATCACGGCATATCCCACAATGTGGGGTAACCAACGAAAGGTGTGCGGGTGTGCATTGCCTTATAAAAGGGAGCACAACACATATATGTATACCCACACACCAGTCTCGTCTCACCTAAAAGGCACTACATTCAGAATGGGTGGTGAACCTCATTGCTGAACTATGTCAGATGTTATTGTTGCCTGTTGTATTTTAGATTACCCGGCTCTTACGGGACACTCGAAAACAATAATAGAAAAGAGTGGAAGCACTATTCTAAGCCGGTGCCTCACAGCTAATATTATTGTTCACATAATCTTTAAAATATAATTAATGTATTCCAATTACGAATTGACACGTGAAATATTACAAATTTAATGTGCGGTACAAAAAGTATTAACAAATAAAATAAATTAAGCTCAATTTCTTCTTCTTCTTCAGCCTGTTTTTATCCATTCTTGGACATAGGCCTCCCCCTTGATCCTCCACAACTCCCTATCTTGGGCACACTGCATCCATCTCCCTCCGGCACATTTCTTGATGTCATCAGACCACCTTGTCTGGGGTCTGCCGACACCTCTATGGCTTGTTCTCGGTCGCCATTCTACGATCTTTTTGGTCCATCGTGAATCCTGATATATGCCAATATTTACAGAGCCCAAATTTTCAGAATATATAAAAAGTAATAGACCTACAAATCTTTTATAAGAACTCAGAATTTTGAATTTTTGTTTCAGTCTGGGGTTATCAACTTTTGAATTTTTACTTTATTTTTCCATACATACATACCATACATATATACCATCACGCCATGTCCCTTACGGGGTAAGCAGAGAGAATCGAGCGCCATACTTATCTATTTTTGCACACATTTCTGGCTTCCTTTACATCCATGCATCGTCTCATACATGCTCGTCAATTGTTCAAGCTTCTTATATTTCCTTCTTTCAAAAAATCATTCACGTGGTCATGCCATCCCTTTCTGGGGCGACCTCTGCTATTCACTCCATCTCTTGCACCCATGTATATTTTTTTGGTCAGTCGTTCATCGTTCATTCTTTCTATATGTCCAAACCACCGTAAAGCATTATTTTTCCATATATCTCAATAACCATAAAAGCTCGAACGCTGAAAATTGGTATAAGTATAGACAAATACAGAATCTCAAATTTGTTTCTTTAAAAAAATCCAGAGTTTCTTAAACATTTTTTATTAAGAAAAACATTTTTTTTATGATAAATTTGTGTTTAACTGCCTATATTTTCAAAGTATTTAAAAATATCGAAAAAAGACGAAGCACCCCAACTAGAAAATTAAATTTTCTACAAAAAAAACATGAACATTGTTGTAGAACATCTCAATTTTTTTTAACAATTTTTATAAAAATTGAATTTAGTGACGATATTGCTTAATACAACTTGTATGGCAGTCGCCTATACACAATATCTAAGAAGACGCAATAATTTGATACTTAATCTCCAAACATCTCCAAACATCATGCTGTTTTTATATTCTGAAAAACAGACTGATCTCCATACTATCCTATCCTGACATACTTACCTACATGTTTTATATAGAAAATAAAATATTTATTAATTTGTGTTTCTGTGTTAATACTTTGGTTGGTGTTCTTCAAATATGCATACTATCGCCATCGACAATTGGATCTCATGTGTTACACGCAACTAATAAAATAAAATCAATAAAAATATATACAGGGTGCATTGCATTGCATAATGTAAACAGATTGGATTAATTTATCTGATTTCTGTGACAATAATATACTCTTGTCCAATGTGCAGTTATGTTGATAGATAAAGTTAAAATTACTTTCAGTGTTATTCTTCATTATATAATATATTGTACTTATATGTATAGGTATTACATAGGAAGGGTCCTTACATACTAATGTAGCTTTTCCCCCTCTGGACGTAGGAACATGTTATCAAGCCTGAAATACACCGACATAGTTCAAACTCATAGTACCTACTTAATCGAAATACACCGACATAGTTCAAACTCATAGTACCTACTTAATCGAAATCTTACCCTTATTATGTATATTTGATGAAATCAATTTTTTTATCTATTGGTGGAATAGTTTGTTTTTTATCTATTGGTGGAATAGTTTGTTTTTTATCTATTGGTGGAATAGTTTGTTTTTTATCTATTGGTGGAATAGTTTGTTTTTTATCTATTGGTGGAATAGTTTGTTTTTTATCTATTGGTGGAATAGTTTGTTTTTTATCTATTGGTGGAATAGTTTGTTTTTTATCTATTGGTGGAATAGTTTGTTTTTTATCTATTGGTGGAATAGTTTGTTTTTTATCTATTGGTGGAATAGTTTGTTTTTTATCTATTGGTGGAATAGTTTGTTTTTTATCTATTGGTGGAATAGTTTGTTTTTTATCTATTGGTGGAATAGTTTGTTTTTTATCTATTGGTGGAATAGTTTGTTTTTTATCTATTGGTGGAATAGTTTGTTTTTTATCTATTGGTGGAATAGTTTGTTTTTTATCTATTGGTGGAATAGTTTGTTTTTTATCTATTGGTGGAATAGTTTGTTTTTTATCTATTGGTGGAATAGTTTGTTTTTTATCTATTGGTGGAATAGTTTGTTTTTTATCTATTGGTGGAATAGTTTGTTTTTTATCTATTGGTGGAATAGTTTGTTTTTTATCTATTGGTGGAATAGTTTGTTTTTTATCTATTGGTGGAATAGTTTGTTTTTTATCTATTGGTGGAATAGTTTGTTTTTTATCTATTGGTGGAATGTATTTGGTGGAATAGTTTTTGCATTAAATCGAAGATGGCTTGGTTTAAATTTCATTGAAGAGTTTGATATTTTTTTCTTGAATCCCATTATATCTTGACATTAGAAAGGGGAAGATATCCCCTTTCTAATGAAAAAATAATCATCGAAATCGGATATCGTGGTAAAAAGCTATCGCTGAACATACACAAATAAACTTCACAACGAACTTCATCCGATTTTGGAAGTCTGTTAAAAATAAATAAACAATAACTTTTAATTCCGGTTTTCGAAATTGGATAGATATTTCCTTATAACACTTTTCAGAATGACATTTTGATAGAATAGTTGGTCTTGAATAAAACGTAAATCCATGACCCTGAATATAGGTTTGCTCATCACTACTGGGTTTTACATTTACATTTACATTTTTTTTAATAAATTGAACATGACCTTGTTAAACAAGTACATATACATCTTCCTACGTTATATATAGCACAAACATTAAGCATAAATGTTTGTGCTATGGGTGAACGAAATCGGCCGACGCAGGATTCGAACTCGCGACGACTGGATTACTAGACTAGCGCGCTAACCGCTCTGCCATCGATCGACCTAAATATAAGAATAGAATATTTTTTTATTTTTATTACAAGTTCAAGGAACTAGTCTAAATGTACGGATATGTTTCAGCAGCGACGGTGACAAATGGGATTTGGAAAGACACTTAAATGCCCTACGGTATGTCAGTGGCAGGCTTAATGCCTTTCATTGAGTTCCTATATAACATAATTGGATGAATTAGATGGTATACCTACACGTAAATCGAATATTTTTTTAATTGCATATACGCAAACATTGGATTTTTTTCCCTGTCGCGAGTCAAATAATATTTTTATTGACAAACTTTTTAACATCTCAATAGAGACGAAGTTGGTACAAGTAGGTAAACAAGCCAAAACTGGTTCAGGGGTGACATCTGTGCGAGATACCGTCACCTCATTTATTAGGACTGTTGCTTTCATTGTTTACAAATTAACTAATTCCTCAATAAATGGCGTTACAAAAAAGGTTTCTTCGTTACTTCATAGATGGCAATAGTATAATTCCTTATTTTCAGGTGAATTGTTACACATTATTCAAATATATAGAACTTTCAAAAATTACATTGATAAGGGAACTCAATAAGAAGGTATAATTGGTGAACTTTGCGCAAGCGCAAAAAGTGATCACGTAAACCAGCCGATGATAGATCGTAAGCCCTGTAGGTGCCTTGAGTCCCTGGTTCTTCTATAATATCCCAACTTCGTCTCTATTGAGATGTTAAAAAGTTTGTCAATAAAAAAAGGTATACCTGCACGTATATTAAAATGCTCAAACATTTCCAATGTGATGTTCTTTATAATTGTTATTAAGAAAAAACATATACCTATTGGGTATGACTTAAAATTACATATCTGAGCTAAGAGTTTAATCCAACTGTCGATTCGTTCATGAATTCAATTCTCTGAATGAATCGACATTATTAAGCAAAGATGCGTGTACGAAGGAACATTTTGTATGGCGTAGTGGACTTTTTGCATGCTAATATCACCAACTAGAGGCCTCGCAGCATATATGTTCCCATACATGAATTTACTCAGAATTCGGAGTAGAACATTTTAGGTGAGTTTTGTGTGTCTGTGTCTGTATGTCTGTCCCCCCCCCCCTTATAACTTTTGATCCGCTCAATTTACAGAGCCCAAAATTTCAAAATATATAAACACTTTTATACTCAGAATGGTGAATTTTTGTTTCAGTCAGGGGTTATCAACTTTTGAATTTTTGGTTTATTTTCCATGTAATTGGTATAAACATAGACAAATACAAAATCTCAAATTAGTTTTTTTTTAAAAATTCCAGGGTTTCACAAACATTTTTTATTAAGAAAAATATTTTTTTTATGATAAATTTATGAGTTTAACTGCCTATATTTCTAATTTTTTTAAAAATATCGAAAAAAAAAACAAACACCCCAACTAGAAAATTTAATATTCTATAAAAAATATTAAATTGTATTATCACATCTCAATTTTTTTTAACGATTTTAATAAAAATTGAATTCAGTGACGACATTGCTTCATACAATTTGTATTGCAGTAGCCTACACACAATATCTAAGAAGACTTGATAGTTTGTTACTAATCTCCTAACATACATACATACCATCATGCTGTTTTCATATTCTGGGTAGGATTAAAGGACTGACCTCCATACTATCCTATCTTGACATACATACCTAGGTGCATGTGTTGTATAGAAAGTCAAATATCTTAAAATATTCAATAATTTGTATTTATGGGTTTATAGTTTGGTACTTATTCTTCAACTATACATACTATCGCTATCGACAGTTGGATCTCATGCGTTACATGCAACTAGTAATATGAGATGTCCCCCTTCAAACAATTTCAGTTTTATTCATATTGTTGCACATTGTTGGTACAAGTATATTATTTAAAGTGACCATTGACTGAAGTAAGGGGGAATGAGTGAATTGGGAACTGAGTCACATCCAAGTAATTACTTTACTATCTTCTACAATTATCTTTGTTTTCTTAAGTATATTCTTCTCGGTTTACAGAAGAACAGCCAATGACCTCTTTAGAAAATGCTGAAACTAGATAATATTTTTAATTAAAATGTATCTAACGTACATACTTATGTTTATGCGTGGAATTTTAATTTTATAAAGAAGATGTACCTACTTTTCAATGCTTCTATGACATCAAAAGATATTATAGGACTCCATATTTTTTTATATTTATTAACAAAATTAATACAAATTTTACATATAAATTACAATTAAAAGGTATACAATTTCCATCATATAATTCATAATAACCCTCTTTGATTGAGATAAAATCTCGTGTTAAAAGAGGGGAGTAGGTATCTATTTAATATTGTTACATTTGCCAAAACATTGTACATCTACTAAAAAATATGAAGCTACACAAAAACAAGAATGAAATAACAAAAAATAAATAAATATATCAATACAATCTTTTAATTTTATTTTTAAATATATTATAATTTTTTTCGAGTCTAAGACTCAAAGGGAGTTCATTAAACCACTTAGTACCTTTATACTTATAGAAATGTTGTGAGGCAGTTGTACGTAAAAGAGGAATAGTAATACATCCTTGTGAAGTTATTCTGCTGCTTATAGAAAATGACAATTGAAATACATTAATAGTTGGATAATCAACTCTTTTTTTAATATAATTTTAATAATGATTCTTTGAAAAACGTCATTACTAAAATGAAAGTGAACACATTGAGATGGTTTGGTCACATGGGGAGAATGAATGAGGAGCGCCTGACGAAGAAACTTTACAGAGCGGAAAGGAATGGAATGAGAGGTCGGGGACGCCCAAGAAAGGGATGGCACGACCACGTGAACGAAATTTTGAAAGACGGAAATGTTAGAAGTGTGAGCAATAGACGAACATGTATGAGACGATGCATGAATGTGGGCGAGGCGAGAGATGCGTGCCAGGATAGAAAAATGTGGCGTTCGGTTCTCTCTGCCTACCCCGCAAGGGACATGGCGTGATGGTATGTATGTATGTATGAAAAACTTCTAAAGGCACTAAAGTGGTTTTAAAAGCTCTCCCCCAACATATAATGCCATATTGTAAGATGGATTGAAATAATGAAAAATATATTGTTTTAAGCAAGTTTGTTTGAAGTTTATTTCTAAGTCTCAGAAAAATAAAAATTAGCTTTTTAAGGCGTTCAACAGTAGTAGTTATATACAATTTCCATTTCATACTACTTTCAATAATAATGCCTAGGTATCTGATGTTATTTAATACTGAGAGTTTTGATTTCGCCGGTTGGACCAGACTTGCCCCGATTTCTGTTTTTTTTAATATCATCGTATTCGGGTGCCCCGTAAAAGCCAGGGTACACTAAAAAAAATTGTGACCACCGAACTGGCTACCTACATTTTTAGCCAAACCTTTGTTATCATTAATAAAAGTTAATTAATTTATGACTGTACTGTTTGGTTAAGCGCACAAAATATTTAGTAGGAATTGTTTTGTAGTCACTATAGTTCGGTTAATTTTAACATAATTTTTTTTCAGTGTAACTCAAAATAAAATAATATTTTTAAATACGTAGTAATAATAGTGTTAAATGAATGTATATGTAATTTTCACAAGGACATATTCATTTTTTAAGAAAAAATAGGTGGTAAATTTTCGAATATAAAAAATAAACGTCTAATCGTATTTCTAACCTTCGGACATACTCTGTACATGCTTATATTTCTACATACCTAAGGTATGGTCACAATTTAAATTATTGTCATGCGTAAAACCCACAATGGGAACACCCTATGTCTTAAATACGATCAAACTGTTGCACAGTGACAGATGAATGCCTAATTATTGTCCATTACCTCTATTAAGTCATACATCCTACCCGCCCAAGCCATCTCGGAACAAAAGACTATTATCGAAATCAAATTGCTTTTCAAATGACAGAATTGCATTAGATATTGAGAAAGTAGACATATTATTTGATTGTGATACAAAATTGACACTTATTGGGCATTGACGTTGATCGAAACTTGTTTCAAATTTACACAAATATAAATTACAATATGTTAGGTAATAGGATGTAAAACCATCTCCCCACTTCATTTTTTCCTCAACCCCCCAGTATATATGTATGTGTATGTATGTAATAATATAATAATATAATACCATCACGCCATATCCCTACTTGGGGTAGACAGAGAGGACCGAACGCCAGACACCTCTATCTTGACAAACATGTTTTGCCTCATTTACATCCATGCATCGCGTCATATATGCTATCCTATTATTCTGACTTCGTATATTACCATCTTTCAAAATCTCATTTATATGATCATGCCAACTCTTTTTCGGGCGGCCACGACCTCTCATTCCACTCTTTTCAGCCTTGTATACTTTCTTTGTCAGGCGCTCATCGTTCATTCTCTCTCTCGAGAGAGAGAGTATATATGTATGTGTGTGTATATATGTATGTATGTGTGTGTATTTAAGTATGTATGTGTGTATGTACCTATACGTAGGTATATATTTTTTACTTTTTTTTCTGTTAATAGATTGTGTTTATATCATCATCATCATTAGCTCCACATCCCAAGGTGGGACCTGGCTTCCAGAAGAAGTCTTCGCCATTCTGATCTGTCAGCGGCTCCTTGTCTCCTATTGACCACGCCCAAAGAGTCCAGGTCCCCCTGGACGCAGTCCATCCATCTCAACTTGGTTCTCCCCCTACGCCTCAAACCCTCTGGTCTATGGTGAATGACTCTTCTGGCGAGCAGTAGCTTACTCATCCTCTCCACATGTCCAAGCCATCTGAGTCTATGAATACTCCAACGTCTATATCATCATAAAGCTGGATTGTGTTTATATGCTTATATATATTTTTTTAATGTAGGTATTACTTTAAGTGAAAACCTGTCATTAGTTTCCTTGTTTAATATTTTCTTATCTATATATCTAGTTTGTGTAAAAATAAAAAATAAATTTGATTTTCTAAAGAAGAATTAAATAAATGTAATTAATATATATGACTGTAGAATTTTCTGTCGATCTTTTAATATACTTTTTCTTCATATTTTTAGTGGCACGTCCATCGTCCATCCCTTAAGAAGAACAAATGTATCTTTTTTTCTTCTAGTGGGATGTGACAATAAAGCATCATAAATGACTAAAAAAAACTAAGGGTCGTATTACAGGAGTTATTTAAGAAAAATATAAGAAAAAGGTAAGGTCCCGTACTGCGAGAATACTGCTTACAAAACCTCAACTTTTTCTTATATATTTCTCAAATATCTCCCATAATACGAGCCTAAGTTCAGAGGTGTTTGCTCAGGCAACTGACACTCGGTCAGGGGGGCAAGTCTGGTCCACCCGGCGAAATCACAACCCTCATGATTACCCATATCATGGATGTAATTATTATATGAAGTTCTATGACATCTAAAGATATTATAGAACTCCATATGTCGGACCAGACTTGCCCCCCAGTTTATTATATTTATTTCCGTAGTATTTTGTCCAGAGTCTCCCGTGCCTTCCGGAGATCTCTTTTTTAACTTACTTCAATGGAGGAGGTTATTTATTTATTTATATAAGTTCTCGCTCATGTGAGTATTTACAAAAAAATGTTAAACAAGAAAAAAGCAAACATATGCATTAGGTAGATACTCATTATCGATTCGACATGAACTTATTTTTTGTGTGTGTTCAGCGATTTCTTTTTACCACGGTGACCAATTTTGATCATTCTTTTTGAATAAGAACAAGTGTCTGACGATTGGATCGATTTCAATTTGGTCAACATCTGAACATGGGATCCATGAGAATATCATCAAATTCTTCAATTTGCACTTCAGCGATAAGAATTATTTACAACATTATCCGATTTTAATGATTTCAATAGGAAGGGAGTGCACGAGAAAAAATATCAAACTCTTCAATTTCCAAAGTCGTCTGCAATTAATAATAATTCTTTACCACGTCGTCCAAATTCCAGGATAGCTTTTTCATTATAAAGGGATTACTTCTGCGGACCGCCGAGGCACAGTTGGTAAGCCGTTTGATTTCTGTGCAGGCGTCCTGGGTTCGATTCTCAGCAGAGGAGAAATTTATTTAAATTTTATTTCTCACGCAAATATTGCTTCTCTGGGCTGGAAACACTGGTTAGTTGGAAGAAATTGCCATACGGCAATAAACTCGCCACTTGAGCAGGGTGCAAGGAAGTGTTCATTATTATTATTACTTCTGGGATGGTTCCATCTGAACTAAACCAAGAGATTTGATGATGGGAATCATGAGAAATCATGAAACTCATCAATTTGCGAAGGATTTGCGTATAGGTGAATTGCATGAAAGATAATATTACTAGGTACATACATAAATACTATCACGCCATCATGGGGGTAGGCAAAGAGAACCAAACAACACATTTTTCTATCTTGACATACATTCATTTTTATGTCGGTTTTTATTGTAAATATAGTTATAAACGTTTGATCAATTAATAAATCTTTATCTATCATACAAATCATATTGAGATTCTGAGATAGATATTGATATCTAACATATAAAATGTAAGTACCTGTATATATGTATAGCATTGGCTAAGAACATATGAATTAATGAAATTATTGATATGTTTCTATAAACGAAAGAGAATATTAATTTTGTTGCACACATAAATGGAATCTTTTATTGCTTCGATATTAAAACGTGTACATAATTTCCCATGTAAAAAATCACTGATTATTATCGCGGTATTACATGTAGGTAAGTGCCAATGCTTCTCAAACACGATTCACTTACACTAGTTGCATGTAGCACATGAGATACAACTGTCGATAGCAATAGTATGTAGGTATAATTGAAGAATACGTATCAAACTATTAGCACTTAAACACAAATTTATAAACATTTTAAGATATTTTGTTTTCTATATAAAACAAAACATTTTAAGATATTTTGTTTTCTATATAAAACATGTAGGTATATATTTCAGGATAGGATAGTATGGGGGTCAGTCTGTTTTTCCTACCCAGAATATGTAAACAGCATTTATTTAATTATTTTATTTTGGGAAACAAAACAACTGTTACATATTTTACATTAATAAAAAAAATATCTAATAATCAGGAAAGTAAGCCAATTACATTGTTCCACAGATTAAAGCATGATGTATGTTTGTCGATTAAGTAGAAATCAAATTATAGAGTGAGATATTGTGTAGTGTTTACTTACTTACAAATTGTATGAAACGATGTCTTCAATAAATTCAATTCATATAAAAATTGTTAAAAAAAAATTGAAATGTACTACTACATTGTTGATATTTTTATAGCAAATTAAATTACCTAGTTGATATTTTCGGCTTTTTTCGATATTTTTAAAAACTATGGAAATATAGGCAGTTAAACACATCAATTTATCACAAAAAAAATTTCATAGGATAAAAAAACGGTAAGTCCCAAAACAGGTCGGAATTTCAATATACACTATTATCGGCCTTCGTGGCTTAGTTGGTTAAGTATCTGACTGCTTGTTCAAAGGTCCCGGGTTCGATTCCAGTCTGGATCTGTGAGACGATAATTATCGTAAGTCTCCAGTATATGTCAATTAGTTATTTGGTTGAGTATTAAATTCATGTTTGACATAGTAGGTACCTGCCTGTATTTGCCCGAGATAACTAATATAAAATTAATGTGTTTACATAAAGATGAAAATATAGCTAAAAAAATTGATTGTTGCTAATTGATTGTTGTTGATACCTAGGTACTTGAGAAAAATAAGCGAATTATCTACAATTTTTCTTTATATTCAAAAGTAATTTCTGTACTTTATTTTCAGTAGTAATAATTTTTGTCGTGTTTGGGATAATAAAATAGATTTTAATTTTTTTTTTTTTATTTTCAGGTTTCGACCTATGACAGCCGGTCAACTCAAGGAGTATACTTCTAGAGCACATAGCTGTCGTCATCGGACCTTATCATATACCTTTTTAAGTGGGTAAAAAATTTAGGGCACGTAGTGCATATATGCAAGAGCTCATCATCCATATTATCTGCATGATGGTATCACTTTGTTTAGTTTGTGAAGCTTTGTATAAATCCAATTGCTGCATCTCTTGAATCGTACTTGTTGATATTTTCAAAAGAGGGGGTACGTGTTCAATAACTAGGTACATATTAATTCAAGTTTCCTATATAATGTAATGTACCCAGCTTCCTCTCTGTATCGCTAATAGGTACTTAATGAAACATTGTATCTTGAAACATATAACCTTTTGAGATTTATCACACGTGGACTTAACCAGCTAACAGTGTATATTACTTTGTATCGGTGTTTGAAAATTACAAAACCAGCAGGAGGAATGAAATCCGGAGTAAATACCTAAGGATTTTTGTTTGTTTAACCATACAATAGTACCAAAGTACCTATACCTATAATTTAAATATGAGGTCATTTAGAATCAGTCCAACGAACTAACCATACCTGACACTCTTACACACCCTCACTCCTTTAAAAACTTTGGAGAGTATACAAGGCCAGCACGCATCAATAGTTATTTTTGCACTGTATAGTTTCGGAATACAAAAGGAAATTGATTCACAGAACGTATACACGATTTGTGCGTAAGTTATTGTCGCGTATACTTTTTAAAACGCTGATCTTACGCTGATGTAGTGAATTCTTTGGAAAAATATACAAGACCAATTGCAATATGTACCTACTGACACAATAACTATTGATTTAAGAGGGTGAATGCTGCCAAAGTACCTATTTTTTCAATTTGAATTTGCATCATTACTACAAAACGAATCATTTTGAAAAAAATAACCTAGTTAGCTTGGATGTTATTTAAGAAAAATATACCTTAACTTTTTAATTATGTTCTGTAGGAAAATAACAAGCATACCCCGATTTTTGAAATTTACCTTAAATTTCTAAAATACTATATAGTATAGAGCATTACATTTTTTTATAAATTAAATAAGATAAAAATATCTGGAAAAATACGATGTAACGGTGCATTAATGCATCAGGTTAAGTAAATAAACCAAAAAACCTTTTATTTCGCAATGGTGCTGAATGGAAAATAAATGTTTTTTAGGTTTATTTACTAAACCTGAAGCATTAACGCAACCTCACATCATATTTTTCTAGATATTTTTGTCTTCTTTGATTTAATAAAAAAATATGTTGAACTACGCCTTATATTTTATTAAAAATTTAAGATAAACGTTGAAAATCGGGGTATGCCATTATTTTTCTACAAGGATTTATAAAGAAAATTATCAAAATGTAAAGATATACATTTCTTTATTAATACCCAAACTATCTAAATTATTTTTTCGAAATTATTTGACAAGAAATAATGATGGTATATCAAATTGAAAAATACGTACGTTGGCAGCAGTACCCCCCTTAAGATGTGAACATGTTTCTCGTAATAAATTCTTGTAAAGAATTCAAGATTAGGGTAGGTTTAGTTAGGTTAGGTTATTTTGGTTTGGTAAGGTTATGTAGGTTAGGAGTGGCTTGGTTTGGTAAGGTTAGTTAGGTTATGTTCGGTTATTTTAGTCCCCCTTGGTACTATTACAATATACATAGTTTCCGCGAAAGTGTTAGCATTTGTTATTGGAAACTATACCTACGCGATAAGTGCGTAATAATCATGAAGGTACAGTTTCTAAAAAATCCTACAGGTTTTACAATTTGAAACTATACGTGAGCAGTCCCAACCCGTGAGTTAGCTTTGTAAATTATCAAAAGTTGCTCCTTTATACATACACATATTACACATCTCACTACCCATATAATATATCTCAATAACCTTTGTAACATAATAATGTGATATTGTTTGCCACATATTATATTGACCTTACGTAAGGATATTTCTTTCTTTTTTTTATAATCATGTTATACCCAATTCATCAAGTGATCTTTTTAACTAATAAGTATAGAATAATATTTTATTTTTATTTTTTTATTTTATTTTATTTTATTTTATTTGGAAACATAACAGCTTTTGTATATAAAATATAATACAATTAATAATTAATTAATAAGAAGCCTATTATATTGTTTCACAGAGTTACAAATACATTTACGTCTAATTTTAGGAATGGGGTATGTTTAGGAAACTGGGAATTGAGGAATGAAACGGGAGAAGGAAGAGAGGGAAAGGACAGTTTCCCTAACCGATGCTTGTAGGCGCATTAAGAATTTGCTTAAATGCTTGTAGGGATAGATTAAATAGATCTGGCTGGGGGCTAAGATTATTATAGTAATTACAGCAGCGGTTGATAAAACTGTTTTGATCGTAATTAGTTCTTGACAAAGGTGTGTAGAATAGATTATGGTGACGCGATGTTCTAGAAGGGCAGTTAAAAGGTATTTTTCCCACCAACATAAGGACTATCGACCAGATTATTTAATGTTTTATGAAGAAAAAGGATATCTGTATTTTTCCTTCATTTTTCCAAAGAAAGTAATTTGTGCTCCCTTAAGGATTGATCGTATGTGTAATTGTATATTTGTTTACGGAAGTTAAGGGATTTGACAAACTTCCTTTGGATTTTTTCTTTATATGTATATTGTAGTTAGGGCTCCACACGGTTGAAGCGAACTCTAGGTGGCTTCTAACAAAAGCATTATAAAGAAGAATAAGGGAACTAGTGCGTTTAAAGGATTTCGTACATCTAAGTATAAAGCCCAGATTCCTAAAGCTCTTGTTCACAATGCTATCAATGTGAGGAATGAATGAGAGTTGATTGTCAATGATAACACCCAGGTCCCTTGCTTGGAGTTTTTTATATATATTAATACATACGTAGATTGGCCATATAAAAAGCATGCTCTGCGAGCGTCTGATGATTTATATGAGAAGCAGAAAGATGTAACCTTGCAGAGTGCTACCACGAAATAATTGTCATGACCAAATTTGGTCGGTCTTCGTGGCTTAGTTAGATGTTTGTCGTTTGTCTCAGTTCAAAAATGTGTTTGTAGTCTGAATTTGTGAGACTATAAACATCATACAT
Source organism: Molanna angustata (assembly GCA_963576475.1). NCBI lineage: Eukaryota > Metazoa > Arthropoda > Insecta > Trichoptera > Molannidae > Molanna > Molanna angustata. The sequence goes on from OY754977.1 coordinate 32,849,466, forward strand.
AAGTCTCCAGAATGCGACAAATTAATAATTAATAAAATTGATATTCAACGTAGTCCTTGTTACGTCATACAGCATACATTGCCTGAAAAACGAGATTAAATTGAAATTTATAATGTTTGAAGAAAGTATTTATATCCACCAAGTTTTAAATCCAAATTAAGCTGCGTACATGGCCATTTATATCCGTAAATTTTATAATGTCAATATGTCAATACAAGGTTATTTTTTCGTTTCGTTATATATAATTCTACTGACTATGTGTGTGGATTCTTATTTGTTGTGGTCATCCAGCCACATTTTGATTTGTGGTCGGCCACATTTAAGCTTCAACGGTCCAATATGTTGTGCTAATTGATTTACTAATGTTGTTGACCGTTTGACTTTTAATTTTACTAATTGCCATATGACAGACTACATGTGTATACAGATTTAAAGCTTCTGTTATGTATAAATCATTTGTCCATTTAATATATATTATAATATGACATACCAATTTATCATACGACGTTGAATTGAATACACCAGCACCTCAATTCTCATTCATCATTACGATGGCGATATTTATAGATTGTCACAATAATGACAAGTCAACTTTGCAAAAAATCAACAAATGTTGGGTTTTCGATAATTCAAATCATGCATAAACCCTTTTTGACACGCGACAGTTACCCTTACTAACACGTAATTTCATAGGGTCGTATTACAAGAGTTATTTGAGAAAAATGTAATAAAAGATAAGGTCCCGTACTGCGAGAATACTACTTACGATTACTGGACAATTGACCTTGGATAATTGACCGTACGCCCTTTTTACCGTATGGACAATTTACCGTGAGGACAAATAACCGTGGGGACAATTTATCGTATGGACAGTTGACCGGCGCGTGAGGACAATTTACCGCACGGACAATTGACCGTGGGGACAGTTGATTGTACGGACAATTGACCGTGAGGACAATTTATCGTATGGACAATTGACCGATTGAACAATTCACCGTGCTACTATTTTTATATCTAAATCTTTTTCGTATGAGTTAAATAAATTGTGTGAATAAAAATGTTCGTATATGGCGACGAACCGATAGCGTTCTTTTTTTGATTTCAAAATACAACGAGAAATCCAAGATGTCGGCAGAGAATAAACGTGATTTTACAAAATAAGTGATAATTATGTAGTTTCAATTTGCTAAATTTAGACATTTAGGATGCCGTCTATTCTTAAACTTCATCTTGTTCTTTTTTTATTTTTTCAAGATGGAAATCGATTTATACTAACTGTCCGGACACGTTACGGGACCTCACCTTTTTCTTACATTTTTCTCAAATAACATAGGCCCGGTATTACAGTCTCAGTTTAAGAGCTAAACTCAAGTTTTACAAAAATATAGCGTATTACATTGTCCGTTTAGGCCTAATCTTCCCTCAAATACCTACGTCACTAAAAGACAAATATTTAACTCAACGTTTTTGGCGGATTAAGTACTTAACGGTGAGTCAACTGTCATTTGCAAGGCAACGCGTGTAGTTTCAGTTTCTATCACTAGAGGCGTTAGTTGTATCGACGGTGGCGCCACACGACAAAACAAACTGACAGCCATATTGAAACGAACATGGGCATTTAAAAGCATTATTTTAATGAAAAAAATTAAATTTACCATGTTGAATAATAAAACAATAGTATTTCAAGTCGTAGCATCCCGTTTTGTAGTTGGTATTATTTGAGGTTATTTAAAATTTGACAGATAATAACCACAGAAAAAGTAAAATATGTCTATTATTGAAGATTTAGTAACTGACATGTCATATTGCACTGTAATACGGAAATGGATTCAATCTCCCCTTAACATTAATCTTGAGTTTAACAAACTCAATGAGTTGAGGGCCGACTGTAATACCGGGCTATAGTGTATTAGGCGGTTTTAATATATCATGTTTTCACTCACAAGGTTTACCTTATTTTTTTTACAATTTAAATGATAAACTCCGCTCATAACTCATACTACATTTAACAATGATGTTTCTTTTTTTATATAATCGAATCATATAGATGTCACAATAAAATGAGAATTTTTACAGTATTTCGATATAAACTCATGCCTGTTGTGAATTAAAAATGTTATTAGGATTCTATAATTACGATTTATTGGCTCAGATGGTTCGATATCTAACTCCCGAACCAAGGGCTCCGGGCTCGATTCCCGGTGGACAACTTTTTAATTGTGTTTTCAGTCTGCATCTGTGAGAAGGTAAACATCTCAAGCCTCCAGAATGTGGCAACTTGTTATTGGGTGCGTGTTAAATAAATATTGGACATGGTACCTATTCGTTTCTCGAGAAGCAAAAATAAAAAAATGAATTTAAAATAAAATAAATTTAAAAAATATAGGTATAGGAAAATTGTCTTTTTATTGAATTCCACGAATTAACATGGTACAAGAAATATATTTGTTTTATATTATGTAAACCAACTTTTTAATAATGTTATATTAGTAACGTTTTAGTAAAATCGACTTGAACGATTTTTCGTTTTAACGAAACTTAATCAAAAATGAAGACAGGATCAATTTTATTTTAATATTTACTTTGTTCAAACCACTTACGAGTTATTTTATTTTTTAATCATTTATCATATATTTACCAGAAACGACTGACCATTTATCATAAATTACCAGATATGTTTTTTTTAGCGGCGCTGGCCGATTTACTAATGATATTAATAACAATTAAGCACTACAAATAATAACACTCAATTATTATTATTACCATACTACACTTCCTCAAAAGAATTAACAGATCAATGCGTAAATTGTAATTTATTTAAAAGAGCAAAATAAAATGCAACAAACGCATCATCAAGCTTTCAATTGGGAATAGTTCACCCATCCAGATACTTAACATATCAAAGGATTAGGCTCTGAGGAGGTCTCTATACTACCTAACAACCCTACTGATTCCCGAATATTAACGTTTAAAAAATCTTTAACGATTCTACATGTATTCATAATTACCGTTTTTTGCATTTTTATTATTAAATTTTTCGATAAATCTATAATTTTTAAATTATGGATTAACGATTTTGGAATAATGCCAGTGGCTGAAATCATTTAACATTAATTACCAGAGACGTTTTGTCATTTATCATATATTTACCAGAGACGACTGACCATTTATCATAAATTACCAGATATGTTTTATCATTTACCATTAATTTATTACCAGAGACGTACGTTTTATCATTTATCATATATTTACCAGAGACGACTGACCATTTATCATAAATTACCAGATATGTTTTATCATTTTTCATTAATTACCAGAGACGTTTTATCATTTATCATATATTTACCAGAGACGACTGACCATTAATCATAAATTACCAGATGTGTTTTATCATTTATCATTACTTACCAGAGACGTTTTATCATTTATCATATATTTACCAGAGACGACTGACCATTTATCATAAATTACCAGATATGTTTTATCATTAATTACCAGAGACGTTTTATCATTTATCATATATTTACCAGAGACGACTGACCATTTATCATAAATTACCAGATATGTTTTTTTCATTTATCATTAATTACCAGAGACGTTTTAGCATTTATCATATATTTACCAGAGACGACTGACCATTTATCATAAATTACCAGATATGTTATATCATTTATCATTAATTACCAGAGACGTTTTAGCATTTATCATATATTTACCATTGACGGCGTATCATTTATCATATATTACCAGAGAAGGCTTAATTTACAGAATATTAAATTACCGAACCCCTTCAATATTACAAAGATCGTTCTATATGGAGGCAGCTTTGTTCCAGTCAGGGGTTATCAACTTTTGAATTTTTACGTTAGAAACCATCTCAGAAACCATAAAAGCTAGAACGCTGAAAATTGGTATAAATATAGACAAATATAAAATGTCAAATTGGTTTTTTAAAAAATTCTAGTTTCTCAAAAAAAGAAATTATTAAGATAAATATTTTTTTTATGATAAATTTATGTGTTTAACTGCCTATATTTCCAAAGTTTTTAAAAATATCGAAAAAAGCTGAAACACCCTAACTAGATAATTTAATTTTCTATAAAAAATATTACCATTGTAGACAATTTTTTTTACAATTTTTATAAAAAATGAATTTAGTGACGACATCGCTTCATACAATTTGTATGGCATTCGCCTATACACAATATCTAAGAAGACTTAATCTCCCAACATACATACATACCATCATGCTGTTTTCATATTCTGGGTAGGAAAAAAGGACTGACCTCCATACTGTCCTATCTTGACATACATCCCTACATGTGTTGTATAGAAAACAAAATATCTTAAAATATTCAATAATTTGGATTTATGGGTTTATAGTTTGGTACTTATTCTTCAACTATACATACTATCGCTATCGACAGTTGGATCTCATGTGTTACATGCAACTAGTAATTATTCAATTTATTATGATTTGTTTTTTAATAATAATAATTTGTTTTTTAATAATTTAATAATTTTATTTATTTCATGTTGGGAAGACCAAGGCAGAGATTGATGGACAATGTTACCCGAGATCTGAACGTGCTGAATGCTTGTGATGACTGGGAGTCCACTGCAGCTGACAGGAAGGCTTGGAAAGCTATTGTTCTGGAGGCTAAAGCTCTACGGGAGTTGTATGGCCATCGGAAGTAAGTAAGTAAGTATTTCATGTTGCTTAATTAATTGTTAAATTAATGTGTTGTCTCCTCTATCATTCTAGTTTTGTTTATTTTAGTTGTTAAGACTTTTTGCACCTAGATTAAAATATGGAATATTTCAATGGATTTCTAGTATTATGTGCACAATGTTATGTAATATATTCTATGAATTTATCAACAAATAAAAATAAAATAATAAGAAAGAAATAAAAATGTATTACAAATTGAAAATCGTTATAGCGGGGTTCGGCAACGTCTGTCTGTGGAATTGAATAATATTTGTTTGAGGACATAAAGATGTCTAAGATGCGAGGCGAGATGCCGCCACGCCGCGCCGTGTCATAAGTAACCATCCCACGCTGGAAGACTTGGCCCAGAGAAGTGCCGTCGTCTGTCTAGAAATAGTGTTATAATGCCTAAATCTCCTCGCGCCCAATGATTGAAATATTGACAAGAGTGACCGTCTCGAGAAGGTCATCAGACTCCTCAGCTGTCTGGCTCTAGGTCTGGGAGACACGATGTACATATATTATTTTGACTGCGAAATCTTTTGTTGCTCGGTAGACGTATCTTATATTGAAGTGTAAGTGACTACATCGTAATCGATTCACTTTCGATATTGTAACTTGCAGTCAAAATGCTACATTTCAACAAATGTACATAACTCAAATATTGCTAGCAATACCCCATTGTACAGATGTATAACTTCCCATAAAAAAGTTGTAAACAAAACTGAAAATCTAGACATTTTCCATCTATTAAGATCAAAATTTAGAAAAAAGAATCTCATGATAAGGCAGGGGTTGTTTTTCAACACCTTTTTTAAATCTTATGTAACTTTATTTTTATTTTTTTTTTCAACACTGATTTTTTTCTTGTGTTACTTTTTCACGCTCATACACATACTCATTCTCGAGCATAAACCAAAAACAAACATATACACACATACTATCATGTTTCCCTTCTTCCTCTTTTTTTCCTAACTACCCCGCTTTTTTATATAGCAATTCACCCTATTTAGAGTGCTATATGCCTTCATATTTTATTGCAACTGAAATAAGGATACATTTTTCATAGTGATATTCAAGGATGATGCTTTATACAAATTATATTTTTTTTAATTGGTAGAGAAATAAATCTTTTACGTGCTTAGTGTGTGCATAAATTCAAAGTGAATTTTGGTGATATTTTTTTCATTTCACTCCAGGTTTGTTCTTAAAATGCGAAAAATCAACAAATTTTGGGTTTCTTATAATTTAAATCACGTATAAACCATTTTTAATTCACGCGATAGTTAACCTTACTAACACGTAACTTCATAGTGCATTAGGCGGTTTTAATATATCTTGTTTTCAGACACTAGATTTAGCGTAATAGGTACACCCTCTTAATATTGTGAAATCATTACTCAAAAGATATTATAAGAGCATTTTTTGATATAATCATCTTTAATGTTGAAAATAACTCATAGAAATGAACACTGCGGCTTCTGTAGACTTTATTAATACAATTGAAATTAATTTTCTCTGTAAATTGTATGTATTTGGCACTGTTCCTTCATGTTGCGGTATAATTGACGCTTATTTTATTCTTGATTCGTATTTTGACATTTACTTGGATCGGCTGCAAAATGAGGGTGATCGTTCGTCAAAATGTATCCTTCCATATTTCAAAGAGATTGATCCTTGATTTTTCGTATGATGTAATAAAATTGTGAATTGAGAAATAAATTAGATTTGGTCCGAATTATATTCTCACATGAATTATAAATTTTTGTTGTTATAGTCTTATATACATAACGTTAAACTCTCTTTTTTTTAAATATTAGGTAACCCACCCTTAGAAGAGTGATTTGTGCCAAATAGAAGAAAAGATAAATAAGTGAATATTACAACTTACAGATTAATACAATTGGTTAAGATAAATTTAGATATTGCAGTAAGAGAGTTAGGTGATAAGAGATGCGACATGTTTACTGGTTCTATAGAACACGTGATCGAGTGTTTCCATTTCTGCCCCGCATGCACAAGAAGGGTTTTCATTTATATTTATTTTATATAGGTCAGAAGCAATTATTGAGAAAATGACCCAATCTCGAGATATTTGAGATCTCTCTTTTGGACATTTTTTTTGTGAAACCAAGGAAAAGATGAAATGTTTAATTGGATATTAAAGTAGTATGTTCCTTTAGTTTCAGAAGTGATTTTCCACAGTTTTTGCCATTTATTTTTGGCAATGTTACAGTGAGAACGAATTGTGTCTTGGATGGAAAGGGAAATGTTTAAATAAGAAGCATTAGAACTGGAGGCTTGTTTTGCTAATTTATCCGCGATCTCGTTCCAATTTATACCTATGTGGGACGGGATCCATGCTAATATAATTTCATAGTCTTTTTCTATAAGACTACATATGAGACATGTGGTTAACCTTACTCTCTCTTCGTGAAGTAAATCTTCTTATTTTTTCTTAGTCTATTTCTGTCAACTCCTAGACGATGGCATCCTCCATCCTCGTCCATATCGCTCTGTCTTGTGCAGTCTGCATTCAGGTCAAGCCTGTATACCGGTTGAGGTCATCCCTCCATCTCAGCTGTGGTCGCCTTACACCTCCATTTTTCGTACGGGGTTTTCAAGTCAATATTCTCTTTGTCCACTTATCGTCCGAGCTTAGCTTCTGACCACGTGTTCATTTATATTTAAGATTCGCAACAAGTTGGATAATGTAAGTTACTTTTGTTCCATCCATTACCATTTCATTCCTCATTTTATCTCACCATAATTCTATCCATAGCTCTTTTACATACATAGTTACTCGCATTTCTTTACTAGTCGAATATAACTCATATGTCTCAGGTATGTATGTACGAGTTATTATATACTTATTTACATTTTAAATATATTTTTACTACCTACATAATAACTTTTGACAAGTTAAAATCTCAGAGACGTCGGAGTTGGAAGGTTACGCCCTGTCTTCGGCCGGTTTACGTGATCACTTTAAGCGCTTGCGAAACGTTCACAATGTATGCTTTTTATTGAATTCCCTTATTATTCATTTTTTGAAAGTTCTATATAATATGTGAATCACCAATATTGGTAAACGTTGCGAAAGCGCTTTAAGTGATCACGTAAACCAGCAGATGACAGGTCGTAGGCCCTGTAGGTCCCTTAATTTCTCAGTTCTCCTAATAATAGATAATAATATTCGAACTTCATCTCTATTGAGATATTTATTTTTCAAAAAATATCATTGACTTCCAATAGGGAAAAAAATCCAATGTATGCCTATGTAATCAATTAACTATTTAATCATAAAATATACGATTTACATATTATCTTGTTTTTGTTTCGTTAATATTTTAATGTAAATTTAGTTTTAGTTAATATTTTTAGTATTCGTGATAGAGTTAGAAATACAGAGATCCGAAGAATTTGCGAAGCTGAGGACATCGTAAGATGGAGGCGCCAAAGAAGAAGGTACTGGAACGAACACGTCAGCCGTATGTCCCAAGATAGGATCCCAAAGATATCCCGAGACAACGTACCGGAGGGGTCTCGACCACGAGGACGCATAGTTGGCAGTCCACATCACAGGAGGCTGAAAATGCAGCATAAAAGAGGCCTTGGGCCTAATAAAAGAAGAAGAAGAAATTTAGTTTCGTTCCTGGATCAGACTACGTTTGTAACTATACACATATTTCATTTTTGTCTTCATAAATAATCTTTGGCAATATCTTTGATTTTAAGATCCATAATATACTTCTAAAGACTTTGTTAGTTTCAATAAAAGTTGAGTGTATGTAATTATACCGTTGAAATATTGTATCAAACGGGCAAAATACATAACTCTATTCAGTTAACAAGATATTTTTATAGCTAACAATCTCAAGCGAAATAGTTTATTACGTAACAAACTTCATTTTTATGTCTGAAGTCAGTTTGCAAATAATCATATTATACTTCTTTACTTTCCACAACTATGGAATAACGTAATATTATAATACATGTACATATACATTTTCACCCCACGTCCCTGTTATTGAGGCAGGCAGAGAGAACCGGACGCCATACACTACTGTCTTAACAAAAAATCGTTGTCTGACTCACATTCATGCATCTTGTTACACATGTCTGTCTTTTTTTAGATCGAATATATTTTTTAATTGCATATACGCAAACATTGGATTTTTTTCCCTATCGGGAGTCAAATGTTATTTTTATTGACAATTACATCTCAAAAGAGACGAAGCTGGGATATTACAGAAGAAACAGGAACTCAGGCACCTACAGGGCTTACGACCTGTCATCTAAAATGATATTTCTGGCGCAGTTCAGAGGTGACATCTGTACGAGACCCCGTCACGTCCGTCACCTCATTGTTTACAAATAAATCAACTTCTCAATAGATGGCGTTACAAAAAGGTTTCTTCGTTACCTCATAGATGGCAATAGTATAATTCCGTATCATTCAGGTGAAATGTTTACACTTCTTGTTTAACTTTCAAAAATTTCATTGATAAGGGAACTCAATAAAGGCATAATTGGTGAACGTTGCGCAAGCGCATAAAGTGATCACGTGACCCAGCCGATGACAGGTCGTAAGCCCTGTAAGTGCCTGAGTTCCTGGTTCTTCTATAATATTCCAGCTTCGTCTCTATTGAGATGTAATTGTCAATAAAAAAAAATTTAGATTTTTAACGTTCCCTTATTCTTTTGTTTCTGTTTTCTCTAGGACTGCTGCGTCCTGTTATTGCTAGGTGCCTGTTCCTGACATGGAGATGTCCAACTACCCCGCCATGGCGTGTGTTCTTTTTTTATTTATTTTTTTGATAACAAAGAGGTACAGCTTCTTGAGATAAATAAAATTTGTATATAACTTAATTAATACAATGTAGTGACCAAGAATTTGTTGCCTTTTACTTCATAACACCTAAGGACAGAATAATAGGAAGAAAAAATAAAGGAGAGGAAATAAATGACACTTATAAACATAAAATAGGATGAAAAACAAATATTGTAAGATTAGATGGGCGGTAGTATAGCGGTTAGCGTTCTCGCTGGGTTGGTAATCCAGTGGTCGCGAGTACGAATCCTGCCACGAGCGATTTCGTTCACCTATACCACAATTCCCTTAAGTTAGGGAATCTATATGTCCATGTTGCAAACAAGGACATATTTATTCTTTAAAAAAAATATATAATCGTGTCAGCTCTCTCTCATCCAGTAATGGACACTGACCTCCCCGTGAGACATCCACAGTTCCCTATCCTGGACGCGTATTTACCTTTCCGTGTTGATTAGGAGGCAAGTACTGCCTCGAATTAGGCACTATTTGTTGCGTTAATGCACTTAAAAACTCGTGTTGAATTCAAGGCACGTGTCCTCCAAATACACACGGTTTAGCAACGCAAACTGTTCCTGCTAACAGTGCACTTCACCTACATATATTTCATAAGTTTACCAGAGTTTTAGTAATTTTCTACATAGTTTTCTTCGTCATAGTTCATAGTGCTTCGTGTGGTGTTTCCTGTGCTGCGAAATATTATTTAACTTCCATTCCCGATTTTAATCCCTTCATACAGTCCATTTCATGAACAGGGCCAATGGGCTCTATAGCGTCATCCGGTGTGGAAGTGGTATCGCGATCTCCCTCAGTCCATTTGCTTACACACAAATTGGTTTTCTTTTCTCTCAACGAGATACGCTGCATTCTCTTTATCTTGTGTTTTGCGCAGCCCACGTGATACAAGATACCTATACCTACCTTTTATAAGGTAACACTACCTACTTTATCAAGTTGATAAATTGTATGAATTAACTTTAGATGAATCTTTTGAGGTCGTTGTGTGTAGGTGAAATAAAGAGTCATATCATTTTTCTAATCTGGATGTGTAATGATCAATAATCAACATAAATGTATGAAAAAAATGAAATTTTATGGCAATATAATATAACTTCATATAATCATCATTTGATCTGCTGCTAGCAACCGGAACTTAATAACCATTGATAATTGACATACCTACCATATTGGAATTGTATATTGGTGATTAAATTTATATTAAAATTAATTAAGAAACTGAGAGTAGGTATTTATATTATGTACATCTTTAGAAACATTAAGGCCGTTGTATACTTATTATATACAACGGCCGCAGAAGAACTTGCATCTTTGGTCCCTCCTCCACCCACTCGCAACAGAGTCACTCGCTTCACTCAATCGCAGCATCCATTACCAGTGGACCTTCAACATATACGAACAAGTCGCTTCTCGAACTCCTTTATTAATACAGCAGCCCGACTGTGGAACGATCTTCCGAATTCTGTGTTTCCATCTTCGTACAACCCGGGTCTTTTTAAAATCCGAATTAATAAACTCTTTTCTAGATTGCAAACCCCTCCCAACGCTACGTAGTGCGCTTCTTCGGAAGAGTAAAATGGACCCAAATCCTAATAGCTGGCGTCCCCTACGTAGACATGTTAAAAAAAAAAATATGTAGTATATGAAAATCTATGGGCATATCTCGGTAGATTTTCACATTCTCGTTCAATTGTATTGAAAATCTACTTCATAGGCATTGTATTTTTTAATTACTTAAAATAAAAAATAAAAAAAGGCTTTTATCACAATTGATTTTAGAAGAAAAGTATGAAACAACTTTAAAAAAAATCTAGATTAACACGATTCTAGATTAATATGAATCCTAAGTAGTGAAGGCTTTTGGAGATAACAGCATTCAAAGTGTTTAAAATTTATTGCAGCCAATCAAAATTTTGGTTTATTATGCTCGTTTGATATAAGTACCTAATTGATATACTAGTTGCATGTAACATATTATATCCAACTGTCGATGGCGATAGTATGTATAATTATTGAAGAATACGTACCAAACTATAAACATTTAAATACAAATTAATAAATATTTTAAGAATATTATTAAAATGAAACACTTTGTTTAGATTCTACAGTATATTTTGTACTTATGCCGATAGCTATTTCGCCTTACTAGGGCATTATCAAGACTTGATAATGCCCTAGTAAGGCGAAATAGCTATCGGCATAAGTACAAAATATACTGGTGAATCTAAACAAAGTGTTTCATTTTAATAATATTCAGAATGGAATTCTACCAAGTAAATATTAACAAACTTAATAAAATATTTTAAGATATTTTGTTTTCCAACTGTCGATTCGTTCAAGGGAATGAAATTCTATTGAAGGAAGAGGCAATTTAAATCCAAGATTCGTGTACGAAGGAACATTTTGTATGGCGTAGTGAACTTTTTGCATGCTAAAAACACCAACTTAGAGGCTTCGCAGCATATATGTATGTTCCCATACATGGATTTACCCAGAATTTGGAGTAGAACATTTAATGTGAGTTTTGTGAGTGTGTCTGTGTGTCCCCTTTTGATCCACTCAATTTACAGAGCCCAAAATTTCTGAATATATAAACAGTTATAGGCCTACAAAACTTTAATACTAAGAATTTTGATATTTTGTTTCAGTCAGGGGTTATCAACTTTTGAATTTTTGGTTCATTTTTCCATATATCTCAGAAACCATAAAAGCTAGATTGCTGAAAATTGGTATAAACATAGACAAATACAAAAACCCAAATTGTTTTTTCAAAAAAATTCCAGGGTTTCTCAAACATTTTTTATTAAGAAAATATTTTTTTATGATACATTTATGTGTTTAACTGCCTGTATTTCCAATTTTTTTAAAAATATCGAAAAAAGCCGAAACACCCCGACTAGATAATTTAATTTTCTATAAAAAATATTACTATTATAGAAGTAAATCTCAATTTTTTTTTAACAATTTTTATAAAAAATGAATTTAGTGACGACATCGCTTCATACAATTTGTATGGCAGTCGCCTATACATAATATGTAAGAAGACTTAATAGTTTGATATTTAATCTCCAAACATATATACAGAACCATCATGCTGTTTTCATATTCCGGGTAGGAAAAGAGGACTGACCTCCATACTGTCCTATCTTGACATACATACCAACATTTGTTGAAATTTTCAGTAATTTGTATTTATCAGCGGTACTAATAACATTTTCGTTAAAACTCGTTTTAGCCAACTAAACCTCGCACTACGTAAACCACGTATTAGGCACTAATTCGTGGTTTAGTGAGTTCTGACTAATAATGTAAAAATATACAAGGACTAAGTAAACCATGGAATACGGAATGAATGTTGAGTGAACGCAGCCATTTAACGGGAATTTCGGAATTTTTCTTTACTTTATGCTTTTTTTTGTTCATTCTCTATGACTTTATTAGCCGTCATCTATGACATTTATCGAGAATCGTATTTCTATGTTTGTCATTGTTTGTTTACTGCATGGTTTTGGTGGTTTACTGTTTATGTATCGTCACGTTTTGGTTGAATTCCCAATAATTTAACTTATTACAACATAACTTATTACATTTATTTTAAAACAATTGTCAATGGAAAATAAATATCTTCATTTATTTTCTTCCAAATAAATCTACGAGATGCCTAGCTCCTGCCTTTGAAAATCTGTACATTCTTCTAAAATTAATGTCGTCGTAATCAACAAACGGATTACAACGCACCTATGAAAACACCTTATAAATTTTGCGTCATCAAAAAACTTTCCACCTGTTCAATTTCTTGAAACGATCTTTCAAAATCGCCGATTCTATAATCAAACAGATTGTTGTCCATAATTAATAAAAAGTATTTCTTCAAAAATGACAAAATACAATACGCGCGGTCTATTTGACTTTTGACAGCTCACGAATTCACTATTGCTATTCCACCACTAAACTAGGGGGCCGGATGGTTTAGCGTTACCATGGTGATATAAACCATGGAATAAAATAGAAGTTTTAAAACTTGGTTATTAGTAAGATTTTTGGCCGTTAGGTTTTAGTCACTCTATTCCATGGTTCAACCTCCCTACTTTTTCGTTATTAGTACCGCCGTATGGGTTTACCTATAGTTTGGTACGTATTCTTCAACTATACATACTATCGCTGTCGACAGTTGGATCTCATGTCGCAACTAGTTTATATAAAACATGTAGTTATGTATATTAGGATAGGATAGTATGGAGGTCAGTCGGTTTTTCCTACCCGGAATACGAAAATAGCATGGTGGTATGTATGTATGTTTGGAGATTAAGTATCAAACTATTTAGTGAGATATTTTGTAGTGTATATTTTGTAGTGTATATACAGGGTGTCCCATAAGTCAACGGATTCCTTTTAAGGGCTGTTATACAAACTCATGACTCGCCAGAATATGCAAATATGACCAAAATAAAAGTGCCTTAGTTTTCTAGATATTGCCACTTTTACAAAGTGCCCGAAAATCTTCGCCTTAGATTGGTTTTTTGAGTGCCATATTTACAAATTTCAATATTTTGGAATTCTAATTTATGTTTTACAATTTTGAATAACTCAGCTGTTGATCACAATCCAAAATAATAATAAAACTTTTTTTTTGGCGGAAAAAAGAATTATGGCCCGGGTTATGAATTAAAAAAAAATATTACCCAATTTTGATTGTTCACACTGAAAAAAAATGTATGACACCAACCTAGCAAATTGTTGCAAAAGTTGGCGCAATTATAGTTATTTCCACAATAGTATAACAATTACTATGTTTTACAATAAAAAAAATAGATATTGCTATTTTACTGCAAAATGAGCTGACTGTGAAATTATTTTATTTATTAGGATTTCCGGCGTAAACACTTGCTTTAATTTATTAAAGTGACAAGGATTTTTTTTAACTAAATAAAACATTTAAATAATTTAAAGGCAAGTGTTCACACATAAATTTTGCTTCTTCTTTAGTAAATAAGTGAACTCTTTTTTATTATTTTATAAATATAAAAATTAATACCACTACTACAAATTGATAAAACTAACAAATAAAACAACATTAAAAATAATAAAATCAAGACAATAAGTAATGAAACAAATAGAACACAGAATATAATCATTGTCATGGTTATTTTAATAATAATTAATATGGTAAGATTGAAATTAAATAACACATTTCTTTAAAAATACATTTTAATTAACATAATTGATTAATTATAAATCTTTTGAAAAAGTGCCATGAGCTCTTAAATATGTTATTTGGAAGGATTCACTTGATGCAAAAAGTAGACACTATTTTTGAAGCATAGCATATTACAATAAAATATTTTGACTATATCGTCTTTGGCACTGTGATATACAAAATATATGTTATTTGAATTATTAAACGAAATAAAATCGTAATTGATCAATTTTATTTAACAGTTTCTTACCCAATTAATAGATGAACATTGTCTTAGAACAAAGCAATTAAGTTAAAAATAATAGGAATCAATTTACATATAAAAATAATATTTTTATTAATTTTAGAAAAACGGCGAATTCATTCTTTATTTGGCAATACTCTGGGTATAATTGATCTATTCATTCGTATTAAAGATGAGATGTACTACATATTTTGAGAAATCTAATGACAGTTATCTCTTTAGAATAAAGAAAAAAATAACATATTATAGCTACATAAAAAAATATAGTTAAAAATCATACAAATCTTTAGAATTACAAATCTTAAAAATAAAATAACTAGAGAAAAAACTTGAAAACATAAATTTATCATAAAAAAATATTTTACTCAATAATAAATGTTTGAGAAACTCTGGAACTTTTTTAAACAAAGAAATTTGAGATTTTGTATTTGTTTATATTTATACTAATTTTCAGCGTTCTTGTTTTTATGGTTTTTGAGTTATATGGAAAAATATAGTAAAATTTCAATAGTTTATAACCCCTGACAGATACAAAAATTCAAAATTCTGAGTATAAAATTTTAAAGGCCAATAATTTTCAATATATTCTGAAATTTTGGGCTCTGTAAATTTTCTACTCCGAATTGTGAGTAAATCCATGGAACATATGTACATATGATTCCTGCTCTGTTCAGTTTGACTGCGAATGCCATATCTTCCTTATTTTTTATAAATTTTAAATATTAATAGTAATTACTGTGCAGGTTACAAAATTAATATTAGGTATATCAGCAAACGAAATTGGTCTCTTATATATTGTAAATTGAATTTCTTGTGATATAATATAATATTTGTTTGATTGACTGTTAAAAAAATACTAAAATAAAAAAAAATCCTTATTTTTGGAGAGTAAAAAGTATTAGGTAGGTATGCGTTACGTTTTCATTCTAAAAATATTTATAAGTATATTTCATTTATCTTGTTACGTTAATCAATTAAAAACAAAAAGGAAATATATGAGGATATAAAAGGTATCTTTTATAAGAAAATATCCTTATACATTTCATGGAAATGTATTTAAATTTAGAATTGTTTGTTAGTATTTATATTGTTTGAGATAAACAAATAAATGTGTATCATTATTATTATTACAAATCTAATGATTTCTGAGGAAAACAAGTGATTTTTGCCGGAATACCGCCATTACGATGTCGTTATATTACATCGCCCGAGGTGTAGGCATTTGTCGTTATAGTAATGCTATCTTACACTAAACTTAGACCTACAAGAATATTGAATTTAATTATGATTATGACAATTTTTGATCATTAAGTACGAGAAACTGATATCAATCTATAGAGAATGATCATTACTATTCGGAATGTTTGTTAATATTAATTGTTTGTCTGTAGTATGGAGGTACAGAAAAATATCTTTGATGTTATGCAAGACTGATAATGGACGATTTCACAATAATGATGCGATCAAACGCAACGTGAAACCAAAAATGTATTCAGAAAACGTGTGATGACAGCTGTCAAAACGTGTTTCATACGTGTACAAAAGTTTACAGAAGACCAATAACAAATAATCTGTTATGCGATTATAAAGCCAAGACAATCTGCTTAAGATAAATCTGGGGAAAAATATAATAGGTATACCTATAATGTATGACTGTTTTATATAGGTCAACTGGTGTTTAATGCTGGTTTGGGGCTTTTTTTATCCTGGTCTGATGAAAAAGTTATGTCACATATCGTCGACCTACGTGGCTATGTTGGTTAGGTATCTGACAGCTGATCCAAGGGTCCCGGTTCGTTTCCCGGTGGAGACAAAGTTTTTATTTAGTCTGGATCTGTACCTATTAGTTACCCGAGAAACAATATAAAAAAACACACCTCCTCAAAAAAAGACGAGTTGCACTGACTGGGTTTTCAAAATATATTTCTGACTACAATCGAGCACTGCGTCACAAGAAAGACATCTTTCATTCAGAAAGTCTGGATCATAGAGTACAAAAATTCTTTAAAGTATAATGGTTGTAGGCATAAAGATATAAACACATTTTTTTGATTATTTTGTTTCGGAAATAATTATCCAAGAGCGCCATTGCAATGGAATCATGTATCGTCGTACCAAGTTATATACTTTGAAACACCGGGACATATTTTCTGTTATTATAGTTTTCGGGTATCCAAAATAAAATCTCACATAGTTCAGCAACGAGACTCAATTCTATATGTAGTGCCTTTTTAGGTGAGACGAGACTGGTAAGTGTGGATACACCTTTTACTAGGTTACACACACGCGCACACTTGTCGCTGGTTACCCCACATTGTGGGAAATTCCGTGATGGTATGAATGAATGAATTATATTTTTATATAATGCGATTCGCACTGCAAAGAGTGCTTTGTGATTTATTATATGAATTTCCTACAATTAGCCAATCAATGATTTCATGTCATTTTAGAGAGATTTAATACCTACCTATTTGTAGAGACCAGGGGGGCAAGTCTGGTTTGACCGGGGAAATCAAAACCCCAGTGATTACCCATATCATGGATATAATTATAGTACGGAGTTCTATGACATCTAAAGATATTGTAGAACTCCATATAATAATTATATCCTTGATATGAGTAATCACGGTGGTTTTGGTGGTGGTTAAGTCTAGTTCGACCGGCGAAATCAAAACCCTCACGATTACCCATATCATGGATATAATTATCATTATTTGGAGTTCTATAATATCTTTAGATGTTATAGAACTCCATATAATAATCACCAGGGTTTTGATTTCGCCGATTGGACCAGACTTGCCCCCCTGAATTATTCGCGTAATTTTTTTGAAAAAGGAGTATTATTTTTTTGTAGGAAAGTGGTGTTATTTTGTCAGAAAAAATGTTATTTTTGAGAAATTGGTGTTATTATTCACGTTATTTTTTGAAAAAGAAATGATTTTTTTTAGTAAAATGATGAAATTTCTATAAAATCGATATTATTTTCTACAATAAATGTAAATTAAGAGTCATCAACAAATGATATAAATTTGTATTATAAGCTACTTTTCCAATATAAATGATAATAATATGGTTAATTTATTTCCATAATAATGATTTAAAATAGTAAAGTAAAGTAAAGTAAATTTTATTAATAAGAAAGTATAAAAAGGATACATTTTGACATATTATAAAAAAATATATATCACAAATAAATTTGAAATTCTCCCCGAAAAGAAGGAAACTTTGTGCTTCGGGGAGGAGTTCACAAAACTTAAAACAAATAAAACTTTGTCATCGTTAATCCTCGATTATTGGGTTTAATTTAAAACACTATTTTAACGCTAATTTCTATCCTTATTATTTTGTTCTTCTAATGTCTGCCGATACATATTATATGAGGATAGAAATCTACACAGGATATGAATCGACATTAGCGTAAGGCTTTAATATGATTTTAATTTGTCCACAAATTCTTATACTCATATTGTCTTATTTTAATTCAATTATATTTAATGCATTGACTGTGTAGATTACACCCGCAGAAAGTTGATTTTAAATTTTGTCTTTTCAGTAGATATTTGCTGTGTATTTTTTTTACGTATAGTCCTAAAATCGCCAAAATCGGTGATATTTTACTAAAACATTTAAATTCGTGAAAAAAGTGGTAATATTCGCGAATGAAATCGTGTTTATCGCAAACGCGAATAACTTACAAATAATTGCCTCTACCAATTTGTCATTTTAAATTCATAATAATAATATGTTGTTGTTATTTAATAATAATAATAATAAATTTTTTATTCCAGTCTGTGAGTAGGGGGGTGCAATGCTACACAAACCATATTTATACATACAAAATATACATTAAATGTTACAAAAGAAGAAAATATTTTTCAGAATATAGATTATATACAGCAAAAGAAAAAAATGAGAAGAAAAAATTTAACAAATGAGTTTATATGAACTATAAGAAAATAAAAACACTGTAGAAATGATATAATTATCGTCTTTCACTTCTATCATCTAACACTTCTGTCCATCTTTGTGATAGCCTCGGACATTGGTGCCCCTGTACAGCCTTTATGATCGAGTTAGGGTTTGTCCATACCCTCTCACGGTATGCGGCGATTCGATGTCTGAGGACACCAAGAAATCCTTGACATCGCCCCTCTGCAAAAATTGTTGAAGCGCTGCTATATCGTCTATATCTGAAGATTATTCTATAGGCGTAATTATAAGTCATTTCGAATATCATTAAAAATACAAAAATTATGCTCTGTTAAGATATCGCGAATGAGTTTATTTCTTGTGCTTGTCACTTCGGCATTGAATCACAACAGAACCCAACAATTTGGAGGAATAAATTTTACTATGGATATTGCTTCAAGGGTAATACAAATTGTTAGACAATTGCCATTTATATTAAACGATCTGATCTGGAATAACTGGACTCAGATTACTCAATCTTAAATGCATTCAAGAAATCAGAACAGTCTGTATCTTTGAAAAATATGCAATACCTACTTACTCAAGCCGATGTTTTTCGGAATCGATCTCATACACCAAAATAAGCGAAATAGTACCTAAACGCTTATTTCCTAGTCTTTTCGCTTTGAGTCAATTCATACTCTGGTCAAAATGAAGTTTATGAATCTTGAATAAGCAATCTTTTCAGATGCGTCTTCACTAACGTCATCATAGACGATGTATTCGGGGATCTCATCAATAAGATTTCATTCAAGTTTAATAAAACACAATTTGAAAAATGTGTTTTTGCCATCATCAAACAATACTATGAGTATTATAACAATACTATGAGTATGTAATTTAATACTATGAATATTTACATACACATTGGTACAAGTAGGTAAACAAGCCAAAAATGAAATAATATTTCTGGCGCAGTTCAGGGGTGACACATGTGCGAGACACCGTCACCTCATTTATAAGGACTGTTGCTTTCATTGTTTACAAATAAACAAATATCTCAATAGATGGCGTAACAAAAAAGGTTTCTTCGTTACTTCATAGATGGCAATAGTATAATTCCTTACACATTATTCAAATATATAGAACTTTCAAAAATTACATTGATAAGGGAACTCAATAAGAAGGCATAATTGGTGAACTTTGCGCAAGCGCATAAAGTAATCACATAAACCAGCCGATGACAGGTCGTAAGCCCTGTAGGTGCGTTTAGTTCCTGGTTCTTCTATAACATCCCAACTTCGTCTCTATTGAGATGTTAAAATGTTTGTCAATAAAAATACTATGAGCGTTTTGCTGTATATGAATGCCAAGAGAGCGTCTTTTACAGCAGTCGCATATTTTTCAAGGGAACTAAGGGGAATGAAACGGAGTGAGGAAGGTAAAAGGAATCACAGGTATCGGCACTATCTCTTCAATTTTCTGTTACCACAATATCCAAACATGTTATTTCATAGTTTATTTTATAATCGTTTAGAATTTCATTACTAATATCGAATAGTTTGAAACCACCTCTGTTTAATAGTCTGTCTATTCATGAAATAAACAAACATAATAAATATTTGTCTATGGATGGTTGTTAAGTAATTGATTAATTCAATTAGTGAGGGGAGTGTCCCGCGTCCAGCATCCAAGATGGCTTGGATTAGTTGCGTTTTGTACAAGGTGATGAGATAGAGCTAATCTATTGAGGCAATTAAACACCATGTTACATTTGCATGATACATAGGTACATTATACTTTAGAGAAAATTGCCTCATGATAATAACGTGAACCTACCAGCCTTTACCTACATATTTTGTTGATTCAACAAGATTTAGATTTTCAATTCACACCTCTTGAGCGAAATCTTAATGAAGTATTTTTTACGATTATTGTCCGCTTTTCTGACTATTTATTAGATGTTTTGTATTGTAGAAATTCTTAATTGATAGGTTTTGTAAAAACAAAAAATATCTGTAAGAATGATTTCCAATTAGGTGTACCACAAAAATGACAACGCTATATTTTCCAAAATATGTAAATTATTATAGACAAAGCACAATAATTGTTAGTACAATAATGCTTTTGAGCCCTTGTATACCATCTAATGTATGAAACACGAAATAATATTGTATATGACCTAATTTGTGATATACAACATTTTTTCGCGAAGAAAAGGTAAAATTTAGAGTTTTTTTAAATAGCAAGAATAGTAATTAAAATATTATGATATTAAAAAAAACTCAGCCGGTAGATTTTAATATTCTCTTTCGATTGAAGTAAAAATCCTCTTCATAGGTCTTGTAGTTTTTTTAGTTACTTACAGTAAAAAATTAAAAAAGGGTTTTACTAAAACTTATTTTACAAGAAGCTGGGTCTTGTAGTATGTTTTAAGAAAATATAAATTATTTTGGATGTTTGAAATTTCTTGATTTTTCCGAACTACATAAATAATATTCGATTTATTGCGGGTAGAGAATTTTATTACAAACAACATACTTACATACGACCTCTACGCGATCACTAGTAAATTTAGATTCACAAATAAGTTAAATATATTTTTTGTAATGAGGAATATTTTATATGGATACATAATCTTAAAATATCGGAATATAAAATGGATGTTATTTCTCCGTTGATTTTTTCTGATTCAACTAATATATTTTGTCTATGGTTGGAAGGGGAATTCCTAGAATCGGATTGTTTTTAACCGAATAATAATTTTCCAGTCGCTGTTATACATCTCATAATTAGGCTAGGAGCCAAAACACTTTTATAATAATCATATTTCCTCTTTTTGAGACACACACCACACACACACAGAAAGCAGTTGGAACATCAAAGCAATCATTTTGTTTGATGCTATAGATATTGAAAAAACCATAAACTTGTTCCAGCAGTGAAAGTATTAATTTCAAATAAGGCTCATATTGAGCATTAACATTATTTCCTCTCCTTGTTCATTTCCAATACTTTTTTTGCTATAATGTTTTGTTTTGTGAAATATTTATCTTAGTGTAATGTTTATTTTTATCGCTTTCTATCTTTTGTTGATGTACTAAATTTTGTCATAATTTGTAATCTGGTTGGTTGGAAGAAATTGCCTTATGGCAATAAGTCCGCCAGTGTGTATTATATTTTTACTCTCCACACTATGGAATAGGGGAGAGTCATGATTTCGCAAGATTTAAGCGTATTTTTTTACATCAATTTCGCAATGGGTATCATGTAGAGAATGTACACTATGAGTTACGTCGTGATGTGTTTGTGTGTTCGCCGTACGCCGTAGCATTTATCTTTTTTGTGTCCTCTCTACAGCCCAAACTATAAGTCCGATCGACTTCATATTAACATATGTGTAAAGTGCAAAGACCTAGAGCTGATTAGTTTTCCATAGACAACTAAGCTTAGAGCTGATTAGCTTTCCGTAGACAACGGTAAATTTTTTCTCAATGTTTCTTTATGATTTCATCTATTAAAACTGAAAAAATGCTCTTATGACCTGGAAATTAGAGATATTTTAATTTGGTTTCAACTATTTATACAACACAAAGAATCTTCATAAAATTGTTTTCAAAGTTGGTCAATGTTAAAAGAAAAATATTCAACAGTTTCAAAAATTGTATTTTATTTAATGGATTTTTGTATGAAACTTATATGTAACAAGAGAATTTTTTTATGTTTGGCAATGTTCAGTTCTTTGATTTCATATTGATATAAGAATATTAATAGCTTGAACTTAGAACTGATAAGCTTTTCATAGATATCATAAAATTTCTTCATATGATGCTCTAACGCTCTTTGAAACAAAATTTGTCTGTTTTTATTAAAATATTTCATACAAAACAAGCATTCTTCACCATACTGCATTAATAGTTTGTATATCTTAACATAAAAATATACTATCGTTAGAAAATTTATATTCCTGGTAGTAAAATTTAGAATGAATAAAAATGTATATAATAAGATAAATTTCTTATGTATGGAAAAGTTCAGTAATTTGATTTCATGTTATAATGTAAAGAGTTTGAACAAAGAACTGATTAGCTTTCCATGAATAACATAAAATTACTTCATATGATATCATGTGTCAAAATTTTCAAAATGCTCTCGTGTTCTAAACAAAATTTATCTGCTTCTATTAAAATATTTCATACAA
Organism: Molanna angustata; assembly: GCA_963576475.1. NCBI lineage: Eukaryota > Metazoa > Arthropoda > Insecta > Trichoptera > Molannidae > Molanna > Molanna angustata. The sequence goes on from OY754977.1 coordinate 32,872,580, forward strand.
CATAAGCATTCTTCACCATACTGCATTAATAGTTTGTCTATCTTAATATAAAAATATACTATCGTTAGAAAATTTATATTCTTGGTATAGGCTGGCCAATCTTGACTTTGGTATGACTCATCGCAAAAATATGTCGATCGAACAAAAATACTTCTGCTTTTAATGTATCTATTTCTTATTCTCTGTATATAAAAAAACAAAGACGGAAGATGAAAGTAAGTCGCAGTGAAAAAACCAAACTCCCATATAAAATGTTGAAACGTACGTCTTTTATAAATCATACACTTATTTCGAAGATACCACGTGACGTTTGTGAATGTGAATGACGTTTTATAGAAATATTTCAAATCTTCGTCTATAGGGTGACAATTTGTCCTAGTGCGTATTTTTAAACAACAAAAGCATTATTTTAACAAATAGAATGTATGAAATTTGTTTCATACACACCACAACCATTTATTTGTCATTGATATTTTATTATTTATTAAATATGATGTGTTTAACATGACCTGTTTTACTTTTGAAAAATTGTTTATATTGTGTAAAGTCCTCAGTTGCAACATCAAATCACAGTAAACCTTCAACATACTCGAACCAGTTGCTTCTCGGACTCCTCCATTAACACAGCAGCCCTACTATAGAACAATCTTGACCGAATTCTGTGTTTCACCTTCTCTTATTATAAGATCGAAAAAATATATTATTAATTTATCAGATTGCAAACCTTCCCAAAGGCTACGTAGTGCACTACTTCGGAAGCGTAGAATGGACCTAATTCCTTATAGCTGCCCTTACGCAGACATGTTAAGTAAGGTAAGAATTAATAATTACATTCTTTATTGTCTTAAATGATGTAATAAGTGAAAATGGAAAGATGATCAAAGTTAAATAAAAAAATTGGGTCCATTGTAAACAAAATGATGGTCACCGTATTGGCATCCAAATTACATGTAAAAACATACGACTTACGACGGGTCGCATAGTTTTTTGATGACGTCATACTAAAGTCAAGCGTGGCCGGCCTATAGTAAAATTTAGAATGAATAAAAAATTTCATATAACATAAGCATATTTTACCATATTGAGATTGTCAATATTTGAAGAAGAAAAAATAAACGCTTTCTATGGTGTGGAGAGTTTAGTGTTGGCCACAACCCACTCGTTTTATATTATGTGCAAAATGAATAAATATGTTTATTTGCTTATATACCTATATTTTTGAATCCCTATGATTAACTTCTTAAGTGGAAACATGTAAATATTTTCTTTATTTATATTTACCTATTTTGTAAAAATAATGAAATAATTAAATAAATAATTAGATAGATAAATAAATCTATATATAAACAAAGAAAAAAAATGAATGAATGAATGAATAAATAAATAAATAAAAAAAAACGAACGAACGAACAAACGAACAAACGAACAAACGAACAAACGAACAAACGAACAAACGAACAAACGAACAAACGAACAAACGAACAAACGAACAAACGAACAAACGAACAAACGAACAAACGAACAAACGAACAAACGAACAAACGAACAAACGAACAAACGAACAAACGAACAAACGAACAAACGAACAAACGAACAAACGAACAAACGAACAAACGAACAAACGAACAAACGAACAAACGAACTAACGAACAAACGAACAAACGAACTAACGAACAAACGAACAAACGAACAAACGAACAAACGAACAAACGAACAGACGAACAGACGAACAGACAAACAGAAGAACAAACGAACAAACGAACAAACGAACAAACGAACAAACGAACAAATGAACAAACGAACAAACTTCCTACTTAACGGGTATTTCAACGGGTCCCTATTACGTATACGTCATAATGATGAATATATTCTATATAGTGCAAAATTTGAAAATGCATGTAAAGGAAGCCATAAATGTTCGCAAAGATACAGGTGTTTGGGGCTCAGTCCTCTCTGCCCACCCTAAAATAGTATTATAATTAAACAGTGTAAGAAAAATCTGTGGTACGTAGGTACACACTTGACAAGAGTGGTAAAATTTTATTGTACCTACATAACGAGGTATTTAATTACTATGCAGTGGAGAATAAAAAAATCCGGTAAACGTTATATTAGCCATCGTTAAATGATATCTTGTCAGTTAAAGATGATTAATGAAGACAGATGCGACATAAGAGAGTTTTATTATAATTAACAATGAATAATGATGGATTTATTACAACTAATAATTATTACGACCCAATCACATGGACTGGTCCATTGCATTTGAGGTTGCCAGATTTTGAGTCAAAAAACAAATACTTTTAAAATTAATGTCTACTTTATCTATTTTTGGTGAATATCTTCGATATTACAGATTATGAAAAGACAAGAATTAGTTTCGCCATTTATCACAAATGAAAATAAACATAAAAACTTTATTTTATATCAATAGCAATAAACTCTACAACTAAAACATATAAATGGCAATAACAGAAAAACTAAGTTTTATATAACAGTAAAACTAAACTTTTTTTAAAATTATATGTCCTTGTTAAATATGTACATATACATCTTCCTACGTTCCCTAAAATAAGCATAAATGCTTGTGCTATAGGTGAACGAAATCGATCGAGGCAGGATTCGAACTCGCGACCACTGGATTACTAGCCCAGCGCGCTTACCGCTCTGCCATCGACCGCTTTGCCATCGAACGCTCTGCCATCAACCCGTATAAATGGCAATAAACAGTAAAAAATAAAAAAGACAATAAACTGTGAAAATTGTCAACATTTCCTAAACAATAAATATTCATCAAACTTGTTTTTAAAAATTATAACACAAAATGTTCACATTTCTGAATCTACTATATTGTAGTGTGAATATTTAACTCATCGAAAAAGGCATGAAAGTAACATCCCTCAAATTAAGATTATTGTCATGTTATACACATAAAAAGATGTGTTACGTAACACCTAACTACCAAAAAATAATATTGAAAACATCAGAAATGCAAAAGAATTTAAAAAACTATCACTAAGATGGTTTTATGAAATGGATGAACAATTCTGAAGAAAATAATTCTACCAAATAAAATGTAAATGCACTATTACAAACAACAGAATAGACAATTGAAAAAAGTGAAACAAATAATTTATTTCTACAATTTTCGTTGTGCGTGCAGTGTTTAGGAGGAAAGATGCATACTTTTCAATGCATAGCGTATGTAAGTACATGTACTTATATTATATGTAAATCTATCTATAAATAAACAACGTAATAGACAATAACATAAAACTAGCTCACCTAAGCACAGGCTATGCCTAGTGAGGGGCTAGTAACAAAGATACAAACAAAAAGAGATAGCTTAAACTATATAAGCACCAGTGAAATAATAAATTGATATTTATTGAAATGAAATAACTTCTATTTACTTTATATGTTAACTATGTATGAATAAGCTTATATTACCTTAAAATATGTTGTATCTTATATCTACTGTATGTTTTTGGATAGAAATAAATAAATAAATAAATAAAAAAGCGATAAATTGTTATCCCTTACACAGATATTATGTATCACGTAACACCCGAAAAGCGAGAAAGTGGCATCCCTAACAGATATATGTTACGTAACACTCGAAAAAGCGACAAAGTGGCATTCCTTACACAAATATGATGTTTCACGTATAACACCCGAAAAAGCGAGAAAGTGGCATTCCTTACACAAATATGATGTTTCACGTATAACACCCGAAAAAGCGAGAAAGTGGCATCCCTTACACAAAGATGATGTGTCATGTAACACACCTAAAAAAAAAACTTGTTTTGTTAGCGTTGCAATTCGTTTTACGCTGCATTTTTTTATGCAAAATTGGTCAGATTTTTCAAAGTGCTTCACTTGTTTATGCCGCTATGCGGCAAAAGAACGTAAATTGATGTTAAAGTGACGGGTAAATACTGGGGTATGGAGCCTCAGGGTAATCATTACAGTACCGGCGCCAGAATTTATTTTACAAATAACTCACCAGCAGGATGAAGGCCTATTTTTTATTATGATTTATTTATTTAATTAAAAATAAATTGTATATTTTAACAGGGAAATATAAACTGATCATCACAATGAAAAGTTAATATAAAAATTAAAATATATGAAATGAAACTTCACAACACTTTTCCGCTTTATGGTTGTACTGTTATTTGATGTTATATTTTTGAATATCTATTTATTTAAATAAATATATATTTTCTTTATTTTAAACACTTTACTGTACAATACTTATTTGCCATTACAAATGGCGTACTTATTGCCTAATGGCATTTTTTTCCAGTCAACCATCTGTAACAGTTTTGAGAGAAAATGGTACATGTACAAAAGAGAAGAAAACATATATAAAACTATAAACATATTACATTTAAACACAAGAAAGTAAGAAGAATAAAAATACGTACATCAATGACAATTAAACGAATCATAGATGAAACCTGTTACAATACTATGGGAGGGAAGGGAAAAAAGGGAGAGGAGATATGACTAACTACAGGAATAGGGAAATAAATGGGAAGCATGTAGGTTTAGAAATAGAAAGTAGGAGCGCGCGCTTTAATAATAAAGTAAAGTAAAGTAAAGTAAATTTTATTAATAAGAAAGTATAAAAAGGATACATTTTGACATATTATAAAAAAATATATATCACGATAAATTTGAAATTCTCCCCGAAGAGAAGGAAACCTTGTGCTTCGGGGAGGAGTTCACAAAACTTAAATTTAACAAGATACATAAAATACATAGAAAGAGTTCATAAAAAAATGTATATATTATTTTAATTTACAAAAGTGGAAAAATAAATAAAAAAAAAGCTAACAATTAATAAAGATATACACAGGACCTCACACACACAACACATACACTAAAATTAATACATTCATATGTATTAATTTTATATAGGTATGTGGCCGAATATCCTTGCTTCGGTCGAGAGTGTAATCAAATATTTGATAAAATAACTTTTCTAGGCATTTCTAAGACCCGGGTTCAATTTCCGGTAGAGACACAGTTTTAATTGTGTTTTCAGTCTGAATCTGTGAGACGTTAAATATCGCCAGAATGTGGCAACTTGTTATTGGGTGCATAATACACTAACAACAATATAAATAATATAACTTGATGTATAATACATGAATATCATTATTAGATATAGGAATATTATATACCTACTGCGCAAGCGGCAAGTTTATTTATTTATTTGTTTATTATTTAATAATTAATTAATTAATTAATTAATTAATTAATTAATTTATTTATTTATTTATTTATTTATTTATTTATTTATTTATTTATTTATTTATTTATTTATTTATTTATTTATTTATTTATTTATTTATTTATTTATTTATTTTATTTACGGCGTTATCCATTTACATAAAGTTTTCACAAAAAATACATAATATAGTACATAATAATATGTGAAAATTCATATAAAAAAAATATATTTATTGCCATTTTGTTGCATTTTTCCAACTTACCAGTCCAGAGAAGCAACTTTTACATGAGAAAATATTTGAATAGTTTTTTTCTCTGTTGGGGATCGAACCCAGGACGCCCCCACAGAAGCCGAACGTCTTACCAACTGTGTCACGGCGGTCAACATAATTGGTCCCAATCATTATCTATCGGAGAGCCAAGCCACACACCAGTTTTTTGTTGTTTTTTTTTAAGTACATATAAGTACATCTTCCTACGTTCCCTAAAATATGCAAATAAATACTTGTGCTATAGGTGAACAAACAGGATTCGAACTCGCGACCACTGGATTACTAACCCAATGTGCTAACCGCTCTGCCATCGACCCATCTAAAATATGTTTGAACTTGGTACCCACCTACGTTAATATTTTTAATTTAAATGAGGTATGTATGTATTTAGTTCGATCCTGTTGAATTGACTGGAATTTCTCACATGGCGCTTCTTAATTATTATTAAAGTTCCTGTCCAATAACAAACTAATCATTCCTGTATCTCCCATAAAAATATATCTACATTTCACAATACATAACTTATAGGTACTTACCTACTCTTTATTATAATGAGATTATCTATCTGTCTATGTACCTACCTACTATATAACTATTCAAAACATATATTTCTCTTTCCTTTCAACTATCTTTCAAATTCGCTATAACAATCTTATTTATAAGTTAATTTTGGAGCCCCAGTTTTAATCACCGGTTCCCAATTTTTTTCGCCTTTTGTCCACTTAAATATACAAACCACTCAATGTTTTGCAATGTGACTATCAAGAAATCTTTGGGTCTGTTTGAAGAGGTCTGCTCCTCTGTGAAGTGGATTTACAGCTACCGCGAGGGCTTGTTCCGTGGGACTGATTGTGTATCACGATAATATGAGAAATTCTGGCGCTGTCCATCTTTTGGACCATACCAGTCCCTCCTCCGCTGCCTACTCCAACTGATAATGTCATCAGCCTCATATATTTCTCATATTCTGGTGTTCCTCACTCAGTTTATAATGGTTTTGCCTGTTATCATTCTCAGTGTCCCCATCATATTTTGTTACTTTTGACTGTGTCTGCTTATGCCTCCAAACCGTATGATCCGAATGCACAGTCCTAGGTAATGAAATACTAACTCCTAGCCTCACTGGAGTATTTAGTATTCTTAAGTAAGCATTGAAGAGACATTACTAACTAAATATTAAATACTATGCCGAACTAGATCACAATGTTTTTTTTTGTCATAACAACACAAACACATGTAACCAAGCTCAGACTGACAGCTGATGTCACGATTTTTCTGAAATTCCAACGAAATTTCAGCATCTCGTTTAGATCGCTGAATAATCTGTTTGGTATTTGATTTGACAAAATACCAAATACATGTTTGACGAAGTCGCTAAAATTATCATCCATCGAAAACATCTCGTATTTTATTATAAAACCACTCGTAAGGTTCCTCGCGATCAACCTTACTTTTTGACAGTTCGCAAATGTTAATTTACGCCAACGCTCTGCATTCGGACCTATGAGTTAGTATTTAGTTACCTAGGACTCTGCATTCGGGTCTGAGTCTTGTCAATTTTAATTGCCATGCTGCATTTTTTGAAAGTGCTATGCAGCCTATTCAGCATTATTGTAGGTTGTTGCTTGTTTGGGCTATTATAATAGCGTCGTTGGCATAGCAAACCACATAATCAATTTCCTTTCCCATTTTACCCAAATTGGAGCTATTTAGTTTCCTTCATTAGTTCATCCATTACCAGATTAAACAGGAATGGAGAAAAACTAAAGCTGTGAAAAAATTGTTGTATCTATGATTATGATGATCATTGCGCTGGCGTGGTAATCCAGTGATGACGAGTTAAAAACCCACCCTAACTGCCTCGACCGATTTCGTTCACCTACAGCATAAGCACTTATGCTTAATTAAGATAATGTAGGACGATGTATAGTAAAATGCACTTGTCTAACAAAGACATTCTATTTTAAATATTTTTTTTTTTTAAATAAATGAATATGTCCTTGTTAAACAAGTACATATACATCTTCATACGTTCCCTAAAATAAGCATAAATGCTTGTGCTATAGGTGAACGAAATCGGTCGAGGCAGGATTCGAACTCGCGACCACTGGATTACTAACCCAGCGCGCTAACCGCTCTGCCATCGACCCATCTAAATATATAAAACAAAACAATCGAACTATGGGGTTGGGGGGAAGTAATTAGGTGCGGGTCTTGTGTAAAATGTGTTTTATTGACTGAGTTAGAAGACTAAAGACTTCGCTCCACACGATCTCCCTCTTTGTTGCGCCGGACCAATTGGAATGTGTGCGAGTGTGACAGAAGAAGACGCTGCTAGTTTTAATGAATTTTATTTTGATTGTTCAAAAAGGAGCTTGTTCTCCTCGGTTGTTAAAGTTAATCAAACAGTTTTATCTTCTTCTTCTTCGTTTAATAGACCTAGTTGGTCTGTTCTTCAGAAACTTTGCCTCCTGGGATGACGAAATCAAACCATCCTTCCATCTCTTGGGTGGTCTTCCGGATAGGCGGCGGCCAGAGGAGATCTCATTCGCCGCTATATAAGCAAGTATGTCACTCTGCATCCTGGCTACGTGGTCCCTCTAATGTCTTCTTCTGGATCTACTCCACCGAACGATGTCCTCTTTCTACATTTTTTCCTTGTTTGAACATTGCGAACACTATCTCGGAGAGTTTTCATGTAAACAAATTTACTATATTTAAATAAAGTGAAATACTTTTCTACTTTCTGTACTACAAAAAGTTAAACACAATGTGAAACCACTGTATAATGTAACGAGCTTCAAGTGCTAGAATCAGAGTTATGAAATGTACCCCGACTGGGTTGTTGGCTAGTCTTGAGGATTTATTCCACACATAAATGTCATAGGATCTAAATGAAGCAATATACTGAAATTAAACTTCACCCGAATGATTCATGCTTCACGGATAAATCATGCTATGGGTAGGTAGGTGTTTGTTATTAAAATAATACTTTATTGTTTTATAATTTTATGGGAAATTCATAGATTTTTCATCATAAAAATATATGTCGGCCTTCGTGGCTCAGTTGATTGGGTATCTGACTGCTAGACTGGGTTCGACTCATGATGGAGACATAGTTTTTAATTGTGTTTTCAGTCTGATTACGATTACAGTTAATATCGTATGTCTCCAGAATGTGGCAACTCGTTATTGGGATTTGTTCTTTATTCGTTCTCATACCTGTTCTCGTTTTTCGATTCATGCTCTTTTTTCAATTCGTTCCCGTTTCTCGTTTCATTCTCGATTCGTTCCCTTTTCTCGTTTCATTCTCATTTGTCGTTTCGTTCTCTTTTTTCGTTTCGTTCCCGTTTCTCGTTACGTTCCCGTTTCTTGTTTCATTCTCGTTTCGTTCTTGTTATGTTCTCATTTCGTTCTCTTTTCTCGTTTCGTTCCCGTTTCTCGTTTCATTCTCGTTTCGTTCTCATAATATTCTCGTTTCCTTCTCTTTTCTCGTTACGTACTCGTTTCTCGTAAAATTTCGTTTGATTTTTATAGTTTTATAATATAAACACATTCTCAATCACTAAAATCAAAATCTAATAACATCGTTTTTTAGTACGATCATGATTTTTATGAGACTTGAAACAGTAAATTTTCACGTTTAAGCACAGAGCTGATATGTATGTATTGTCAAAAGTACAAATGTTCTTGGTGTTTTATGTTTTGCTATATGACATAAAAATCTTTGACATGAAGTTTAAAAAAAAACAACCGCAGATATTATTTCAAGATATTACATCGATCTCTGATGTCGGTATGTGGAAACTTGTAATTTTCTTATTAACTTCTGAACAAAAATATCCTCCTTCAATAGAAATATAACCAAAGTCTGCGGAGTTGTTTCAACAAATAGTATGTAATAATAGTAATGCATCAAATTTTATGAATATTGAGAATGTCTGCCGCTCTGGTGCGTCCCTAAATGTCTTTGTCATTTCTTGGTAAAGCAATTTGTCTGAAGGGGAAAAGTTATGATTGTTTGATGCTACAGTCCTTAATTTTGATTAGTTGAATAGAAAGTACATTTGGTTTATTTAAGTAATTCAATATTCATACTGCGACTGGTAAATTTCATGTGCAGTCGATATATTTATTTTATTTTTGAATACCGGGAATATAAAATATATGATGAATATATTTTTATAACCTTTGCTAAGTCTTACTGTAAAAACTTTATATCAAGTTCTGTACTTACCTGCAGAGCCATTTGTCATGGTATTTTGTGTATGGATGAAGATAATAATAAGATTTTCTTTGGTTTCAATCTTTGTGATTGGTTGGCAGCAAAGAGATATAGGTATCCCCTTCCTCTGTTTCGTTCGGTCCTCTTTGTAACTCGTTTCAACTAGGTATGAAATTAATTATTTCCATTATTTACAAGTAAAAAGTGTAAAAACACATTAACATAATAATTATAAAATAATCAGTCATTAATTTATCAATTAGATGGGTCGATGGCAGAGCAGTTAGCGCGCTGGGCGCCAGTGGTCGCGATTTCGAATCCTGCCTCGACCGATTTCGTTCACCTATAGCACAAGCATTTGTTTGCTTATTTTAGGGAACGTAGGAATATGTATATGTACTTGTTTAACAAGGACATATTAATAATAATAATAAAATACTTTTATTGGTTCATGCAACGTGGCGGACTTATTGCCCGCAGGCAATCTCTACCAGTCAACCACCATGGTAAATACAGTCAGTAACAGGGATAGAAGAATAAAAATAGAAAAAAAGAAAAAAAAAGAAATAAAAAATAAATAAATCATAAATTAAAAATACAAAATAAATATAAAATACAAAATATAATATATGTATAAATAAGAAGAAAAATAAGAATAAAAAAAAATACATCAGATAGATACACTATGTTTATTGGATGGAGGAGAGGAGAGGAGAAAGGAAGAGGGATAAAGGGAAAAAGACGTGAATTTGTGTTTATGTGGAAAGTGTGACATCAGACGCATTCATTTTTGTATTTAAAAAAAAAATAGTTATTGGAACCCATATAAAAGCGTAGCGGAAATAGGATGAGTGGCACCTATGGTTGAGATTCTCGCTAACGCACTATTTTAAGTTCAAAAATACACAAATAAAGATAAAACAATGGTAATCCAGAGAAAAGGAGCATGAAAATACATACCTATAATATGAAGGCAGAGTATCGAATTAATGTTAGGATATTTAGTAGTATATGAGCAGATTGTATAGGAAGTACTCTAAGATATAATGGGGAAATGTAATTCATTGATATGTTATTGTATTTCAATATTCATTGTATTTCAATATAGAAAAAATTAAAGTAAAATTATATACAAAAAACCTGGTAATATTTTTTTTTCATCATCTTTTAATGTATCAATGATCTTTTTGACGGGAGCTAGTTTTGGCGACAGTATGAGATGACCGGGAACGACGTGGTGCGAGCTGCGGAGGGCAGAGAGGACTGGAGGCGACTAGTTCTGTCCATTAGCGGCCTCATAGATCACGACCTCATAGATTGAGGAAACGAAGAAGGAGAGAGATGAGGATGTTCAACTTTCCTTGCATCGCTTCGGTGATCTTCCCACAATATTGAGAAGACTTTGCAATATTGAGAAGACTTGCTTTATCCATCTTCTTCACATGTTCCCTCCAATATCGCCATCTTTGTATGCCCCACCTTACGGTGTCATCCATAGTGCAGGTTCTTCGGATCTCATCATTGAAAGTTTTATCTCTTTTAATTGTTTTGTCCAATGTGGAGTTTAGTGTTCTCATTTCATTGGGTTATCATGATTAATTATATTTCCACCAGCGTAGTTTTCTGAGAAAATCAAGTAAATTCAAATTTGAAAAATAAGTGTATGGTTAAATTTTAATTTTTAGATCGATAAAAAAATAGAATTTAAACAGTGTTTCATACATTATAACTTCTGATCCGCTGAATGCACAAAACCTAAAATTTCAGAAAATATAGAAAATTATAGGTCTATAAAACTTTTATACTTAGAATTTTGAATTTTTGTTTTAATCAGGGGTTATCTACCTTTGAATTTATACTTTACTTTTCCATATATCTCAAAAACCATTAAAGCTGGAACCCTGAAAATTGGTATAAATATAGACAAATACAAAATATTTAATTATTTTTTTAAAGAGATGCAGAGTTTCTCAAACATTTATTATTAAGAATAAAATATTTATTTTAAATTTATGTGTTTAACTGCCTATATTTCCAAAGCAAAAAAAGCCGAAAAACCAAACTAGATAATTTAATTTTCTATATAAATATGAACATTGTAGAAGTATATATCCAACAATTTTTAGAAAAATTGAATTCAATGACAACATCGTATCATAAAATTTGTAAGGCAATATACACTACAAAATATCTCACTGAATAGTTTTATACCTACTTAATCTACAAAATTACATCATGCTGTTTTCATATTCTGGGTAGGAAAAACAAATTGACCTCCATACTATCCTATCCTGACATATATACCTACATGTTTTATATAGAAAACAAAATATCTTACAGTATTTATTAATTTGTGTTTAAGTGTTTACAGTTTGGTACGTATTTTTCAATTATACTTACATATTATCGCTATCGACATTGACAGTTGGAACTCATGTGTTAAAAGCAACTAATAATTAAAGGATATGATATTCATATTCAATAGTTTATGTGTAAAAACTTCTTTTATACCTCAACTTATGAATCTTTTATTTTCTTAGTGTAATGTTAGCAATATCGAATGTGTGGTGATTGAGTTGGACAGTTATGTGCGAGGTTGAGGTCAGTTGGAAGAGATTATCACGTTATTTTTGTTTTCATACAAAACTTTCAGAGTAGATGAGGTTAGTTTTGTTAAAGAGTTGGATAAACGTAAAGATAGGATTTTTATTACCAAAAATCTTGAATATTGTACAAAGAAATGGTCCGAGTTTCGCTTTTGTTAGCAAATAGACACGAAAAACATTTTGGACATATTGATTAAGGGATGTTTACCGCTAACGATTCATGAATCAATTCAATAAGCGCTGATGAAAGTATTTTTCCAGAACTTAATAGCGTTAGTTTAGCGTAAGTTTAGTTCGATGAAATCATATCAAATGGACAGATGTCTGGGGGTAGCTAATTAGATCTGGGTAGTATATTTTACACATATGATATTAAGGCGAAGTGATCGACTCCAAGGTGCTTTAAAGATGCTCATTACGCCATGCTCTTAAATGTTGTCTTTTAAAAATATATATTTATTATTCTTTGATTATTTGTATATTCAATTACCGTAATATTTTTTAAACAATACCTGTTTTCTACGATGTAATATCTGTAACTCAAACTTTTGAAGCTTTGAAACATGAATGTTTTTTTTCTAATGATAGGTATTTCATAAATCTATACACTGGTCCAATACATATTTACGCAGTGTTCTAATATTTTTTTTTTGTATAATCAAATAACCAAATTAAGTTCATGCGTTTGATATATTTTAAAATTGAAAAAAAAAATACCACATATCAGAATGCCGAACACATTTAAAGGTCGAATATTTTTATTATTGCATATGCGCAAACATTGGATTTTTTTCCCTGTCGGGAGTCAAAGATATTTTTTTAACAGATTTTTAATTATCTCAATAGAGACGAAGGGGTGACTTCTATGCGAAAAATGCATTGTCACCTCAGATATAAGAATTGTAGCTTTCATTATTTACAAAAAACCAATTCTCTCAATAGATGGCGTTCCAACAAAATAAATAAAAATAATAAGATTGTTGTTCATAATTTCACCCATAGATGGCTGTAGTAAAAATTCCTTATTTTCAAGCGAAAAGAATTTCAGTATTACAATATATAGAACTTTCAAAATTGAATTGGGATCTCATTAAAAGGCATAATTGGTGAACGTTGCGCAAGCGCATAAAGTGATCACGTAAACCAGCCGATGACAGGTCGTAAGCCCTGTAGGTGCCTTGATTTCCCGGTTCTCCTACAATAAATATTCCAACTTCGTCTCTATTGAGATAATTAAAAATCTGTTAAAAAAACATTTAAAGGTGGTTGACAATCAGACAGCGTATGAACCTACCTAAATACCCTCGCACTTCTATACAAAGTCTTAGGCGAGATATCAAACACTCAACAGTATAGGGCGGGAAAACGAGAGGCGGAGTTTTATTTGAGTACAGCATATATACACAGCAGAGAGTACAGCATATATGGAAAACGAGATAGGCATGATCAAATTTAATATTTTTAAAAACGTTTTTTATCTAATAAAATTTGAATTTACGACCATTGCGAAAGGCCATACCAAACTACTAGTCGTCACCTGTGAAATATCTACAGAAATACATAAATAAAATTATTTTGCGTGATGGAAGATTGGAAAAAGATATTGAAAGGAGAGTAACGGCAGGTAATAGAGTGAATGGTGCATTAAGACCGGTAATGGCTGACCCAATTATTTCGAGGCAAGCAAAGCTCGCGGTACACAATGGTATCGTCGCACCGACTCTAATGTATGCTAGTGAGACATGGACATGGCAGAAGACGTATGAAAGTAGAATTAACGCGGTTGAAATGAGGTCACTAAGACGAATGTGTGGTAAAACGATGTATGATAGAATAAGAAATGAGGATATTAGACGAGAATGTATGATTGAAAGAAATATCGTAAGTAAGATGAAAATAAATGCCCTTAGGTGGTTCGGCCACATAGAAAGAATGAGTGATGACCGTCTGACAAAAAAACTATATAAGGCTGATAAAAGAGAAACGAAAAGTAGAGGTCGGCCAAGAAAAAGTTGGCACGATCACATAAATGGGATTTTGAAAGATGGTGATGTTAGAAGTAAGAATAACAGAAGAGCGTGTATGAGACGATGTATGGACGTGAATGAAGCGAGGTATGTGTGTCAAGAGAGAGGAGTCTGGCGTTCGGTTCTATCTGCCTACCCCAAATAGGGAAATGGCGTGATGGTATGGTATGGTATGGTATGGTATGGTATGGTATGGTATGGTATGGTATGGTATGGTATGGTATGGTATGGTATGGTATGGTATGGTATGGTATGGTATGGTATGGTATTGTTTTAATTTTTTTATGGCATTTTTCGTCATACAAAGAATATGTATGTTTTCCTGTTACGTAGCAACTGATAAAACATTCTACAAAGGATGAAATATTTTATTGGTTAGGTAGTCATAGATAGCAATTCGATACTTATGTTTTTTTTTACTCTCCACACTATGGAATAGGGGAGAGTCATGATTTCGCAAAATTTAAGCGTATTTTTTTCACATCAATTTCTCGATGGGTATCATGTAGAGAATGCACACTATGAGTTTCGTCGTGATGTGTTTGTGTGTGTGGCGTATACGCTGTACGCCGTACGCCGTACGCCGTAGCATTTATCTTTTTTGTGTCCTCTCTACAGCCCAAACTATAAGTCTGATCGACTTCATATTAACATCATATGTGTAAAGTGCAAAGACCTAGAGCTGATTAGTTTTCCATAGACAACTTTTGATTTCTTCTCTATGAATTCATCATTTACGTTGTTTTTTTTTGTGTCCTCTCTGCAGCCCAAACTATAAGTCCGATTGACTTCATATTGATATCACATGTGTTAAGTCCATAAACTTAGAGCTGATTAGTTTTCCATAGACAACGGTTCATTTTTTCCCAATGTTTCTTTATGATTTCATCTATTAAAACTGAAAAAATGCTCTCACGACCTGGAAATTAGAGATATTTTAATTTGGTTTCAACTATTTATACAACACCAAGAATCTTCATAAAATTGTATTCAAAGTTGGTCAATGTTAAAAGAAAAATATTCAACGGTTTCAAAAATTATATTTTATTTAATGGATATTTGTATGAAACTTATATGTAACAAGAGAATTTTTTTATATTTGGCAATGTTCAGTTCATTGATTTCATATTGATATAAGAATATTAATAGCTTGAACTTAGAACTGATTAGCTTTTCATAGATATCATAAAATTTCTTCATATGATATCACGTGTCAACATTGTCAAAATGCTCTAACGCTCTTTGAAACAAAATTTATCTGCTTTTTTTAAAATATTTCATACAACATAAGCAGTCTTCACTATACTGCATTAATAGTTTGTCTATCTTAACATAAAAATATACTATCGGAAGAAAATTTATATTCCTGTTAGTAACATTTAGTATGAATAAAAATGTAATTAGATAAATTTCTATTTATGGAAACGTTCAGTAATTTGATTTCATGTTATAATGTAAAGAGCTTGAACATAGAACTGATTAGCTTTCCATAAATAACAAAAAAAATCTTCATATGATATCACCTGTCAAAATTTGGAAAATGCTCTCGCGTTCTTTAGAACAAAATTTATCTGCTTTTTTTAAAATATTTCATACAACATAAGCATTCTTCCCTATACTCCATTAATAGTTTGTCTATCTTAACATAAAAATATACTATCGGAAGAAAATTTATATTCCTGATAGTAACATTTAGTATGAATAAAAATGTAATTAGATAAATTTCTATGTATGGAAAAGTTCAGTAATTTGATTTCATGTTATAATGTAAAGAGCTTGAACATAGAACTGATTAGCTTTCCATAAATAACAAAAAAAATCTTCATATGATATCACCTGTCAAAATTTGGAAAATGCTCTCGCGTTCTTTAGAACAAAATTTATCTGCTTTTTTTAAAATATTTCATACAACATAAGCATTCTTCACTATACTGCATTAATAGTTTGTTTATCTTAACATAAAAATATACTATCGGAAGAAAATTTATATTCCTGATAGTAACATTTAGTATGAATAAAAATGTAATTAGATAAATTTCTATGTATGGAAACGTTCAGTAATTTGATTTCATGTTATAATGTAAAGAACTTGAACATAGAACTGATTAGCTTTCCATAGATCAAAAAAAAATCTTCATATAATATCACGTGTCAAAATTTTGAAAATGCCTTCGCGTTCTTTAAAACAAAATTTATCTGCTTTTTTTAAAATATTTCATACAACATAAGCATTCTTTACTATACTGCATTAATAGTTTGTTTATCTTAACATAAAAATATACTATCGGAAGAAAATTTATATTCCTGATAGTAACATTTAGTATGAATAAAAATGTAATTAGATAAATTTCTATGTATGGAAACGTTCAGTAATTTGATTTCATGTTATAATGTAAAGAGCTTGAAAATAGAACTGATAAGCTTTCCATAAATAACAAAAAAATTCTTCATAAGATATCACCTGTCAAAATTTGGAAAATGCTCTTGCGTTCTTTAAAACAAAATTTATCTACTTTTTTTAAAATATTTCATACAACATAAGCATTCTACACCATACTGCATTAAAATTTTGTCTATCTTATCATAAAAATATACTATCGGAAGAAAATTTATATTCCTGATAGTAACATTTAGTATGAATAAAAATGTAATTAGATAAATTTCTATGTATGGAAAAGTTCAGTAATTTGATTTCATGTTATAATGTAAAGAGCTTGAACATATAACTGATTAGCTTTCCATAAATAACAAAAAAAATCTTCATAAGATATCACCTGTCAAAATTTGGAAAATGCTCTTGCGTTCTTTAAAACAAAATTTATCTACTTTTTTTAAAATATTTCATACAACATAAGCATTCTACACCATACTGCATTAAAATTTTGTCTATCTTATCATAAAAATATACTATCGGAAGAAAATTTATATTCCTGATAGTAACATTTAGTATGAATAAAAATGTAATTAGATAAATTTCTATGTATGGAAAAGTTCAGTAATTTGATTTCATGTTATAATGTAAAGAGCTTGAACATAGAACTGATTAGCTTTCCATAAATAACAAAAAAATTCTTCATATGATATCACCTGTCAAAATTTGGAAAATACTCTTGCGTTCTTTAAAACAAAATTTATCTGCTTTTTTAAAAATATTTCATACAACATAAGCATTCTTCACTATACTGCATTAATAGTTTGTCTATCTTAACATAAAAATATACTATCGGAAGAAAATTTATATTCCTGATAGTAACATTTAGTATGAATAAAAATGTAATTAGATAAATTTCTATGTATGGAAACGTTCAGTAATTTGATTTCATGTTATAATGTAAAGAGCTTGAACATAGAACTGATTAGCTTTCCATAAATAACTAAAAATTCTTCATATAATATCACGTGTCAAAATTTTGAAAATGCTCTCGCGTTCTTTAAATCAAAATTTATCTGCTTTTTTTAAAATATTTCATACAACATAAGCATTCTTCACTATACTGCATTAATAGTCTGTTTATCTTAACATAAAAATATACTATCGGAAGAAAATTTATATTCCTGATAGTAACATCAAAAGTAGTATGAATAAAAATGTAATTAGATAAATTTCTATGTATGGAAAAGTTCAGTAATTTGATTTCATGTTATAATGTAAAGAGCTTGAACATAGAACTGATTAGCTTTCCATAAATAACAAAAAAATTCTTCATATGATATCACCTGTCAAAATTTGGAAAATACTCTTGCGTTCTTTAAAACAAAATTTATGTGCTTTTTTAAAAATATTTCATACAACATAAGCATTCTTCACTATACTGCATTAATAGTTTGTCTATCTTAACATAAAAATATACTATCGGAAGAAAATTTATAAACTATTAAATATTTATATATTTACATTTAGTATGAATAAAAATGAAATTAGATAAATTTCTATGTATGGAAACGTTCAGTAATTTGATTTCATGTTATAATGTAAAGAGCTTGAACATAGAACTGATTAGCTTTCCATAAATAACAAAAAAATCTTCATATGATATCACGTGTCAAAATTATGAAAATGCTCTCGCGTTCTTTAAATCAAAATTTATCTGCTTTTTTTAAAATATTTCATACAACATAAGCATTCTTCACTATACGGCATTAATAGTTTGTCTATCTTAACATGAAAATATACTATCGTTAGAAAATTTATATTCCTGGTAGTAAAATTTAGAATGAATAAAATATTTCATTGTCAATATTTGTGGTGTGGAGAGTTTAGTGTTGGCCACAACCCACTCGTTTTAATAATATATTCTACGGAAAGAATCGAAGTATATCTGTATCACTCGAATGCATTCAAAATCACTGTCCGTACTGTTTTTGTCAACATCAGTAGTTTAGGTACTAGTATGATAGTTTTAACCAAAGACCTTATATACATTATTATAAGGTCTTTGGTTTTAACACAAGATTGAAGGATTTTTTTTTTAACTAGTTGCATGTAACACATGAGATCCAACTGTCGATAGCGATAGTATGTATAGTTGAAGAATACATATGTACCAAACTATAAACCCATAGATACAAATTATTGAATATTTTCAGATATTTTGTTTTCTATACAACATATGTAGGTATGTATGTCAAGATAGGATAGTATGGAGGAAGATCCTTTTTCCTACCCAGAATATGCAAATAGCATGATGGTATGTATGTATGTTTGGAGTCGAAGTATCAAACTATTAAGTCTTCTTACATATTGTGTATAGGCGACTGCCATACAAAATGTATGAAGCGATGTCGTCACTAAATTCAATTTTTAAAAAAATTGTTAAAAAATAATTGAGATCTTCTACTACATTGCTAATATTTTTTATAGAGAATTAAATTATCTAGTTGGGGTGTTTCGGCTTTTTTCGATAATTGTAAAAGTTTTGGAAATATAGGCAGTTAAACTCATAAATTTATCATAAAAAAAATATTTTTCTTAATAAAAAATGTTTGAGAAACCCTGGAATTTTTTTGAAAAAACTAATTTGAGATTTTGTATTTGTCTATGTTTGTACCAATTTTCAGCGTTCTAGCGTTTATGGTTTCTGAGATATATGGAAAAATAAAATAAAAATTCAAAAGTTGATAACCCCTGACTGAAACAAAAATTCAAAATTCCGACTATAAAAGTTTTGTAGGCCTGTAACTGTTTATATATTCTGAAATTTTAGGCTCTGTTTATTGAGCGGATCAAAAGTTATAAGGGGGGGACGGACACACAGACACACACACAGACACACACACAGACACACACACAGACACACACACAGACACACACACAGACACACACACACACAGACACACGAAATGTTCTACTCCGAATTCTGAGTAAATCCGTGTATGGAACATATATGCTGCGAAGCCTCTAAGTTGGTGTTTTTTGACTTCAAAGTTGGAAAAGCCGTGAAAAAAGTAGACCTCTCCATACAATTCTCGCGTATTCTGGCTTGATACATTGTCGATATGTTAAGAGAACAAAGTTCTCCTGAACAAATCGACAGTTGGATTAAGCAATATTACGACCGCTGCTGGATATCAGAAATTATTCCAGGTAGGTACTGAATTATATATCTCATAGGGATTTTGTCGTGTCGTTACCTCTGACCCTATGTTATTTGTTTTTCATCAATATTAGTTAAGAGTTTCCACAAGACTATCCCAACTTCATAAATTACACAGTTTATTATCACAAGAAATTGGTTTGTTGAACTCGTGAGCCTAACTTGAATGGCCCTTGTGATAAAATTAAGATTATATTTTTCACATAAATTGACTATGTTTTGAAAACGTGGAATCTCGACTGTATGCTTTTTTTCTATTTCTCGTATAATGTCTCTCTTCTACATTCACACAGTTACACTCTTCTTCTGAGAAACTTACTTACGAAACTGCTTCCACCAACATCAGGACTTTGTCAAATACTAATTTAACAAGAATACAATAACAAGTTGCCACATTCTGGACTATATTTATCGTCTCACAGATCCAGACTAAAAATATAAATTAAAACTGTCGTTATTAACTTTTAAAAACCTACCTTTCTGTGGCTTTTTGTGAAGACTCGTACAATCGAGTGTTTTTAAGGCGACGGGATAGTCTCTAAGGTACTACTTTATTGATGCTTATTACTCCAATTTTTTCGTGGATTTATTTTATCCATAACTCAAAACTTATGAGGCCTAGAAACATTAATGTTTTTTTAAATGATAGGTATTTTATAAATCTAAAAATGATAGGTATTTTATAAATGATTGGTATTTTATAAATCTAAAAACTTTAACGCAATGTTCTACCTTTTTTGTAAAATGAATTACTTACTTTAACCATGAAATGTCACGCTCTATTTAACTACAACTAGTTGCATGTAACACATGGGATCCAACTGTCGACAGCGATAGTATGTATAGTTGAAGAATAAGTACCAAACCCATAAATACAAATTATTTATTATTTTATGATATTTAGTTTTCTATACAACACATGTACCTAGGTAGTCAAGATAGGATAGTATGGAGGTCAGTCTTTTTTTCCTACCCGGAATATGAAAACAGCATGATGGTATATGTATATTGTATGTTTAGAGATGAAGTATCAAACTATTAAGTCTTCTTTGATATTGTGTATAGGTGACTACCATACAAATTGTATGAAGCGATGTCGTCACTAAATTCAATTTTTATAAAAATTGTTAAAAAAAATTTGAGATGTACTGCTACAATGTTAATATTTTTTATATAAAATTAAATTATCTAGTTGGGGTGTTTCGGCTTTTTTCGATATTTAAAAAAAAAATGGAAATATAGGCAGTTAAACTCATAAATTTATCATAAAAAAAATACTTTTCTTAATAAAAAATGTTTGAGAAACCCTGGAATTTTTTTGAAAAAACTAATTTGAGATTTTGTATTTGTCTATGTTTATACCAATTTTCAGCGTTCTACCTTTTATGGTTTCTGAGATATAGGGAAAAATAAAATAAAAATTCAAAAGTTGACAACCCCTGACTGAAACAAAAATTCAAAATTCCGAGTATAAAAGTTTTGTAGGCCTGTAACTGTTTATATATTCTGAAATTTTAGGCTCTGTAAATTGAGCGGATCAAAAGTTATAAGGGGGGGACGGACACACACACACACAGACATACACACACACACACACACACAGACACACACACACACATACAGACACACGAAATGTTCTACTCCGAATTCTGAGTAAATCCGTGTATGGAACATATATGCTGCGAAGCCTCTAAGTTGGTGTTTTTTGACTTCAAAGTTGGAAAAGCCGTGAAAAAAGTAGACCTCTCCATACAATTCTCGCGTATTCTGGCTTGATACATTGTCGATATGTTAAGAGAACAAAGTTCTCCTGAACAAATCGACAGTTGGATAATTCGGGCGCGCACGATTGTAATATTTAAGGACGTACATTCTCATACTAGTTGCATGTAACACATGAGATCCAACTGTCGATAGCGATAGTATGTATAGTTGAAGAATAAGAATCAAACTATAAACCCATAAATCCAAATTATTGAAAATTTTAACACATGTTGGTATGTTTGTCAAGATAGGACAGTATGGAGGTCAGTCCTGTTTTCCTACCCGGAATATGAAAACAGCATGATGGTTCTGTATGTATGTTTGGAGATTAAGTACCTATCAAACTATTAAGTCTTCTTACATATAGATATTGTGTATAGGCGACTGCCCTACAAATTGTATGAAGCAATGTCGTCACTACATTCAATTTTTATAAAAATTGTTAAAAAAAGTTTGAGATGTGCTAATACAATGTTTATATTTTTTATAGAAAATTGAATTATCTAGTTGGGGTGTTTCGGCTTTTTTCGATATTTTAAAAAAAAAATTAAAATTAAGGCAGTTAAACTCATAGATTTATCATAAAAAAAATATTTTTCTTAATAAAAAATGTTTGAGAAACCCTGGAATTTTTTTGAATAAATTAATTTGAGATTTTGTATTTGTCTATATTGGTACCAATTTTCAGCGTTCTAGCTTTTATGGTTTCTGAGATATAGGGAAAAATAAAATAAAAATTCAAAAGTTGATAACCCCTGACTGAAACAAAAATTCAAAATTCCGAGTATAAAAGTTTTGTAGACCTGTAACTGTTTATATATTCTGAAATTTTAGGCTCTGTAAATTGAGCGGATCAAAAGTTATAAGGGGGGGGGGGACACACACACACAGACATACACACACACAGACACACACACACAGACACACACAGACACACACACACACACACACACACAGACACACGAAATGTTCTACTCCGAATTCTGAGTAAATCCGTGTATGGAACATATATGCTGCGAAGCCTCTAAGTTGGTGTTTTTTGACTTCAAAGTTGGAAAAGCCGTGAAAAAAGTAGACCTCTCCATACAATTCTCGCGTATTCTGGCTTGATACATTGTCGATATGTTAAGAGAACAAAGTTCTCCTGAACAAATCGACAGTTGGAAAATTGTTTCAAAGTTAGCATTTGACCCTCCTACATATTATCCTTACCCTGCGCCTTAAAGATAAATACTAGTTGCATGTAACACATGAGATCCAACTGTCGATAGCGATAGTATGTATAGTTGAAGAATAAAAATCAAACTATAAACCCATAAATCCAAATTATTGAAAATTTTAACACATGTTGGTATGTATGTCAAGATAGGACAGTATGGAGGTCAGTCCTCTTTTCCTTCCCGGAATATGAAAACAGCATGATGGTTCTGTATGTATGTTTGGATATTACTAGTTGCATGTAACACATGAGATCCAACTGTCGACAGCGATAGTATGTATAGTTGAAGAATAAGTACCAAACCCATAAATACAAATTATTTATTATTTTATATTTAGTTTTCTATACAACACATGTACCTAGGTAGTCAAGATAGGATAGTATGGAGGTCAGTCTTTTTTTCCTACCCGGAATATGAAAACAGCATGATGGTATATGTATATTGTATGTTTAGAGATGAAGTATCAAACTATTAAGTCTTCTTTGATATTGTGTATAGGTGACTACCATACAAATTGTATGAAGCGATGTCGTCACTAAATTAAATTTTTATAAAAATTGTTAAAAAAATTTGAGATGTACTGCTACAATGTTAATATTTTTTATATAAAATTAAATTACCTAGTTGGGGTGTTTCGGCTTTTTTCGATATTTAAAAAAAAAATGGAAATATAGGCAGTTAAACTCATAAATTTATCATAAAAAAAATACTTTTCTTAATAAAAAATGTTTGAGAAACCCTGGAATTTTTTTGAAAAAACTAATTTGAGATTTTGTATTTGTCTATGTTTATACCAATTTTCAGCGTTCTAGCTTTTATGGTTTCTGAGATATAGGGAAAAATGAAATAAAAATTCAAAAGTTAATAACCCCTGACTGAAACAAAAATTCAAAATTCCGAGTATAAAAGTTTTGTAGGCCTGTAACTGTTTATATATTCTGAAATTTTAGGCTCTGTAAATTGAGCGGATCAAAAGTTATAAGGGGGGACGGACACACACACACAGACATACACACACACACACACACACACACACACACACACACACACACACACACACACACACACACAGACACACACACACACACAGACACACGAAATGTTCTACTCCGAATTCTGAGTAAATCCGTGTATGGAACATATATGCTGCGAAGCCTCTAAGTTGGTGTTTTTTGACTTCAAAGTTGGAAAAGCCGTGAAAAAAGTAGACCTCTCCATACAATTCTCGCGTATTCTGGCTTGATACATTGTCGATATGTTAAGAGAACAAAGTTCTCCTGAACAAATCGACAGTTGGAATATTCAATAATGCTGACTGACTAAATAGTTACATAATTGGAAATAAAAGTGTGACTTATTTCAACACGTATTGAGTAAATACAAATTGGTATGGATGAATCCACTCCAATAGGTAATTGTCCGTGCAGAAGTGGCCTGAATATTATATATACTCATGTTTGTTGTAGTTTCTTTCCTTTGTGAACCAGATCATCTATTTACTCAATCTTTATATTTTTGTTATTTAAACAAGTACCTACACTTGAACACCTCGACACAAGTTATCCTAATGTTAAATTTTTTTCGTTATCCTCCTTGGCCTCTATTCTGAGGATGAAGATGCTTACACTTAATCATGGTCATTATCGTCATTGGTAAGCCGAAGGTCTTCAGTGATTGAAGATCCTCAAGCGGACTATGCAGAGTTTATCGGATTACTGAACGACTTCTGGATCTTCTACCCTCCACGCTTCCTATTGGGACGAGCTCATCGAGGTTATCAGGGGCCCTTTTGGAAATAATACTGAATGATGCATTGTTGAATAGACAGATAACCGATTGGCAATCCTTTACCTGTATTTCATTTAATATGGAAACATGGGAGACATTCTTCTAGCAGTATTCGAAACATTCTTCGCCTACTCAAAAATTTTAAAATTAATTTGAAATCGTCTGAATTACGAATTGGATAAACCGACTTAGGTACTAAAATGGCGGTTTAAATGACTAAGGGTCGTATTACAAGAGTTATTTGAGAAAAATGTTAGAAAAGGTAAGGTCCCGTACTGCTAGAATACTGCTTACGGGACCTCATTTTTTTCTTATATTATACTTAAATAACTCTCGTAATACGACCCTTTTAGTATAACGGGTCATCAACGGTATTCACAAAAGCTATAGAGGGATCCATTGCAGTATTCGAGAGAAGGATCTTCAGAACAATTTACGGTCCCGTGGGAGATACTGATGATTGGTGTAGTCTATATAACAGAGAACTAGATGACATATATGCAGAGCCTGATGTGATCAGTTTCATCAAGGTGGGACGCCTGAGATGGGTTGGGGACACAAGCAGAATGGAATCTTCTTATCAGAAACTAGATAACCAAGGCTTCATAAAGGCGAGAACGGAAGAGATTGCTGGATTCAGCCAAGACCCACCCAGGACTGTCGAGCTTTAGGTAAACAAAAATCACCCTTGATGATAAATATTTCAGTATAAGTTCCATCCATATACACCATTCACACATAACATATTGACAAAATTCATCGTGTGAACTCTGCAACTACATGATACCGGTTGAGAAATCGATGTCAAAAATACGTCTATAATTGTGAAATCATAAATCTCCATTATTCCACAGTAGTGGAGAGTGGGGGTTCAATAATCATGTATTTTCCACGCAATTTCTCACAATACGGCTTTAGTTATGACTAGCTCGCAAGTACATAGGTCCCTTCATACATTAATGTTGAAATACACACTTATATCTTAGGCGACAGTTACACGTAAAGTATTTACTGTGATCCATCGATTCAATATTTATTGATGGACGTCAGTATTTATTGTAAAAAAGCGGTGATAGCCCAGCGGTAAGGTCGTCGCCTCACATGCGATCTAATTTGTCTGGTTCCCCTTTCTAAGGGTTACGAAGGTCAGATGGCAGTCGCTTCAATGTAATAACCAGACTCGCCTATTCTAGGATCATGGTCAAAGCGTACCCCGATAGAAACGGGATAAAAGCGCTTAGGGGGTAAAGAAGACACCAGCTTACACACAAAGCATTTATTACGTCAGTATTGTGTCCGGTTTCTTGCTGAATACACGTTGAAATGGACACAGAGCTAAAAATTAAAGCCTGTGTGGCTATTATTTTAGCAATTGGTTTAAAAAAAAAAGTTAAAAGAAATCGATGGACAAAAAATTGGTAACAACAAAGAGAAAGGTTCACCCTTTTGAATTTAATGACTGAAGTTTAACTACATGGCGAAATGAATGATTACGAAAATTATTTTCGAATGCCGGAAATCTGCTTTGAAGAACTTCTAACAATGGTAACCCCATTTTTAACAAAACATGATACAGTGATTAGAAAATATTAAAAAAAAAAAATATATAATTTTACCGAGAGAAAAATTAGCATAAACTTTGTATTGTTTGTCAACAGGAAGGAACTTTAAAGACATAAGGTTTTCGGCTGCTGGCTCTTGAGCATTTAGAGTTTAGTATTTTTTTGAGTTTCTCCCGCTAGTTCGAGCGTAAAATGTTAATTTTTTTCTTAACATCATCAATCGTGGCATCACTTTTCATTTTTTGGAAAATTTTCAGTAATTTTTGCAGTGCTTCTCCTTTTTTTTATAACATTTTTGTAATCTTTTGAGGAACTATCCCATACCTCCGGTAGTACTTTTAAATTTAGGATTAACTCTCTTTAAACTTCCTGATTTCTAGTCAAGAGGGCGCGAGACGGGCACAACGAGGGCGCCTCTACTTCTGTGAGATCCAAAAAACCGTCCGCCTTCATCGCTAGCGTAATGCGTACTAATGTGATAAATATTGACGGAAGATTACACGATCAATATTTATCACAATCCGAAGGGTCGTCAATACGGAATTAAGAAATCTAGAAATCCATGAATAAATATTGACATCCATCAATACGCTAGACTAGACGTTCAGTAAATACCACGATACATCAGTATTTATTGGCGGATCACAGTAAATACCTTACGTGTAACTGTCGCCTTATAGTACAGACACCATGCAATTCATCCGAGCTTATGAATTATAGGTATGGAATTTGAATAAATCATTTGGACAAGCAATGTGTGAAGTGATAAAATTATTGTTACCTACTCGTTTAAGTGCGAATGAACTTTAAGTGCTTTAAGTTTATTTTTTTAACTCGTCAGTTATGCGGTAGCTACTACATAAGTATCGATACAAATATCTTTGATTGGTAAGCATAAAAATAATTCTGATTTATGCCCATTTGCGTTTGAAATATGTAAAAATACTTAGTAAAATAATACAATTTACAAATTCCAAATACACATTTAAAAGATTAATTTATCTTTGTCTATCTAACTAGGAAAAAATCCTTTTTCAAGATATATCTTCTTCTTCCGCTTTAGTATGGACTGTGTCCTGTTACTCTCGGAGTCTGCTCTTGTGAGGTGGACGTCCAACTATCCCTCCAACTATGTTGCCAAACCATCTCAATGTTCAATTTCATTCTACTAATGACATCTTGATTTTTTTTCTTTCCTGATGTCTTCTTGCCTTGTCATATTATATAGTTATTAATTAATGGTAATTATTGAGGCAAAAATAAAAACAACTTGTCCGTCTTAAAAGGACCATGTTCATGCTGTGTTGCAGGAGAACAAGCTCCCAGCAGCTGATTTTCATCTCTTATTGTCCATTTCTTCTAACAAACTTAAGCAAAGTAAAGTTTTTTTTGAACCTTAATTAGATGAAATCAGCATACTTTTATTCGTCGTGTTTTTATTTTTCAGTAAACCTAACGGCAAGCTTCTGTGCATACGATTTAAAGCTGATTGGTAACCAAAGGGGTTACCAATCGAAAGTAGTTAGTAACCAGAGTGGTTACTATTAAATATATGTGGTAACCAGAGGGGTTACCAGTAAAGAGAGTTTACTATATCCCAAGTGGATATGATTTGAAATAAGAACACAAGGGCAGTGGTTGAGAGAGAAGAAGAAAGAATGGTCAAAAGTAACAATGAGTATATTGATCACAATTAATAGTTGGCTTAAAGGTAAATTTACAATTGATGAAATAACTTACAAAGGAACTTTCTCACGATGAGTAGGTATAACGAGCGAGTTAGCGGGTGTGTTCGAAGTGTCCGAATCTTCGCATGGTGAAGTACCATCGTGCTCGCGAGGTCGAGAGATGACCGGTGGTCGAGAGACGAAGTGTCGGCGAGACGGCGTGGTCGAGAACGGCGGCGTGATGTGACGAATCGAAGTGACGGAAATACGGAAATGAAGTGACGAAGTGTACAAGTGTAGACTCCCTTAAATAGTGCTGCGCTGGGGGTAGCAAGTTCAATGTCCTCGAACTTTCTAGACTTATTTATTTGAAGTGTCATACCCAGTTGAGGAGTATTGTCACTTGTTTGACGTTGCGGGCGATGAACTCGGCCTAGCGATAAACAAATGTACTTGCCGTCGCTAGGCGCGCGCTCGAAAGAAATTTCGAGATGTGGTCTGCCACATTCCTCCCCTCCAAGTGGTATCGAAGATGGCACGATACCTTGGTAGAACGTCATGGTGTGGCTGAGTTGAGGCAGTCGTTGCTGAAGTTTTTTGTAGTCATTACAATTTTGGAGAGATGGTTAGACTTGTGTTTGTTGGACTGTTGCCTAGTTGCTGATGATGATTGCGACGGATCAAGATGTGATTGCTTTGGAAACAGTGTTCCCGTTCAGCCCGTTGACAATTGCAGTGTGTCGGTGAGGCTTGTTAGTACACAAAGCTGTGGAGTCCGTGGAGTCAGTGTAGTCCGTGGAGTCCGATAAGCTGTGCAGTGTAATTGGCATCTAAACATTCTTGTCGAATTTGCAGAACTGTGCAGTTGGCTTGCGTTGGCGTTTTCGAAGTTTTCGTTGACTGTCGTCGTGTTGACAGCGTGTGTTGACAGTGACGTGTTGACAGCGTCGTGTTGACCGTGTCGTGTAGACGTCGTGTTGTCATGGTTGAGCAGTTCCTTGGTATGCGAGACAGAGTGCGAGTCATAAGCATAACACGAAGGATGGGACAGCGTCCCAACAAAATCATTCCTCGTTCAAAGACGTGCGTAGCGATGAGACGAGGTGAGTTTTTGTGTGCTCGAGATGTGTGCGTGCGTTCAAATTTGGGTGTCCGACAGCTATGGAGTAGTTCTCCAGCGTTGAAGTTGCGGCGTGTCTGTTGCGTTAGACAGCTTTGGAGAATGTAGTTCTCCAGTGGGGCCTGTGTGTGCATTCTTTGCCGCGCATCAAGTGAGTCTGATGTCTTTGGGAATACGTGCCAGTATAGCGAGTTGTAGCGTGTCGGTGTTGCTCTTGGTTGCTGATGAAAACCATTTGTTGCTGATGTTGTCCATCTTGATTTGGTGCCGTTGCCAATGTTGTTCATCTTGATTTGGTGCCGTTGACAATGTTTGCCATCTTGATTTATCGATGTTGATAATGTCGCTGTCCATCTTGGTTCGATGCTGTAGACTTTACTATGGACCATCATTGTTTGATGATGACGATGATGATGAATGTTGTTCATCTTGCTTCTATAGTTGTACATGGTAAACGCAGTTGACAGTTGTAAATTTTAAATTCTCAAAATATAAACAGTTACAATTGTAGCAAGCGAATATATAAAATAATGTTGGTTGCATGTTGCAAAAATATAATATGTACAATGATAAGTATTTGTTAATAATAATTAAGTTGATTACAATATATTTTAGAAGTGAAGATAAATTTAAGTATCTAATTAGGTATACAATGCAACAAAAAAATAATATGAATTTCAGCAAAGTCCAAAAATGTTTAAAATATTCTATTTGTAATAGGTAAATATTGAAATGTGTCTAAGTATAAAAATGCTTTGCAAGTTTCAAAGTATAAAAGGTATTTAAAGCAAAATTACAAAGTATGAAATAGGTAAGTTAAGTATTTCACGAAATTAGTACCTATTTGATATATTAAATAGTGATAATTTAATTAATTATTTGCGAGCTCCTTTGATATAAAAACATATTTCTGATTGCAATGAATTTAAATAACGTACGTAAATATCTTGTTAGCAAAAACTTAGATTGTCGCTCGGTAGATGGTGTTTATTGAAAACTTAATTTTTCTACCGCTAGTTGAAATTTTGAAAGATTAGTCACGAGCCGTAATCGCGTTGTTTACTTATTAAAAATAACAAAATTGAAGTTTTATCGTTTAAAACCGAAAACTTTCGATGGATATTTGTTTAAACAGTGAAATTACTATATCAAGATTACTTAAATGTTCTGTAGCACGCGTAAAACTGTATGCAAAATATAAAATTAATAATTTTTGTCACTTCAGTATTATTGTTGTGCATGAGAATTTTTTGTCGCGATGTATGTGAAAAATATTTTTAGTTCCGTGAATTATGTGAAAAGAATATAACTAAATTCGGAAGTGCGGTTTTGTTTATGTATATCGCGATTGTCGGAGTATTTTTTTACTAAAGCAGTGCCGTACAGAAAATTTTTTAACAGTGTTTGTTTATGTGAAATTATAAAGTGGGTACCAATATATACCTTTGTTTACAATCTCAGAATAAAATGAATGTGTACTATGCATGTGTTATTTGAATGCAACATTTATGACAAAGAATAACTAAAAACCGAGAAGCGCGGGTGATTTTTAAACGCGATTGCATAGAATTAAGCGCGATTGTTTCGCGGGTGTAGTGTAGTGTACCCATCGTGAGAGATTCAAAAACCAATTCGTTCTTTTTCTAAGCTAGGAAAAGAAAAGGAGTGATCTGAGGAAAATCGGTAAGTGTTGTTTAATGTTATTGTAAGGAAAAATACCACTGTTGTGAATGCATATTTATCGTTTTTCGGCCTCGGGCCAGTACTAGATAAATACCGATGTTTTGTAAATACCAGTAGCTGTGAAGCTTAGCTGTTAAGCTGTTTGGTAACGATTGTGTTCATATTCACGTTTTCAGGGTCACCAATGAAGCTGATCGGTAACCGGAGGGGTTACCAATCAACAGTAGTTAGTAACCAGAGTGGTTACTATTAAATATATGTGGTAACCAGAGGGGTTACCAGTAAAGAGAGTTTACTATATCCCAAGTGGATATGATTTGAAATAAGAACACAAGGGCAGTGGTTGAGAGAGAAGAAGAAAGAATGGTCAAAAGTAACAATGAGTATATTGATCACAATTAATAGTTGGCTTAAAGGTAAATTTACAATTGATGAAATAACTTACAAAGGAACTTTCTCACGATGAGTAGGTATAACGAGCGAGTTAGCGGGTGTGTTCGAAGTGTCCGAATCTTCGCATGGTGAAGTACCATCGTGCTCGCGAGGTCGAGAGATGACCGGTGGTCGAGAGACGAAGTGTCGGCGAGACGGCGTGGTCGAGAACGGCGGCGTGATGTGACGAATCGAAGTGACGGAAATACGGAAATGAAGTGACGAAGTGTACAAGTGTAGACTCCCTTAAATAGTGCTGCGCTGGGGGTAGCAAGTTCAATGTCCTCGAACTTTCTAGACTTATTTATTTGAAGTGTCATACCCAGTTGAGGAGTATTGTTACTTGTTTGATATTGCGGGCGATGAACTCGGCCTAGCGATAAACAAATGTACTTGCCGTCGCTAGGCGCGCGCTCGAAAGAAATTTCGAGATGTGGTCTGCCACAGATTTATCACCAAGGTAAAATTTTGAAGAATGTTTTGGTACAATGTTTTGAATACTTTTGTAGTGTTGGGTAAACACCACGTTGACATAAGGTACGCACTAATTCATCTCAACTGACTTGTGCTACTTTATCAGTCAATATTCAGCTGAATGATCATCATATTGATCAAACAATTAATGACTTAGTCTTCAAAACTACAGTTGCTGTCCAATAATTTTCGTTTCTGAGAATTGTGAACTTTATTACTAGATATGTGTTATATACTTGCGTGATGAGTTTAAATTTGAAGGTCGTCACAACTCCAAAAGAAATATTGGTAAAGGCAACTTTAGATTGCAAAAATATTGACGGCCTTCGTGGCTCAGTTGGTTAGGTATCTGTCTGCTGATCCTAAGGCCCCGGGTTCGATTCTCGGTGGAGGCAAAAATTTTAATAGTGTTTTCAGTCAGGATCTGTAAGACGATTAATATCTTGAGTCTCCAGAAGGTGGCAACTTGTTATTGGGCGCATGTTAAATTAATGTTTGACATAGTACCTGTAAGTTGTCAGAAAAGTCAGACCAATGCGGCATGCTCCATTACAAGGATGCAGCATTGATCAAGATGGATGCAAGACTAAACCTGCAAGACGAAAAGAAATACAATATAACGTTTCATGCTCTTGGAAAATATCGATTATGAATCCAGAATAATTTCCAGCAAAATATGCACCACTACGACTCTACCAAACTTTGAGCCACATAATGAATAAATAAATAATAAATAAATAATGAACACTTCCCTGCACCCTACGCAAGTGGCGAGTTTATTGCCGTATGGCAATTTCTTCCAACTAACCAGTGTTTCCAGCCCAGAGAAGCAATATTTGCGTGAGAAATGAATTTAAATAAATTTCTCCTCTGCTGGGAATCGAACCCAGGACGCCCGCGCAGAAACCGAGCGGCTTAACAACTGTGCTTAACAACTTAGTTATTGTCCGAGGAAATAAAAAAAAAATATAAGTATTAAAAAGTAGTAAACAAATTTAATGTTTTTTTTACAGGTCCATTGTTTTATTTCACTAAATATGTTGAATACGTAATTTATTAAAAAAAAAATTACGACTATTTGCAAACTTTGAATATCTTACTAACATCTTGTTTCATGTTATGTTATAATTAATCGCACCATTAGCAAGATGAGTGAAAATGTGTTTATCTATTTTCTTGTTAATTTATTAATGATTTTCATAAATCACAGAAAATGCTTACGCATATAGTTGAAACAAGTGTCGTACATTGTATTAAATCAATTTTGATGTAATATCCAACTGAGATCTCAAACCAAAACATGACATCGTTTTTGTAACTTAATTTAATGTAAAGATGAAATTAATTTCTTTACTGCAGCACAAGAATTATTAGTATATTAATACAATTATATAATTATTTACAAATGTTTGAATCGCCTTTTAATGATTTAGGATCATTCCAAAGACGCTGGTTTTATGCTCAGCTTTCAAACAAAACTTTCAACAAGTGTCTCAAGTTTTCATTTATTTATGTAATCTTGCGTTTTAGATAATTGAGTTGATTTTTTTTTAGTTTGAGAAATGTAGGTAAAATAAAAATAGATGCAATCAGGAATTGACAACTTTTGGGGAAGAAAAAAAATGAGAATGTGGTCGTTTCATTACAACTTTGGCCACCGAAGTGCTCTGAAATCGACTGGTGTATTTATTGTCAAAAAATACTTTATAACGTTTTATGTACCTACCTAAAGTCTAGTGTATCTACCTGAAGTCTAGTGTATCTACCTACCTAAAGTCTAGTGTATCTACCTAAAGTCTAGTGTATCTACCCTAAAGTCTAGTGTATCTACCTAAAGTCTAGTGTGTCTACCTAAAGTCTATTGTATCTACCTAAAGTCTAGTGTATCAACCTAAAGTTTAGTGTATTTACCTAAAGATGAACAGTATTGTGGGTTGAAAAAAAGTTTTTATTGAATTTCGAAACGCTTTAGTGCCTATTGTGATGTGAAAAAAAACGCAAAAAGAAATTGAAATCGTTTTGAAAATTTAATATGTATATTTTTTTCGTTAAACTTTTAAGATAAACAGGTTTTAGGTTTTAGTTCTTGACAATAACCCACAAAAAATGAATTCTACTCAAATAGCTATATTTTCCGTTCTCGCGACGTCTTAGAAAATTTACGTCTTAGGTTAGGTTTTGAAAATGATTTCTAGATAAGACACTCCTGCACTTGCCCAATATGTTTGTGTCGGAGTGCCACTATATGTTAAGTGTTTAGTTCCTGTCAGTTAGAATTTAGTGTTTTTTGTTGTAATTTTTATTTTCGACTAGAAAGTTGTGTAATAATTATAATGAAAGCGATTCGTGTTAAGGCGGATTTAAGGTCGATTTTTTCATGGCGTTGTTCTTCACTTTACAATGGACAACCTTTCCGCACTAAAATAGCGTTTTGAATTTCAAAAATAAAAGTTTTTCTATCCACCCACGTAAAAGTATTAATTTTATTAAGTTTCATGTTATAGTTACTCACTCGTATTCACTTTCATTTTCGATATAAACCAGCGCAGCAGTGAATACAATATATAATATACCTACCTAGTCTAAATCCAGTTGAAGATTTTGCCTTTACAAATCAATTATCATAATTATTATGTTCGGGATGCCAATGACCCGTTTCGTAAGCGAAACAAACATCCTTACAGGTCCATGTGTGTATGAAAATATTAACATTTTTTGAAATCGAAAAAGAAGAGTCCCTTAGATGAGGTATGATCGGTCCGTGCGCCCTAATTATACGTGTGCCCGGGGCATTCCTCCGCTAAAACAAACGATGTATAAATATAATGGTCCTTAATTCAATTATAATTCGTGAATTTGATCATGTTTATATTTGATTTATAAACAGCCCCCTTAAAAACGCCAAAAGATTACATGTTACACAGAGTATCACGTCCTTATTATTAGTGTTGAGATAATACAGGACCATGACAAAAACTTAATGCGTCATTGCAGACTTGCGAAAAAAGACCTTCATGATTTAAAATTATTCTTGTTTAAAACGTAACTTCTACTAAATAATAAAGACACATTAAGTAAAAAAAACATCTTCAAAATGTTACAGATTGAGACTTTGTTACAAGGAAAAGGGAAGTATGATATTGTCAGTAGACCAAAAAGCTTTAACTGAACCTTCCTTCGAGCTTTGTGCTTTTTAGGTTCTTTCTCTAAATTGATATGTACTTTAATCAAATATTTATCATTATACTATACATAAATATACGTTTATAATAAGAAGATATTATATAGTAAACGTGTGAAGATAATATGCAATAAAAATAGATAAAACAGTTATTAGGTATATTGAGTAGTTATATGGCGCTTAAATATTATTATTTATTATTGAGTTGATATTTCTTAGTTGCGTGACTCTAACTCTGTTATAATCATACACATTTGTGTGTAATGACTCACAAATAGCGGATATTTAATATAATCACAATTGCTCGTGTCTAGACATGACGAAGAAAAATCAAAACATATTTATTTTAATGTCAGTAAAGAAAAATACATATCTGGAACATATCAAATGCATTTTGTCATTAGTCATTACTGATTATCGAATTTCCGAGTCTAAGGACCGTTATGCTGGAGAGGGGGATGGGTTTCAGTTTCATGTAAAGAGGTGTGGTGGCATATAATTTTTCTGCTATGGAGCGGGGGTTCTAGTAGGGATGGTCTCTTTTGGAAAGGTTTTGGTATTTGGCATTTGAAGGCGTTATTTTCACCATATTTGGCTAGACTGTTGGTGGATGGGTTTTTATCTATATTTGAATGAAATTCTCAATCGTTAATCAATTTATTCCTGAAGGTTGTGTCCATCTTGGAAAGCGATTGATGCCTCAGCTCAGACGCTTCATAGTGCTGAAGTGATACTGATAGACCTGCTATTATTTTTATCTGTTCGCTGCCCTGAGAAGGGGATCGCTCTCGCTGTTCTTCTAACTTTACAAACAACCACTAATTTCCAGGCTCTCTTTTGGCTATGGGACCAAAAAACTTCAGAATCATGGGATAGCAGTTGGTTGTAATTAACAATAAGTTGTTTAAAACAATAGTAAAAAGAAAATCGGTACACTGGACCCAACCACAGCTTTGTGATTATGTATTTGTCAATATGGCCTTCCGACGTGTAGATAAACCAAAAACAGTTGATCTAGAAATTGAAATGGGGTGCGGCGCCGGCGCCGACGCGGTGTGTAGATGGAAGAATTCCATATAAAAACAAAACATTATTGTTCCTTTTGCAGGACAATCGTTTGGTCTTTATTTTGTCTTTGTCACCTTCAACGGGCCTTCTAGGACGAGTTGTAGTATCTTTGCCGTCAAAAATGCTTTTATTGTTTTCTTAGTTAAATAGCATTTAACATTTTCATTAGTAAACGAGTGGGTTGTGGTCAACGTAACTCCTCGCTACCAAGTCAATACATAAAGTATTCAAATTTGGTATGGAAAATTTTCAGCATTTTCATGAAATGAGTTTGTTAAAATATTTGTGTTTTAAATATTTTATTATGAAAACTTAATTATTCTTCAATGCCATTTTATGATAGGGATGTGCTTTTTTTATCAATTTGAAAATAAAAATATCAAATTTTTAGTTTCCTGAGCTTGGGGTCACTTTGAAATATTTGGCAGTTAAAATGCTGCTTTCGATTTTCCATTGTTGATGCGGAGTAAACTTTTTCATAAAAAAGCCTTGCTGTTTCAGCTGTCAAGATTTAAAAAGAAAAAGATGGCTGTGAAAAAATTCAATCAAATAACATGTATAGAAAAATAAATTGATGTTCGAACAAAAAAAATAGTTTTGTTGCGGAGCTGAATATCGACTGTGATATTATATCTATATCAATTAGAGTCGTCAAATTTGTTTGTCTGTCGCTGTCTTTTTCTTCCTCTTGAAGTACCTACCTACCACCGTCTGTTCACTTGAAATGTGATGGGATTTGATGATAGGACCTGTCAATACCCTCATGACCGCCTGTGATCGAATCTCAGCCGTGACCACACCAACCAATCTGGCACCGCTGCCAATAATACTAATTCAATTTTATACAAAAATAAATTGACACGATGACATTTTTAATATGCACTATGAGCTTTCAAAACGAATAACCCGTTCTTGATAAACCCAGATGAAAAAAAAACTATTATTAAACTTGTTGTGATTGTATAATACAAATAATCTTTGAAATGAAATTGTAATTTTTTTTCCACTTATTTAATATTATTTTTTAATATTTACTGTTTTTGTAATAGTAGTTTTTCTTTTTTCCTTTTTAAGTGTGTTAACGAGTGTTTTAAGTTTTCTTAAATTGTTGTTCATGTGTGTAAAAGGCAAATAAAATAAAAAAAAAAATTAAATTAAATATACATTATAAATACCATCACGCCATATCCCACAATGTGGGGTAACCATACGGCGTTCGCCGTACGCCGTACATATAAACACATCACGACGAAACTCACAGTCTGCATTCTCTACATGATACCCGTTGAGAAATTGATGTAAAAAATACGCTTAAAAATTGTGAAATCATGACTCCCCACTATTCCATAGTGTCGAGAGTAAAAATATGAAGTCCATGTGTTGCGGTGCTTTTTTGATAATATAGCACATGTTCGTCTGTATTGAATGTGTTGCGGTGTTTGTTTGATAATATAGCATACGTTCGTCTATATCAGGGGTGGCCAACCGGTCGATCGCGACCATTAGTCCAGTCGATCGTGGCAAGGCAAAAAATATAAACACACATAATTTATACATAAATACGTAGAACAGACTGCGCAACGTAATCACAAACTGCTGCACCCATCACGTTACGTTCACGTTACTTTATGATTCTAGATTTCTGGGCATTGGCTTCCAACGAGAAATATCCATGTTTGAAGAAATGTGTTGAACAATTGCATTCGTGTTTTGGTTCAACATATTTATGTGAGTCAGCATTTTCCTACTTAAAACTAAAAAAAAATAAACACCGTTCTCGCTTGACAGACGTTCATACACTGGATTCTTTAAGGTTGGCAATTTCCAACTGATTTTGCTAATGTAGCGGGAGATGCTCAGACGCAGTGCTCACACTAATATACATACATAAGTAGTTGCTAAGAATAATTTCCAGTTTTATGTTTTCCCTCTTAATAAAATAAAAAAATACTACTTAAATGCTGTTTCATTTAAAATTTCAAGAAGTATGTAATTGGTAGATCGCACAAGGCTTCCTCAGTAAACAGTAGATCTTGGATCTAATCAAGTTGGCCACCCCTGGTCTATATCAATTATATGTTAGTTCGAACAATTGGAATTAATGTGTTACAATGTTCATTTGATAATATGCGTTAGTTTGAACAGTTGGAATAAATTGATGTGTTACGTTGTTTATTTGATAATTTGCGTTAGTTTGAACAATTGGAATTGATGTGTTACGTTGTTTATTTGATAATATGTGTTAGTTTGAACAGTTGGAATTGATGTGTTACGTTGTTTATTTGATAATATGTGTTAGTTTGAACAATTGGAATTGATGTGTTACGTTGTTTATTTGATAATATGCGTTAGTTTGAACAGTTGGAATAAATTGATGTGTTACGTTGTTTATTTGATAATTTGCGTTAGTTTGAACAATTGGAATTGATGTGTTACGTTGTTTATTTGATAATATGTGTTAGTTTGAACAGTTGGAATTGATGTGTTACGTTGTTTATTTGATAATATGTGTTAGTTTGAACACTTGGAATTGATGTGTTACGTTGTTTATTTGATAAAATGTGTTAGTTTGAACAGTTGGAATTGATATGTTACGTTGTTTATTTGACAATATGACTAACGTTCGTCTATATCAATTATATGTTAGTTTGAACAATTGTAATCAATGTCTTGCGGTATTTGTTTGATAGCATCGAATGTATCACGGTGATTGTTTGAAAACATGCCACACGTTAGTCTCTATTATGTTAATAAAAATATATATTATTTTTAATAATTTGAATCAATCAATGTGTTACTTTGTTTGTTTGATAACATGGCACACGTTCGTCTCTATCAATCATATGTTAGTTTGAACAATAATTGATATAAATGTGTTGCGGTGTTTGTTTGATAATATGGCACACGTTCGTCTGTATAAATAATGTGCTAGTCTAAACAATATATAATAATTATTACTTTACATTGATATTAACAACGCGGGCGGTCAGGATTATTTTGTAAATAAATTAACATTGATTTATCTTATCTCTATCAACGATGACACTCAGTGCAGCTGCTTAAGGTTTAATGGCATCATGTTACTTAGTGCACTGTTTTGCCAAGATTAGATAGTAAAATTATATTGTTGAATAAATGTTAAGTTATAAATACACAGTTGAAGAGAATCGCTAAGAGACCGAACGGAGGGGAGGAAGAGATATACATTTCGCATTGTTGCCGAACAATCTCCAAAATATATACCGAAGGAGAAGGTTGTAGCGTTTGTTATATTTTTTTATTTCGATTAGTACTTCTTCTTCTTTTGTTTCAATCCTGAAGATTGATTGGCAGCATTAAATTGATGCATCTCCTCCTCCACTCCGCTCGGTCTTCAGCGACTCTTTTCATATCCGTGTAAGAGGTACACTGCATGTCACGGCACACCTGTTCTAAATACTCTCGGCGGGGACGCCCTCTGCCAGTTGTACCCTAAACCATTCCCTCCAAGATGATATGGAGGAGATCCTCGTGTCGCAACACATGGCCTATCCAATTTGCACGCCTTTTCGATATGGTTATAAGCCCTCCAGAATCCCCCCTCACCTCCTTCAGCTCACCGCTCAAGGTCGGTGACTTTTGTGATTTTTATTTCCTAATGACCCCAAACCCATTGATGAAGTCAAAAAATCTGCTTCTCTCACATACATTATTTGACTGGAATATTATTTCAAAGATTTATCCTTAACTCAGTGTAAGTTCGGAATTATAAATTAAATTTAAGAAGGTGACTGCTGCCAACGTACCTATTTTTTCAATTTGATATACCATCATTATTACTAAACGAATCATTTTGAAAGAAATAAGCTAGTTAGTTTGGATATTAATTAAGAGAAATATACCTTAACTTTTTGATTACCTATGTTCTGTATATATTCTTGTAGGAAAATAATAAGTATACCCCGATTTTAGACATTTATCTTAAATTTCTAAAAAATATAAGGTATAGAGCAATATTTTTTTTATAAATTAAAGAAGAACAAAATACCTGGAAAAATATGATATGACGTTACATTAACGCATCAGGTTAAGTAAATAAACCAAAAAAACATTTATTACGCAATGGCGCT
The DNA here is from genome assembly GCA_963576475.1 of Molanna angustata. NCBI lineage: Eukaryota > Metazoa > Arthropoda > Insecta > Trichoptera > Molannidae > Molanna > Molanna angustata. The sequence continues at coordinate 32,912,613 of OY754977.1, forward strand.
GAATGGAAAATAAATGTTTTTTAGGTTTATTTACTAAACCTGAAGCATTAATGCAACGTCACATCATATTTTTCTAGATATTTTTGTCTTCTTTTATTTAAAAAAAAATATATTACTCTACGCCTTATAGTTTAATAAAAATATATGATAAACATTGAAAATCGGGGTATGCCATTATTTTTCTACAAGAATTTATACAGAACATTATCAAAAAGTTAAGGTATATTTTTGTTTATTAATATCCAAACTATCTAAATTATTTTTTTCAAAACGATTTGATAAGAAATAATGATGGTATATCAAATTGAAAAATAGGTACGTTGGCAGCAGTCCCCCCCTTAAATTAATTTATAAAATTGAAATAAAGCAATGTTTAATCCACAACGAGGAGGTACTTACCTTTTGAGAATATTATTTTAAGGTAAATTTAGAGTACCTACTTATTAATTTTGCCTCCGGGGATCTAGTGAATTCGCTAAAACTATTTCAATTAATTTTTAACTTTCTGTAGGTACCTACCTAAATATAATTGTATTTTAGCGGGCCATAAGCCCGCTAGTGTAAAAGGTAATACATTTTTAAAAATAATGCATTCAAAAATATTAATTTAATAATAATTCGAAATGAATCGATCTGGGGGGCAAGTCTGGTACAACCGACGAAATCAAAACCCTCGTGATTACCCATATCATGGATATAATTATCATATGGAGTTCTATAACATCTAAAGATATTATAGAACTCCATATAATAATTATATCCATGATATGGGTAATCGTGAGGGTTTTGATTTCGCCGGCTGGACCAGACTTGCCCCCCTGGTCTATATGCGGTGTCGAGGACATAACAAGACGGGGACGTAGCAAAAGACGCTTCTGGAAAACCACGTTGAACTTATGGACGACAATAGGATTGCCTCACAAACAGGTCAAATAACCTTGTACACTTTTTTATGACTAATTTTTAACATCTCAATAGCGACGAAGATGGAAAATTATAGGAGAACCAGGAACTCGAAGCAAATACAGGGTTTAAGACCTGTCAATATGCCGGTTTACGTGATCATTCTATGCGCTTGCGCAATGTTCACTTCCTTCCAGACTTCCTGATAATAACAATAATTATAATAATGAATAAAAAAATAAAACGGAAATAAATTCCCAATTGAAAGCTTGATGATGCGTTTGTTGCATTTTATTTTGCTCTTTTAAATAATTTACAATTAACGCATTGATCTGCTATTTCTTTTGAGGAAGTGTATAATGGTAATAATAATAATTGAGTGTTATTATTTGTAGTGCTTAATTGTTATTAATATCATTAGTAAATCGGCCAGCACCGTAAAAAACAAATACATGTAGAATCGTTAAAGATTTTTTAAACGTTAATATTCGGGAATCAGTAGGGTTGATAGGTAGTATAGAGACCTCCTCAGAGCCATATTTGATATGTTAAGTATTTGGATGGGTGAACTATTCCCAATTGAAAGCTTGATGATGCGTTTATTCCATTTTATTTTGCTCTTTTAAATAATTTACAATTTACGCATTGATCTGCTAATTGTTTTGAGGAAGTGTATAATGGTAATAATAATAATTTAGTGTTATTATTTGTAGTGCTTAATTGTTATTAATATCATTAGTAAATCGGCCAGCACCGTAAAAATGCGTCGTTTAGTGATACAAGATCACTCCAAGAGCGTTGTAGTTTATTTGTTGGTTGATAGAAAGATATTAGTCTCAATAAGTCTACCGAAGGTATCAATGATCAATGCTCCCTATCGTTCCGTTATCGTATCGTTATATTGAGTTCTATATCAATAGGAACCATTCTGGCGTGGTTCAGGGGTGACATATTTGCGAAAGCATTGTCACTTCATGTATAAGGACTGCTGCTTTTATTGTTTACAAACCAATTTCTCAATAGATGGCGTTTGACAAAAAGTTTTCTTCGTCACTTCACAGATGGCGACGGTGTGTTCAGCTTATTTTAAAACGAACAGGTTTACATGATTAAAATATATAGGACATTCAAAGAATTGGTTTGATAGGGAACTCAATAGGAAGGCATAATATAGTGATCACGTAAACCAATCAATGACAGGTCGTAAGCCCCGTAGGTGCCTCGAGTTTCTGGTTCTCCTATAATATTCCATCTTCGTCTCTATTGAGATGTTATAAAATTGTAATAAAATATCATCGAGTCAATCATTGAGAGAAAATAGACCCAATGTTTACGTATATGTATCTATAAAAATAATCATTTATTTTATATTACCTCTTCTCGAGCTACTAAAAGATACTATATTAAATATTAATTTGACAAGCACCCAATAACAAGTTGCCACATTCTGGAGATTTAAGATATCAATCGTTTCACAGATCCAGACTGCAAACAAAATTAAAAACTGTGTCTCCGCCGGGAATCGAACTCGGGACCTTTGGATCAGCAGTCAGATACGTAACCAACTGAGCCACGAAGACAGACAACGATATTCGACCTTACACACGACGAAGAAGTATTACCTGTTATTATGTCAGGCACTATTTAAAAAAAAAGTAAGTATTTATAAAAAAAAGATTAAAAAAAAAATAATAAATCGGTCATTATTACCTAATAGGTATTTGTAGGATAATTAAATATTTTTTAAAAATTTATATTCAGAAATTGGATAGGCAGTACACGAACCCTCTCGAGGCTGAAATTTTTAATATATTTAGTGTCTGGACAAGTGAATTATTCTCAATTAAAGCTTTATCAATAAGTTTGTTGTATTTTTTATTAATTAAAAAATGAATATGTCCTTGTTATACAAGTACATATAAATCTTCCTAGCTTCCCTAAATTATGCATAAATGCTTGTGCTATAGGTGAACGAAATCGGTCGAGGTAGGATTCGAACACGCGACCACTGGATTACTAGCCAAGCGGGCTAACCGCTCTGCCATCGACCCATCTGATTTGTATTTTGATCTCTTAAATATTTTACAATTTACGTGTCGATCTGCTACATCATTATGAGGAAGGGTGTAAGTTGGAGAATTGAAGAAATAAATCGGAGAGAACATGCGTGAGATACATAATATACTTATGTACATTATAAAGTTCTCACCTTTGAAGTGTTGTCGCTCTGTCGACCAAGTCCGGCTCTGTGATATGTGGCTATACTTACCTCAATGTGCGCCATACGCTCTCGCCATACTGAACATTGTTCCAATATCCAAATTATCAATCTGCCAGTCTTCCCTTGCGCTCATACTGGCGTGCACGCGCATGCGCTCTCATCCAGGCGCCTACAGGGTTGTAACATGTAACACGTGACCTCTCTATAAAAATCACCCCCGAACCGATTGAAACATTCCTCGCTTAAATTAAGTGTTTTTATGCGGCAAATTTGAAAAAAAAAATATATCGAAGAATACTTTGAAAGTGAAATGCAAAATTTAAAGTGACTATTTTTGACAAATGTTGAGTTTTTTACTTTCAGGGTGATTATAAAACACCATTGCACTCAATACTTTGTATTTTTTTATGACAAAATCATTGCAGACGAAATGTGTTTTAGTGATATAAAGTGTTATTCGGAAAAAGTGAAGTGACTATTTTTTTTTTAATTTATACCTTTTGTATGTGCTCGTGTTTCGTTATTTTATGTTAACATTCCAAAATTTTTTATCTAGTTTATTTCATTTATGACTTTTCAATTGACTTCTTTACCGGACCATTGATTTCTAATTCAACGTGGAATTTTAATTAGGTAAGTGATTATTTAAAACATTTTTTTAATACAATTATTCGTTGAAGATCCAACCTACATACCAATAGGTAGATACATGGAGCAAAATATTTCGTTGAAAGAATATATTTTGAGATAAAGTGATCAACTAAAAACTATGAACGAAAAAGCATTCCAACGGGAAATGAAAACCAGACTTATGTAGTATCAAGAACTGTACGACTATTATATTAGTATTACAATGTTAACGATTAATTATTGTCTTGAACCAATCGGCTTTTTAATACATATTATATTAAAAAAATATATGAATCGTCTGTTTTTGGATATGTACAAACGTAAAATAGTGAATTTTAATAAGACATTAACGTGGTGAAAGCGATTGGGCTCATGAGAATATAAGAAAGGAATATAATTAATATAGATATTGTCAGAAAATATAGAATTAAATTTTTTTAATAAAGCAAGGAATTATTAACACAACAGATTATATCTTGATTTTTGATTTTTAAGACGATTTATGAGAATTGAACCTTTAACTTTATTTTACTGACGGTTTAATTGAAATTGATAGGTCAATATTTTATTCGGTTTAGATCACCATCAATAAAATTCGAGGAATGAGTTTATTTATTCATCAACACATTTTAATAACAATAGGCACAATATTAAATAAACTATAAATAGTGTGTGTGTAATTGTGAAAGTGTAATGATCATCTCACTAGGAAGTCCTGTGCCGAGGTGTTCATTAACCTATTCAGTATATTTTCGATTGTTTATGAATAAATTTGTTGGTAATCTATTTAAATTTTGACTGCGCATAAAATATATGAATCTGTGTATTGTAAAATATTGATAGGTAAGTGTCTTTTTTGGGTGTTCATATAGTCATCCGATGTTGATTTGTTTTTTTTTTATTATTTGTTTTTATTTTTGTTTATACCAGATGTAAGAAATTGTATTTTTTTACATCTAAATAAAATATATATCTACAATACAATAAATAATTAAAACATGATTGATCGTGATTCTATGAAAACTTTATTTGTTAGTGCAATTTTATACCTTGGGCATGAGAATATACACAAATATGACCACTAAATTACCTTCTAATGTATGAAACACGATAAAATATTGTACATCACCTAATCTGTGTTATATGCACAATATTTTTTCATGCAGAAAATGACAAATTTCGAGGTTTTTACAATAGCAAAAATAATAATTAAAATAATTGAAAACTCAGTTGGTAGATTTTCATATTTTGTTTTGATTGAAGTAAAAATCTACTTCATGGGCCTGGTAATTTAATAAGAAATTTGAAAAAAATTCAAATTTCAAAAAATTCAATAGTATTAAGATAAACTGTTCTTTATTTCAATGACGTGTCGTTGAGGGTTCTAGGGAAAATATTTTGAAAATTTACATGCAGCCTCTTAATGACTATTTTGTCCTACGAATAGATTACCGAAAACTTTTAATCTAGCATATTTTTAATCAATCAGAAAAAAGCAGAAAATTTTAATCAATATTGTGCGACATGTAATAAAAAAGCTCAGATTTTTATACATTTTGTTTTACTTTTCGGACAACGAATAGATACTATGTCAAATATTAATTTAACACTCACCCAATAACATGTTGCCACATTCTGGAGAACTACGATGTCAATCGTCTCACAGATCCAGTCTGAAAACACAACTTAAAACTGTGTCTCCTCCGGGAATCGAACTCGGCACATTTGGTTCAGCATTTAGATACCAAACCAACTGAGCCACGAAGGCCGACTTCAACACACAAATATCTTAATATGCAATTAGCGGTTATAGCAAATATATTTGTTTTTAAAAAAATATATTTGTTATATTGATCATTAAAATAAATTGTTCATTATGAAATTATAGAAAATGATAGATTCTCTCTTCTGTGATACACACTATGAAATGTGACTATAAAAACTATAATTATATGAAATGTTCTATAGTAAAGAAACATGATTATAATACACGTGTAAAATACCTTGGCTCCTGTTATTCCACTGGTTAACTTAGGTATAACTGGAGGTTTAACTCGTTTGTATAGCGCGTCGATAAAGTAACTTATTTTGCGGTTTTCATTATTAAAAAGGACACTTAAATGATTTATCCTTGTACACGCGTACATACTTGATTTTTATGCTGTATTTAAATCGTAAAAGTGTACACAAACAACATCATATTATAATGTTAATATACATATTAAGTACATACAATTTTATGAGCCTTAGAGGTCCCAAGAAAATCACAGTAATATGATTTACTCAAACTGCAGTGCTTAAACAATATCTTCATTACGACGAATTTCTAGAGATTTATCTCCGTGAGTTGATATGTCTTGGATTTTAGCTTCCTGCAATAAATTTGTTTGCTCTGTGGTCCTTTAAGAGGACATAATATATGACTGAAAACATGATTATGAAGTTACGCGTTAGTAAGGGTAACTGTCGCGTGCGTTAAAAATGGTTTATGTGATTCAGAATATCGGAAACACCAAATATGTTGATATTTTGTATTTTAAGAACAAACCTGGCTTATCGGTCATTCACTTCGATTTTATGCACTCTTTAAGCGAATTAAATATTTATTTCTGTACGACACATAGTTATGGAGCGTAAAAAAGATATTTTATGTAATTATTTTAGGAGAATTTAAGCTAAATTTTAAAATTGGGTGACGAACATTCACTAGAGAAATGTTGAAAATACTTATGGTATTTTTTCAGAAACACTGTATGTATAACATATTTCGCACCTTTATTTTCATAGTGACACTATACAAAATTGTAAATATTAAATTTTTAATTTTTATAACCAGTACGTATTTTAGATGAGCGCTATCTATTGAATACAGAAACACCAGATCACTCGTTCAAATATTCACCACTAATATTGGTATTATTGCGATAATGTATTTTTTCACCTAATGGTGAAAAAATTTTCTTTTTGTTTAGTGTCACTATGAAAATAAATTGATTTAAAATTGAGGTGTTTAGGTTAATATGCCCCCATAAAATAAAAAAATATTTACATTTATTCCCCTTCCTTAAATTCTTATTTTTTTCTTAAATTTCTCCGTGAAAATTGTATGGTTATTTTTTATTATCAGCTGTGTTGTTTTACTGAATGTTTAATTTGTGTCAATAAGAAAAATACTGGTTATTTGTTCCAACAGGTAAGAAAATAATATATGTATAGTGAGACCTGTTGTAAAGGAATTAATAATTATTGTTTATCTGGGGTGTATGGGAGCCTTTTCCATGTGATTTGACATAGAAATGCATGTTTAATGAATTGATTGATGTGCACCCTGTTATCACTTATCTGATTATAAAAGAAGATGCAGAAGGAATTGATGATTGTCTGTCGTTTATTAAAAATGAAAAAGTCTAGAAAAGGAAAGTGGTAGCCATACCACATGGTGTTTAAACGACCATGAAACAAATACGCATCACTTATGTATCAATACCACCTTCAATGGTTTCAATGGTTATTTGGGCATTATCCAGTGTAGATTGTAAAGGTGGGAAATGCTGCAGATTCTAATGAAGATTCGCTAATCGTAATATATTCGCATCCAATAATGTTGTTTATCATTTGTGTCATTTAATGTAAACATTTATGAACGTCCTCCATTGATTGAATGTCGTATATAGACACCTCAAATTGGGATGAAACGATTAAACTCAAAATACCATCCTTCATTACAACCCGTGTTTTTCATACTGAAATACACACTTTTCATCGTGTACTTATTAAAATTACACCATCTGATATTTTATGATTGCATTTATTATTTATTTATTTATTCTTAATACACAACATTTGTACATATTTAGGTTAATTAAGTAACGCCCCACTAGGCTAAACCTGTTATGGGACTGTTATTTTTATACAAGAGGGTATACAAATTGTTTGCACATACAAAAGATTAGGAAGTAAAGTTTTAGATTAAATATAAGAAATGAAATAAAAGAAATGAATAATAGGAATTAAAAGTTCATAAGTCAGATTCTAAGAGTGGACAACCTCCTCGGCATTAGAGCCTGCTCGAGGCAAATATCCATTTTTTTGTAAGAATTTTAAAGGAATTGTTGATGTGGTGTTTTCTTTATGTTATTGTCTAGTTTATTTAATATACGTGGACAGTAAATTTAAACTGTCTTTGTCCAAATAAGGTCTTCATAATTGTCACAGTATAGTTAATGTTATTTGCATGTCTAGTGGTTTGTGTTTATTGGGATCTGTTGTGTAAAGTTGTGTTTTTATGGAAATGTACAAGTGCAGTTTTGAGGTACAGTTGTCTCGGGTCAAGTACGACAAACATTCTGAACAAATCATCTGAAGGAAATGATCTCGCTCCTTTCTTTATGATACGTATTAAACATTTTTGGGATTTTTTAAGCGGATCCATGATTGATTTAACATATCCTCCCCATCCTATAATTCCATATGATAAAACTGATTGGGTAAGGGAAAAATACAGAGTATTCATAGTTGATCTGTCCGAAATATTTCGAAGGGTCTTATATAGGTTGCCCAACCTTCTTATCCTATTAGAAAGATCATGAATATGGTCTCGCCGCCAGAGTTTATTATCTATTATAACTTCCAGGTACTTTATAGTGCAATTATAAAGATCAAGTGAGTGACAGCTATGAAGTCGAAGTTTATAATTATTATATATACGCATACATTGACTCAGGAAGTACGAAAACCGGGAAATCAAGGCACTTACAGGACTTTCGTCCTGTCACCGGCTGGTATCCGTGACCACTATAAGAGCTTGAGCAACTTAAGCATAATTGGTGAACGATGAGCAAGCGCTCAAGGTGATCACGTAAACCAGCTGATGACAGATCGTAATCCCTGTAGGTGCCGAGATTATCCGGATCTCCCATAATATTTCAAGTTTATCTATATTGAGATATTAAATTGTCAAAAAAAATAGGTACACAATCGTCATTGAATGCGGGACACATAACTGTTTTTATATTTTTACTATGCCATGACGTCTAAATTATAAATTTGATAACAATAAATTACAATTTAATATCAGTATGTATGCTTTTGAGAACCGTAGAAAATGGGATTAAAGGCAATTTAACACAAATATACGATAACGCCTAGTAAGTTATATAAAGTGGAATAGGGTACCGTTCGATTTTTTGTTTACGTCTCTATTTCAATTTGGAGCCTGCTTTGATCCAGTAGGTACCTACTTGAGTTCCGGCCACTTGAAAGTCTAGACAGTTAACCCCTAATAGTGATATCCAATTTTTTCAATGTTTGAAACTATCACTTCATGATAGAACTTCATAATCAACTAAAAAAAAATATTTTATTTTAAGTTCTATTTAAATATTTCGCAAACGCGTCTCCCATTCACCGGTATCTCTCTATGCTAAGCATCGTCAGAATGGTGAACAATAGTGATGAAGACCATCTATATATACATTCAAAGCGAGGACTCGAATAATAGAAAAGGAAGGGGCAATTTCAAGAAAAATAAAATACTCGAAAGACATTAAGGTAAATATGTATGTAGGTATAATAAAAATACAAATGAAGTGTAGGAATGAATATATAAATATTGTATTAAAAGGACAGTTATTATATTGAATAAAGGCCAATAGAGTAATACCGGTGAATGGGAGTCACCGGTAGAACTTATAATTGAATATATATTTTTTTTTCATAATTCTAGTGAAATCCAAGTTTAACAACAAAATATGTGATTGATTTTATTTATATGGTGATGGAGTAAGAATATTTCATTTCAATAGCCTGTATTTGCCCTCTGCAGGACATAATATGTAGATTTCCTTTTTATCCCCGTTTCTGAGGTTCGATGAATTTCTTCGTATCGTCCATCAATCTGCTGGTGGCCACCCTTGTGGTAAGTTTTCGTTATACTTCTTGAGCCATTTCGCCATGGAGGGGGACAATTTAAACATATACCAACTAAGCAAAAATACACAAGGCTGGTTCAAGCTCTTTAACGATAAATATTTCTTATGGCATCTTGGTCTCCACCCGAAAAAAAATTTTCATTGTAATATTTTTTTTTTTGGTTTATTTTTCCATACTGAAAGTAACAAAAATATCAGCTTTAATTGTATTTAATTATTTAGAGGTTTGTTAATGAATAAGATTGTAACTAATAATTGACCATAAGAAGATTTTATAAAGCATGTTCATTAATTGATTGAAGATTGCAAATAACAACTCCCTCTAAATATAATTTCATCTAGAATACAAAGGAATGTTTCGGTACAATTGAATGAAAGAATTAACTTACTCAGATCTTCACTTTTATTAACAAATAACAACTGTTCAATTAATTTATAATACTTTTTTATACTTTCACACGGCTGATAAATAACGATTGACGCGTACGTTTGACAGGTCGAGAGAGTAATGGCGGGCACAGGAAAAAATGAATATTTATATTTTAACAATTGTTCCAGAAGGTTCTATAGGTTGGTGTTGCCGCGTTGGTGAATATTTTTCGCTATTATTTGAACCTCACAACAGAGCTTTTAAATTTAGGGCCTGAATTCATAAAACATAATTTCTGAATGCTTAACATGACAAAATACATAGGTTTTGATATCCCTGAGAATGTTTATAAATAAGACCTTAACAAATAAAGGCTATTTAAATTAAAATTACCGTCTCTTTTAAGGGGATTTCTTTTTATACACAAAATGTAAGGGCTCTAGTTAATTTGTTTTTTGAGATATACGGAAAAATAATAAAATTTAAAATTATATAAGTTTTGTAGAACTAAAATTTTCTTTAATTTTTGAGCATTAAGCGGATCAAAAGTTATAAGGGACACACACATATAGACACACTACTTGTTATACTAGATTTATTTATAAAACATGCTGGGAACTGGGGACCACTAAGTTGGTGCTTTTTGGCTTCAAATTTTGAAAAACTATGCAAAAAGTCCACTACTGCATTTGATTCTCCCACATGGGACTAAGGTTAATACTTTCGATTTATCAAGAGAAATTAATTCTGTTAAACAAATCGACAGTTGGATTATTTTTTTACAAAAACCTTTACGTGAGATTAATTTGCTTTGATTTTTCGCTTCCAATAAATATTTTTATATGTTCATGCGATTGAAAATTAAAATAGTTATATATCCAAGTCAAAAAATGTAAATAAAAAACATTTTTCTTGATATGTTTATATAAAATTATGAGAAATTATGATGCGTAGGTTATCAGACGTGGGTGTACCTACCATACATCTTAAATACTTTCCTACCGAGATAACGAACCTATTTTAGAGATTCAAATTAATCTCGATGGCCTTTTCAGATAATTTACCAACTTACCAATTCTATACATTCATGACGAATCGTTATATCATCTCAATGAAATGATTCTTCTGCACACACAACGGTAAACCACGGAGTTGCTGTTGAATCTACTAGCAGCCGTTACTAGAAAATGAAATTTAAGAGGACATAAACATGATTATATTTATTTTATTAAAATCACTTAATACACCATGAAGTTAAGGGTAACTATACCGCGCGTTAGTTAATATAGGGTTTATACGTGATTTAAATAACCGAAAACCCATCATTTGTTAACAAACCTGGGGGGGGGGATAAGTCCAGCCAGACAGTGAAATGAAAACCATCATTTTTAATTTATTATAATTATTTTTGCAAACTATGTGGAATTCCATATTAATAGCAAAATATTTTAGCAATTTGTACTAAAACATGAACAACTAAATACTTTGTATAATCCACTTCACATTTATATTTCGTTAGAACGTTTTCGGATTTTTCAATCCATCTTCAGTAACAACTAAAATATTAGTTGTTACTGAATTGAAAAATCCGAAAACGTTTTAACGAAATATAAATGTGAATTGGATTATACAAAGTTTTTTGTTGTTCATGTTTAAGTAAAAATTACTAAAATATTTTGCCATCATGTTTACCCATATCACGGATATAATTATCTTATGGAGTTCTATAACATCTTAAGATATTATAGAACTCCATTAGATATTAATATCCATGACATGAGTAAACATGGATGATTTTTATTCTGCCTGTTGACCAGACTAGCCCCCATGGATGGTTTTGATTCCGCCGGTTAACCAGACTTGCCCCCCTGAAACTCGAAATGACAAAAACTCTCTCAGTCCTCACTTTGATTTTATGCACTCTTTAAGCACTTAATAGATTTATTTCTCTATATCTTATATAGTTATGGGGTTATTAAAAAAAATGCTGTAAAAAACATATTTTAAAAATTTAAAAATACTCATGGATTTTTTTTTAACATATTTGAGAAATTTTATTTCAAATTGGAGAGTTTGGGTTTATAATATGCTTTCTATAAATGGTTGATAACGAAGAAAAAAATGCATCCATTCATTCATACCATCACGGCATATCCCACAAATTGGCCTAATCGGCGACAGGTGTGCTGGTGTGCACTTTATTAAAGAAAGCACGACACGACGCTAAGAAAACCACATGACCATCAATTCAGACGTAAAAATCTCAGTGACATCTGTGATTCACAAAACAAACATAAAAACTTGTCAAAAATAGCCAACAAATGGTAGGTACATACCTATGTAGGTATTTTTATATTTATAGTACTAATATGAGGGATGCCAACAGTATGAATTTAATATAAATGCAAGAAGTAATATTATTTAAAAAGAAGAATGATCTGTTCTAAGTTGGGACTTATAACGGCCTTCGTGTGTAAGAAAGAATGCACAAAGAACATTAGATGAGTCCGGAGAACTCTTACAGACCCTGCACTTAGAGCGATAAATAAAGTTAATTACAAGGAAACAACAGGCTCACTGTTCACTAGAAGTGAAGATTAGAGTGCACCGTATTTTTGCCAAAAAGTCTTGACAGTCCAGCGCCCTTAATCTCCACTGCAAATCCGATCCCAATACGATCCGACTCGCTAAGAACCTACTTTTGTAACGGAGAATGAATGTGGTAGGTAGGTATGTTTTAATAGTAATAGTCGTTCATTTGAATGTACGCAAGCGGCAGATAGGTAATTTCTAAATGATAATTATAGATAGAAAATAAAATGTTTCTACAAAATATAGAATAAGAAAACAAAACATGATAGAAAATATAATACGACAGGATCAAAAGTTCAAGGACTCAACTATATAAATAGAATTATTTTTTATTTATTTATTCTTCAAAGAGAGTCATACATTCAATACAATTTATATAAAAAAACAACAATGCATTGATTAGTTAGTGGACCAGTGAATACTCCATACATTAATCAATAGGACAACCACAAAAAATTACAATTTAAAAATACATGCAAACTTGACTATAGATATAAAAAGCAAAACAAAAGCTGCTCAGACCAAAGCACTACAGAAGTAAGATTGGATGAGACAGGTATCCTAAAGGCACTGAGGGAACTCGCAGAGATTTCGAGTGTATTAAAGAATGCATTGTATACCTACCACATAGTGCAAGTACGGTGCACAAAAGCATTATATTATATTGAACACGTTGAGATGTGCGCAAGTGGCGAGCTTATTGTCATATGGCAAATAACCTATGTTTCCAGCCCAGAGAAGCAATAACTGCGTGAAGAATGAATTTAAATAAATTTCTCCTCTGGAGATCGAACCCAGGACGTCCACACAGAAGCCAAATGGCTTACCAAATGTGATATGGCCGTCGGCATGATTATGATATGCCATTTGTGAACAATATTATGGTAAAAAAAAATGTAAAGATAAAGATTTCTAAATAATATCGATTCTCAGCAGAGGAGAAATTTATTTAGGTATATACAAAACTAGTTTCTCTGGGCTGGAACAATTGGTTAGTTGGAAGAAATTGCCATTTGATAATTTACTCGCCACTTGCATAGAACGTGTTGAATAAATAACAGACAGGCTCGTATGAGACGGTATTTTTAATTACAATATTATATATGGTGTTTGGTTTTCTCTGCCTACCCTGTTAGGGACATGCATGAGTTATAAGAATAACAGACTAACATGTTGAGATGATGTAGGTATAAATGCTAATAAGGCGATTAATGCAATCCAGGATAGAAAAAAGTGGCGCTCATTTCTCTCTGCATACCCCGTTAGGGAAATTCTTTAGTAAATGTGTTAAAATTTTAGGAAATTTTGGTAGTTAAATGCAAAAAAATGTAAAAATAGACTTCATTATAACGATAATAACTTTTTCCATACGACATAATTAAAAAAAATGCAGATAATTAATATTTTTCCGATAAATTTCCGCAACGGAACCTCATATGAACATAATTTTTTTTACAGATGTAAAGGGCGTTTTGGTGATTATGGTAGCATGGTTAACTCAATTTTGTCAAAATGGGCAGTTAATGACTTCTTCCAGTAAGCAGACGATTTTTAGTATTTTTAATATTAATTTTACTTAGTATATCTGTAAGACTTCTCATATGATGACTCATATCCTCCGATTTTATATCAAGATAGTTACATAATTTTATTTTAAATATAATTGACATAAATTGTATCTATAAATAACGGATTTACACTAGTTGACTTTAGCATGACTTGACATTTAATTTAATTGATTAAATATTATTCTGGATTGTAGGTAATTAAATAAATGAGTTACAATTTAAATAAACCTACTTATAATAATCTTTATGTTGTATTTATTTCATTTTAAATTTCTACGTTGGTATAAATAATTGATGAGCGACTAGTCTTGATCTTAGGATTGCATTAAATGTAAGTTTCAAAATCGAGATCGTTGATAGAGTAAGATACGATCTTGCCAAACATCAAAACTGAGATTGTCAATACAATTATATGCGTCTTGCCAAATATTAAAACCGACAACGTCGATAGACTTTGATGTGATCTTGCCAAACATTAAATCCGAGAACGTCGATAGACTTTGATGTGATCTTGCCAAACATTAAAACCGAGAACGTCGATAGACTTTGATGTGATCTTGCCAAACATTAAAACCGAGAACGTCGATAGACTTTGATGTGATCTTGCCAAACATTAAAACCGAGAACGTCGATAGACTTTGATGTGATCTTGCCAAACATTAAAACCGAGAACGTCGATAGACTTTGATGTGATCTTGCCAAACATTAAAACCGAGAACGTCGATAATTCTGTTGGCGATTGGCTCACGACATGTAATATTAGAAATCGCTAAATTCATCTCCACCACCGGTATAAAGATATAGCTGATTGTAGGAAGCCTTTCACTCGTCCATTAGAAGGTGACTGACGCATTTAATGTTTTATTGTAAATTCTTTAATTGCTTGTACATATGCTTCCCTTTTGCAATCATTTAATGTAAACCCCTATTTCTCTGAGATCTAATGGAATTCTGTTTTTACTCTTCTTTTATGATCTAAATTGTACAGCACAAATCCGCCTCTATTGGTGGCTGTGCCTTATTAAAAAAAAAAAAAAAAAAGAACGTCGATAGACTTTGATATGATCTTGCCAACCATTAAAACCAAGAGTGTCTATAGACGACGCGGTCTTGATTAACATTAGACACCCATCATTTTAAATTTTTGTATTTTTTGTTTTATTTTATTTTTTGTTTTCAAAGTGTGCAACTGTCACTTCTTGATATAATTTTTAATGATATATTTAATTTAGGATTTTTCTATTTACTAATATTCACGGTACCTACATATAATCCCGCCAGTTTATAAATTATGTGTACAAGAAGACAAAATAAATAAATATTTACATAACATAACCCTCGTTCCCTTATTTACCTTCCATTCAATAAAATATTTATGTAGGCATGTGTTTAAAATTCAATTTGAAATTTTATAATATTTAAGTTTTTACTTAAACCTAAGTATTGGATAGGTGTGGGATCTTTCGCCCCTGCACTGCGACCATGTTTGATCTATTGTGCACTAAACCTAAATAAATTACTTTTGAATTATTTTGTATATATGATCCCTTCTCTATTATTTAAACAGTCGTATTGAATGTATACATATATGAAATGAAATTAAATTTAAAAATACTTATAATAAACATACCATGTACTTGGAAATTTACTGCCTCACTAGATAAGTTTGTTCTGAGGCAGTACCTTTTCAATTTGGTTAAAGATATATATTATAGATTGTCTTTACTATTATTGTTCACCATTCTGAATGGTGGACGCGTTTCTTAAAAAAAATAATATAACTAAAATTATTGTTTATTTTTAACTATTTCATTTTATGCCATGAAATAAATATATACTTACCTAAATACATACACACTCCTAATAGGTAGAATAATTTGAAAAAAAACGAGAGTTTCTATTCGTCATTTGTGAGTCGTCAGATTATCGGATGCTGTTACACAATCATGACCAAGACTGTTTATGTATGACCGAGAATGAGTATGCGTGACCAAGACTAGGTATTATGATATTATGATTATGCCAAATCGTTCTAACAGGCAAACGGTACCTTTTTACTATTCTAACACACGTACACTACAACAATATTACTCGCCAATAGCACGGCTTCATTATTTGGGTAATGCATACTCTAGTCTAGGCGATATTTATTACTTGTCATTGTCAAAATATAAAAACTTATTGCATCAATATTTCTTGATGCAAAATGTCAATTTTATTTCGCTATAAGATGTTATTATTGTTTTATCAATTACTCTTTTATTTTGAATTGATGGTATATTGTATGGGACTCTCTTTTAACTTGTATGGGTACTCTTTTTCTATCTCTCTTGTAATCTATTTTTACGTTACTTTGTTGTTTACTGGTTATTTATATATCTTCTTTTTTTAATTGTTTATTTAATTTTGTTTCTGCATCTACATATTTTGTGTATTGCATATTGTATGGATGTATACACATTTTTAGGCATCTCTTTTTTATATTTTGTTTCATGGCTTATTTTTCAACTGTTTTTATGTTTCATTCTTTTTTAATGACACTTTTGAATTTACTTTATACCTAGGTATATAATTTATATATGCTATTTTTTTTGTTTCTTTTTGTTTTTGGTATTTATTTCTTTAAAAAATGTTTAGATATAATATGTAAAATATATTCTGGTAGATATTTCGTTCATTTATACATCTCTTTTTGTTTTATTTTATAATATTATTGTATGTATGTATTAAAAGTGTTTGCACTACTTTATTTTGTATGTACTTGTAAAAGGCTATTTAGCCGTTGATGGAAATAATAAATAAATAATAAATGACTTTCTTTGACCACGACTGTATATGTATGACCAAGACTGAGTATGTAGGTATAAGCGAACAAGACCACATTTTTTATGAATGCAAAATGAAGTTGCTCATCACTATTAAATATTATGAAATGGAGGAAAATAAAATTAATGATATCGGTATATTTAAATCAATATAATATAACATGAACTAATTAAAACAAGTTTAACTATTCATAAGTGAAGTACTTACTTTATATTATATCAATAATATTATATGTATGTAAGGTAGATACTTACATACCTACATATATTGTAGATAATAAAAGTAATTACTATTTGTGATTTTTTTTTTCAAAAAGAATTAAATTTTTTTACAATGTAGGTACTTATATTAAGTCAAGGCGGCAATTGATTTCCCTATAGCAAGATTTTTTTATGGCCGGCTTGATAAGAGATGATCAGATATCCTTCAAAATCTAATGGGGTCTAAGCTAGTATTAATTTAAAAATAATTAAATGAGTACCTTTATCTATGATCGATAGATTCCCTCAGATACAACCGTTCCTAAGATGAGCTCAACATGGTTTCCTACCAAAGAGATCGACCATTTCAAATATTTTAACGTTTTCCAGTTACATTTCAATGAATCTAGATTCCGCAGTACAAACGGATGTCTTACACACCGACTTTGCTAAGGTCTTCGATCATGTGGACCATGACATCCTTCTCCATAAAATGCACGATTTTGGATTTGATTGCAAACTTTTAAATTTCTTTGCCTCTTACCTTAAAAATAGAAAACAATATACATATAATGGTGGGTCAATATTGTTCCGAAGAAATTCGAGTTTGCTCTGGAATTCCACAGGGATCTAATTTGGGACCAATGTTGTTTTTGATATTCATTGATGTTATACAGGATTTTATCAAGTATTGTCTATGTCTGTTGTATGCCGATGACTTGAAACTTTAGCAGACTGCCTTTTTTCTGGCTATTTTTTCTGCAAAAGGATACCACAGCAGGTAACAACGATTGGATAATATGAATCCTGAGTAGTGGTGGCTTTCGGAGATAACAGCCTTCAAAGTTTTGAAAATTGTAGAAAGTTTTAATTTAACAGTTTTAACATGTATTGTTATAGGTTGTACACAAATTCTGAATGTTTCAGAGCCCTGAGTCGCTGGGGAGTTAGTTTAAAATCGATCGCGAAAATCCGTGAAGTTATTGAAATGTATGTGATAAAGGAAGTTGAGCATTTGAGAATTTATTCGTAAATAAAACTATTGTGTGGTAAGAATTTATTGGAATGGAGACGCTCCTAAATGAATATTTGCTGACGATATTCATCGGACTTCATTGCTCAATTGGATATATATTTGACTCCTGGGCGAAAGGTCTCGCGTTCGATTGCCGGTGTTAAAAGGAAAGGTTGTAAAATACGTGTTGTTTAATTCTAGACAGAACTGCAACATAGTTGCCCGGCTCTTGTGATGAAAAGCAAGTTGTCTTGAAATTATCATATGCATACATATATGCGGAGAAAACAAAATTTCCAAGCAAGACGGTCGTACCATAAAAGAGATGGCCATTAAGATGAATATGTCTTCACTTAACGTTTGTCGGCCAATATCTTCTTCCATTTGGTGTCAAGCCAACTTATATTTTGACAGTTTTCTAAGAGTTTCGGCTTGTACCTACAACATGTCAACTATATACTGCTAAAACTTTATTATTATTAAATTAATATCATCTCGCCATTATTTATTTTAAACACTCATTCATTCATACCATGTCACACAATTTGGGGTAACCAATGACAGGTGTGCGGATATGCATTGCTTTAAAAAAAACAACGTGGTGAACCTCCTTTCTGAGCTATGTAAGAAGTTATTTCGCCTGTAAGTTGTAATTTCGATTACCCGGCTCTTACGGTACACTCGAAAACAATTTAAGTAGAAAATAGTGGAAGTAGAATATCTTAAGACGGACGTTCAACAGCAGACATCAAAAGCAGAATCCACCAAGCAAGAGTCGCCTTCAACAAAAGATCAACAATTTTTGAATCCCCTAATATCAAAATTAGGAAAAATTTGATCATGACTCTGTCTGGAGTGTACTGCTATATGGCTGTAAAACATGGACCATCAGCCAACGCGAAACGGGACGTCTGTCTGCGTTTGAGATGTGGTGCTACAGACGCATGGCTAAAGTTCACTGGTCAGAACACATCGGCAACGACGAGGTACTAAGTAGGGTTGGAGAGGCAACTTATGAAAAGAATTGCCCAAAAGAGAACAACTTGGATAGGCCACAACATCCGGCACCCAGACCTGCTTTTTACCATCGTCGAAGGAATGATTGATGGGGGTAACTGTAGAGGTCGCCCCAGAAACAACTATATAGACCAGATAATCGGTGACGTGCGCTGTAGCAGTTACAAAGAGATGAAGAGACTGGCGGACGATAGAGATAAGTGGAAAGATCGAGTTTTTGGCGCAGACCAATCCTAGGATTGTGACCCAGAAGAAGAAGAGTGGAAGTACTATTCTAAGCCGGTATTTCAAAGCATTGGTGAACAAATCATTCTGGATCATTTCAACAAAATAACTACTTAATTAAATACCTCATAACATATACACACTCAGACATATGTACATGATGTATATCACAAATCTTCATAATATTAAAAAAAAAATCATAATAATTTATAATGTTCTTCGTCCACCACCACCTCCTTATGGTGACTTATGATGGCCATTTGTAAAACTCTGAAAGAAGATAAAAAGAGTTGGGAGAACTCTAAAACCTTGCTGACACTGCACTTTAAGTGTTGGTACATACATCTTATCTTCAGCGGCTCGAAACAGATCCTCCACGCAGTGGACATAGGCCTCCCCTTAAGAATTCCACAACTCTCTATCCTGGACAGACCGTCTCCAAACGTGTCCAGAAACTCGTTTTATGCAATCAGAATTTTTCCTTATTTACCAAGGTTTGTGAGAAAAAAAATAAAAATTAATTAATAAAAAAACATTGTATGTAAAATATCTACATACAATGGAGTTCTATCAAGAATTGTCGATCGACAAACTAAACTTAGTTAAAAAATAAATAAAAAAGGAATGAGACTATATTTTGAGAATCTTGGTTTCGAAGATATTTTATGCGACTGTCGGCACGAAGATATTATGTATATGCAGTAAATGTCGCATTTTTTTATTCCTCCGTATGCGATTTTTAATAAACTTATGCGTCTACATTAAAAAGTCGTCCGATACGTATACGAATTACACAGCGTTATTATAACATAAAAAATAGTAATTTAGTGCAATATTTTATATCGATGCAACGTTCATTTTACGGTTGCTAAGCAATTTCGTTGAATATACTGCTAAAGATGAAAATAATATTTACGATGACATTTGTACGTTTTATATCACGCATATCACCATGCTGCTATATGGGGTTGCCAAACAGAAAAAAATATTTTAAAACAAATTCATTATAAGCAAGATTATGGAATAGCCTTAGTCCGGATATTGCGTCGTCTAATTCACTTAGTATTTTCAAGAAAAAACTAAAGAAGTAATATTTATCCTTGAACACCAGTTCCCGATTTCCTCTCCTGTCCTTGACCTATCCTTTTTTCTTGCTATGAATTATTATTTTTTTGTTTTAATAGTATTTAAGTGTAATACATATTTTCTTTGTTATCTTTTACTCTTATTCTTTTGCTGTTGTACATACAACCTGGTAATGACAGTTCGCTAAGTTTCTACTCTAAATGATAACACATATTAGTTTGAATATTCCTCAATAGATGGCAACCACATAGAAGTGTTATTTCCAAGTGATATGTTTCTGTCAAAGTTCAATATATATACAACTTTCAAAATTTACAAACCCGTTCAAGGTGTTCCACTCTAAAGACATTTAATGGTGAACGTTACGCTAGCGCGTAAAGTGATGACTAAAACCAGCCGATGACAGGTCGTAAGCCCTATAGAAATGTCTTGGAGCTCCATCCATATCTCCCTTTCATCTCTACTGAGATGCAGTATAAATACCTACTCCAAACTCCTATGTGTTTTCAAACATACTTCATATATACCTAAGCATGTGTTCAATGCAGAATACTTCTCCATCATATGATAATAGGTATATATATTTTGGCTTCGTAGGTTGATTATTACTGTAGAAATTTTAATTAACGGTTTTATTCATAATCCAATTCTTTAAGTGTATGAAAAATAGCTCATTCTGAGTGTCTGAAATAAACGGAACCTCCAGAATCGGCGAGTATGAAAAAGACTGCGCATGGATGCGAATGAAGCGATGAGTGCATGCATGGGTAAGTGTGATCTCTGCTTGCTCAAAAATGAATGTGATGTGTGGTATATTTCAACGTATATGACAAGTCGATTGAAAATGAAACTCAAAAGTATCTTTTTTTTTTAAATAATTTGTACTACATAAACATCTTCTTAAGCTACACCTTCATAAGCACTGAGCAAATATACTCGTATTGTTTGCGTTGGTGAACGAAATCGATTCAGGCGAGATTCTAACCTGCGTCACCTATATAGAGCACGCTAGCCGCTCTGCCACCTATCAATCTAAATAAAATGTCAAATCTAAATAATGTTATAAGCCAAAACAACACAAAAGTCCACACGAGTAAAAACAAATGTATGAAAAAAGCGCTAATTTTCAGCTCTCTCTGGGCACCCTGCGAGGGCTAAGACAATATAGTTTTTATAACATATATATTGACACTCAAAAAAGGAAGAAGTTGACAATTCGATTTGAACTTTTTTATGTAGGTATGTTCTTTTTTATTAGAAAAGGGGTTTCTTTTAATGGCTAGTACTGTAGTCACGTGGTCGTCTGCAATTAATAATAATTCTTTACCACATCGTCCGAATTCAAATATTTCTTTTTCATTGAAAGGGATCTTCTGGGGTGGAAACTAAGCCAAGAGTTTTGATGATGGGAATCATGAGAAATCATGATGGGAATTATGAGAAATCACGATGGGAATTTAAGATATCGTGAAACTCATCAAGTTGCCAAGGGTTTGCGTAGAAATTTTTTTTTATGTAATATTTTTTTTATGTAACACATACTACATTACATAATTTTTTTTTTATATATAATAATGAGTCATCCAAAAAGAGTACCTATATATAGACTATTGTATAGACGAATTGTATGAAAGATAATATATTACAACATACATACATACCATCACGCCACGTCTCACATGGGGTAGGCAGACAGAAACGAACACCACATAATCTATCTAGATATACATTCATTTTGAAGTCGTTTTAGTTTTGTATGGAAGAATATTTTGATGGTAAAAAAAATGTGTGTCTGATTTGTCATCTAACATGATGTTGAAATTTTGTCATGTTAAAGTTTGTTTAGTTACAAGAACGTGTCAATGAATCAAATGACTTTCTAAATCATCGACCATTTGATTTATAATTATTTATCTCTCGCACACTCAAAAGTCGACATTAGAGTTGCTCAAATCATCAAGAAATTAATTGCACGTCATCATTCACGTACCTACCATCAAGACGTGCCTCTATAGAGATTGAAACTAATGCAAAAATATTAAGTAATTAATACTAATAAAAAAGTCTTTCAATGTCTTACTCGATGTGGTCTAGTTGTAATAATATAGCAGTATTTAAATTATAAAAAAATGTCATATAGGTAAACTACAATAAATAAAATTGAAGAATTCGAGTTGTTGCTTTACAGAAGGTTGATGCGCATCTCATGGTTCGATAGTCCCCAATGAAAGAATTCTAAGTACGACGAAGAAAGAGATAGAGTTGGTGACCACTGTCATGAGACGCAAAGCCACATATTTTGGCCACACATTGCGTGGTGATAAATATGTTTTTCTACAAATTAAAGTGGAGAGAAAGATAGAGGGAAGAAGGAGTATGGGGCGTTAAAGAATATCGTGGCTTAAAAATTCAAGAAGTAGTTCGGGATTCCAGGTTGGCGCAAGGTGTGGGAGTATGATGGCCACCAACCTCGCACAAGAAGAAGAAGAAGAAGAAGAATATAAACTGTCACAATTAAAGGAATGAAATCTTTTCACGAATGGCAATGATTATTCCCACATGGTAGTTGGGTCTGCCTTTTCGGTTCTTCCCCGCCAATCTGCTTCTGGTTCGCTGAAGATGTTGCTTTGATTGCCGATAGCGAAGAGGAACTCCAAAAAGACCGTTATAACCATAGAAGAGATCCTCATAAGCGAATTTGGCATGAAAATCAATAAAGACAAAACCAAAGTAATGGTCGTAGGCAGGTCTGAACAGAGAGCGAGAGTATCTATGTCTGGAATAGCTCTTAAGATCTCATGGGATGGCCGGTCAAAAGGCGAGGTCGACAGTTGCATACACCAGGCAAGACTTGCGTTTAACAAAAAATCGTTAATGCTCCAGTAAAACAATAGATTTGAATTAACGCAAGCTTCTTGTAAAAAAATATGTATGGAGTGTGCTACTGTAATGGTGTGAGGCATGGTGCCTATCTGAAAGAGATAAGGGAAGGCTGAGTGCGAACTTCTAGGGGAAGGCTGGAAGGCTGAGACCATATCTCGAACGACGAGGTACTACGAAGAATTGAAGGAAGACGGCATCTACTTGCGACTCCCTCAGAGAGACGCGCTAGAAGGATTGGTCACGTGCTGAGACAGGAGGGTTTCCTACACATGATGATAGAGGGAATAGTAGAGGGGACTAACGCCAAGGGACGCCCGCGCCGCGAATATCTTCGCGACTTGTATAACGATACGGGTTGTACATGGGCTGCGCAACGTGTGTGGAGCTGAAGAGGGTGGCGCGGGATAGACCGGAATGGCGGAGAAGGTGTCATTTGTTGCTGCAAACCAATCCCCAGGATTGAGATCACAAAAAAATCTGCTTTGTCATGTGTGTCTTTTGGGAAGACATTAGTCTCTTATGTCCCGACTGAATACTTCTGCCTCTGGACCTCCTACCGTGGATATTATGGGATCGACAGAATATGCCTACATATTCTGGAGGTTTCACAGGTATACCCTTTTGTTTTGACTGGCGTTTTGTTGTTACATGTGACACTAGTGACTACTCGTAATTTCATTTGGACTGCAATTAGCAGTTTGGACAGTCATCTAGGTAGATCTAGAGTAGATCATATAAGGAATGGCATTATTTTATGTTTTGGGCATTGAATTTGATATGCGTTATGTTCGTGCCATTTCACGAATGATTTAATCAATTTACGAATATCTAGTTGTGTCTGATTTTATTATTTATCAATGAAATAATCAAAGGAAATTGATATGTATATCATATATCATTTGAATCCACATGATATTGTATGTACAAACACTACCTGTTGGTGAAGATATCTTGAGAAATTTGATAAATTGATATCTCATGTAGGTACTTGTACATTATATTTACTACTGATGATAAATGATATCAATTATTGACCCACATATTATGTACCTATTGTTATGAATCATGTTAAAGGAATTTTGTAACAATATTATGAATGTCAAGATATTGTTTTTGTACGTCATGATTTTTACTTAGACTTTTATATAGGCATGGTTAATTTAATTAGTCCAAGAAAGTTGACAAACTGTCCAATATCTTAATATATAAAAACCTCGTGTCGCTGTGTTTGTACACGCTAATCTCTCCGAAATGGCTCAACGGGTTTCAATGAAATTGTATACGTGTATATTTGGTTCCAATTTGAAAGATAGGATAGTTTTGTTTCATAAATCAATGTTTTTAAACTGTCAATACAGACGGTATTTGTTGTAGAACTCCATTATACTAGGTATTTTTAAGTCAAACAAATTTGATTATATTTCTACATATGTATATTTCTCCTTGTACCAGGATGACCGTGATAAGGGCCTAGTCAACCGAAACGGTTGTCCTGGTACAATAGTAAATATATGCAGAAACATAATCAAACTTGTTTGATTTAAAAATACCTAGTATAAATAATGTAAAATACGATAATTATAAGGTATATGTAAAATACGATCTACATAAATGTTAGGACAACGTCTTCCTGGGACCATAAGTTATTCTATAAAATAGTCAAATAATTTATTATACAATGAATTATTTTGTAATTACACCATTTTCGTATTTTGATCATACACATTTTTTCCTGTATGAACTTTTCCTGTATTCATTCTTTGTATAAACTGTTTTATTGTTAGCATATAGGTGCACAAATAAAATTTTCAACATCAAATTTATATTAAAAATAATTTATACAAACTGGATTAACATGTATTATCCGGTGCTATTTTATGGTGACACCTATGTGACAGGAACACTAAATTATTAAAATAAACTCCAGTGGTTTTGTGTTGAGTTGGTAAAATACTTATTCCAAGAATCAAGCTATGAATTATCTCTGTCCGCTGATCACTAAACATGTGTCTAATTTTAGATCTTCACATTTTATAAACACAATAACTGTTTTATTTCATTACGCAACAATCTTAATCATTAAAAGAGACATTTCATATAAGGACATATAAAATTTTACGATTTCTTTTTTATTAGGTATATTATCAATAGATAACATTTTAAACCGTTGGTTTTAAGATTTCATGACAGATGCAATACTGTTTGGATTTCTCAACCACGCGCGAAACTATAAATTTGTCAAAGAATTTAATTAATTTGTATGAAATGATATAATAAAACTATCAAATATAGTAATGTTAGTTCTAAAATACTGTTAAATGTATTCAATTTGTATTCTCGTGCATGTGTGGCATGTATTAATTAGGGTTTATTATATAAGTACGATCATTTATTTAAATATTAGTTAAATTAATATGTTAGTAATTATGTGATATAATAAAGCGCACTACTATTTTGATAACATATTTATTTTTTATATATTGATTTCTTTTTACAAAAATATATCAATTGAAACAATATAATATATACAAAACATTCCTCCATAAAGTAAAAATAACATCTGGAGTACCTCAAGGTTCAATCCTTGGCCCACTACTCTTCACGATATTAATTAACGATATCAACTCATGTTTCATAAATAGTAATTTTTTAATATTTGCTGACGATTTAAAAATTTTCCTTAAAATTAAACATGTACACGATTGCACAGCTCTCCAGGACGACCTAAATAGATTAAACGATTACTGTCAGCGAAATAAACTATATCTTAATTTAGCTAAATGCAAGACTATCACATTTACAAAAAATAAAAATATTATCCAACATAATTACTACATCGACACTCATCCACTTGACAAAGTCAACAATATTCGGGATCTAGGAGTTGTGTTTGATAGCAAACTTCATTTTGACATCCATGTGGAAAACATAATCAACAAAGCATATAAAATGATGGGTTTTGTGATGAGATTGACTAAAGAATTCAAAAAAACCAGCTCATATTTAATATTATATAATACGTTAATCCGCTCACAACTCGAATACTGCTCTCAAATATGGAATCCACATTACAACATATACGCCGAAAAAATTGAAACAATTCAGAAAAAATACCTCAAGACTATGCAATACAGAACACAGAATCCCCGACTACCATACACTGACCTACTTAATAATTACAATCTATGCACACTAAAAGAGAGACGTACCCTATTTGACATGACAACACTACACAAAATAATCAATAGCACGTTTGACTGTCCAGCACTCGTTAGCTCAATTAACATACATGCACCACTCAGATGCCTAAGAAACAACTTGCTCTTCCTCCCGTCAACTTCAAACACAAATGCAGGATTTAGGAAACCAACCAACAGAATGTGCAATGAATACAACAAAACCTTTCCAGACACACACATCTTCTCCAAATCATACACAGCATTCAAACACGAAATAAAACACATTCAAAAATCATCACCACAACACGCGATGACATAATAATACACATACTCTATTAAGATATTAATCATCTGTCATAACATACTACACCATCTCTTTTATTGAATTATGGCTCCTTAATTTTAATTTTATTTTATGTATTTTTGTTTTTTTTTTCTCTTTTTTATCATTATGTTAATGTATAACTCTTGTTTCTCTATTTCTCGCCTCAATATTTATTTCTCGCCTCAATACTTATTTCTGTATAATTATTTTCTTATCTATTTCATTTCGTTTATGTTAATTTAAATTGATTTTTTTTTTCTTCTTTACTTGTTTTGTCTTTTATTATTATTGTATTACTTTGTAAATTTTCACTTTCATATGTTTATATTGTGAATACTGTAAGGTTGCAGATAAACTTTGAATTCTATGTTACCATTAGTTATATGCATATTTTCTGTAACTGTTTGTATTCCTAAATGAATAAATAAATAAATAAATAAATAAAACAAAATCTTATATAACATCGCCTCCCTCTAAAAGCTGACAAAGCTGGTGTAGGGGGAGGCCATGTGTAGCTATCATAAAGGTCAAAATATTGATTGTATAATTATTAGCTACATATTTATTTACTATTACATTTTATTTTATTTCACTTTATTTAAAGAACCTACACAAACAATGACCGAACAGGTGATACACAATAATATAAAACATATTCAAGTTTAGCATCAGTTGTATGCAGGTATACATTAATACCTTATTATAATTAAGCAGTGTAGGAAAAAACAAAGAATAATAAATGAATAACAAAGAAAAACACATACAAAAAATGGGGATATAGATTTGATGCCGACTCAGATCCATTTTTCGCTAGTGTACCTACACCAAAAAACACACGCCCAAATAACAACGAACATACCACTTCCATAACTAAAGCCACCAAAAAATAATCAAACAATCAAAAATCAACAATCTTTTCTAATTTATAATATCCAACAAAATTACCAACATACACATCCTACTGGAGCCGTGTCGCTTTTTTCTTTAATAAAGCCTTTATATCGCGATTCATTTTTCTACACTCTTCAAATTTTCTTATTTCCAGTGAGATCTCATTAAAGTATTTTTCTTGTATTCGATCACATGACATGTGTACAATTAGAATAACATCAATGCTTTTATACAAATTTGAATGGACGTTGGACGTTCCAGCAGAACCGATGTACATAATCCATAACACGAATATATCTTTGCCCATCATTCATCTTTCGATATTTCTAGAGTCAGTCTGATAAGTCACAACTGCAATCCTTGGTGACTTTCGAAGGTCACGGAGCCAAGACATTTTCATCAACTCATCTGCCATTATTAGAAAATGACTTGTTTTCTGTTACTAATACTAAATGTTTCGTTACATTTTACGCAACCGCAACCATATTTGAAATGAGTACAAAATAAACTTGTTTTAAGTATGCATACTTAATTAAGGAAACCGTATATTCATGCCCAGAATTATGTAGGTATGGGTGTATGTTATTTGTAAAGAATTTGATAACATTTGACATTAAGTTGTAATTAAAAGGCAATCAAAGATTTTCGTTCTACATTCCGACCGCTGCTTATTTTTCCTAGAATCAACAAATATTCTTAGTTTAAAATATATAAGATCATCCTTTATCCATCGGTGTATTGGCACAAAGAACAGATCGCCACATTTATCTATTTCAAAAAACATTCACATCCAGTCCCTAATATTCTTCCCATTCCTTTACCCTGTTTGTCTAGCATTAGAACTCACATTCACATCTTTTTTATCTCTTGAAAGACTATTCAACTTGATTATTTCTGTAAACTTAGATACACGAATGGAGAAACTAAATATTATTATTTTTGTTATACTTGTTATGACGACAGTATGTTTACAAAATAAATTAAAGAAATTGTTGACGCCAATATGTCATTATAATTATTGTCGCATTTTTTATATCAAATGACATATAATATTGTTGCAACTACTGCCCACCCTACATCCAAAATCAGTCTCCTTTCAAACCGCGTCCTGTCGACACCACCCACATCTCACCCGTTTTACCGCTCCTCATAACTCACCGAAATTCGCCATAATTGTTTTCTTACCGCGTGTGTGTGTGTGGGATCCTAGTGAAAGTTGTGACCATCTAACAAGGCAGAGCACCAAGGAAAAGTCAAGTAAGTGAGTGTTCCTTTATCCTTCCTTTGCCTTGCAGTGGTTGCAACGAAACGCCCTTTAAAAATACAGTCCACTTTTTCTACTTTTCACTTTTTCTTTATATTACATATCCGCGTCAGCATTTTATGGTCCTAAACGAGACGGATATACCAATACTTTGAGGTATTATTCTTGAACCGTTTATCTTTCAAATACGACAATTAAATATATTTATGTATATTATATTAAGTATATTTATTTATATATTCGCATTATATATAACATACGCATTTGTATCATAACTTATAAAGGATTACTCGTATTTATAATATAACTAACCCGCATCATATATATTTTTATCGTAAGCACTATTTTAGTGCATAATTAACCCCGCACATATATATTTACATATTTATTTTATTCATAAAAAAAAAAATCGCATTATAAAATAGTACGTATAATACTTATTTTGTTGTTAATACATCGCACAGAAATAAATATTGTATTGTAGTTCCCTACAATACGATAGTAAGTTATTTGTCACAACGCCATCAGCCGATCAGCGAAATTTCTCGAATGCATTGAGTCGAATAGGTACCTACATTGCTTGCATACGCAGTTTAGAATTCGGCGGACGGAACCAAGCGGAATCTGCGCCGACTACTAAACATTATACATACGAAATTACATTGAAATTGTTATTAAGTTATTAAATAAATATTATTTTATCTTTACCTTTTATATTTCGATATGGCTAAGAGACCTCAATCGAAGCAAGCGGAAATTCTTGAATTAGATGATGATAAAAGCATGTTATTGAAATTAAAATTATCAAAACGGAATTCCATTTTTGCGCGCTTGCAGATGATTTACGATCGCTCTACAAAGGTGCGGAATGAACAAGACAATATCGATTTAATTTCTGCCGCCATTTGTATAGATACGCTACGTGTTGAGTTCGAAAAAACGCTCAATGAATATAATATTTTAAACATCCAAGTAAACAATGGCGAACCAGAACTAGATACGTGGGATTCATTCGAGGACATGTACTGGAGTGTGAAATCTGTATTGTCAAAAATAGAATCTAATTTAAAAAATGACGTATTAAAAAACGCTCCGTTATTGAGATCGAGACCTACATTGCCGCCTATTGAATTAATGTCTTTCGATGGCGACATCAGATCGTGGCCAAGATTTTATGAAAGTTTTAAAAGTATAGTTCACGATAACCCAACTCTTTCGGATACTGATAAATTGTATTACTTACTGGGAAAGCTTTCAATCAAGGCTCAATCCGCTTTTGCCGGTATAAATCAGTCTTCAAATAATTATGAACTTATATTACAATCACTAATTGATAAGTATCAAGATAAACGCATGCTAGCCAGTACATATCTTAATCAAATATTGGATGGAAAATCATTTTCTTCCGCTTCTGTTCAAAATTTAGAAACATTTTTAGATCGTCATATTACCGCCATAAACGCTTTAAAAAACCTAGAACTTCCAGATTTAACCGATTTTATTTTCCTTCACATATCACAAAAGAAATTAGATTCGGAAACAGTTCGGGCATTTGAATTACATTCACGCCAGGATAAAATTCCGTCATTATTAAGTTTGGTTGATTTTGTCAAGCAACAAGCCAAAATATTACAGCGATGTACCAATTCGTCCGCAAAATTAAACACAAACAATAACAATCGAGTAAAGTTTTCACAACCGCAATCATATGTCGCAGTGTCCGATGCATATAAATGTTTATGTAAGGATATCGCACATGACAATTTTTATAAGTGTCCAGAGTTTATTGACATGACTCCGAACGCTCGTTTTAGGTTAATAAAAGAGCGCTCTGGCTGCGTAAACTGCCTAAGTGGTCGGCACAGAGCTGGAAAATGTAATTCGAAATTTAAGTGTAAAATCTGTAATGGTAACCACCATAGTTTACTACATTTAGATTCGAGATCAAATCCGCCACCCCAACAGGCGCATGTTGCTGCCTCTACTTCAACTGCCGCCGTCGCCGTGCATAATACGGAACTCGCGCTCTGTTCGACTTCGATTGACCCGTCGCCACACGTCAATGCGAGCACAACAAACGATGGTCACTCATTTGCTGCGAAAGGTAGCGAATACACTACGGTTTTACTAGCTACGGCCGTCGTAATTGTTCACGATGTTCATGGGGTGGAACATAATATTCGTTGCTTACTGGACAGCGCATCTCAAAGTAACTTCGTGACGTTAGAATGTTGTAATATGCTTAAATTAAATATAAACATGAAGAATATAGCAGTGAAAGGCATCGGAGGCTCTGAAAAAAGTACTAAGGGAATTGTTAATTTTCAATTTGCATCAAAATACAATAAAGAGGTGAAATACAATATTTCTTCTCTTGTTGTGGATAAAATTACGGACAATTTGCCTTCCATACCTATCGACATCTCCGCGTTACCTTTTCTTAATGGGCTCCCGCTCGCAGATGATGCGTTTCACACTCCGGCACAGATTGATGTCTTGATCGGTGCCTCGCTGTTTTCACAACTTCTGTTACCTAATATAGTAAAGGGTCATTCCGAAACAATCCCTAGAGCTATACAAACCACTCTCGGCTATGTTGTCATGGGAAGAGCTCCCGTTTTATTAAAACGCGATAACATGACCGTAGCTTGCTGTAGCACATTATGTGATGATAATGAATTAGAAATAAATACTTTAATCAAACGCTTCTGGCAGATTGATGAATTGCCTACCGCCACACCGCCCACTCATTCTCCAGAGGAGATTGAGTGCGAATATTTCTTTCAAAAAACTACCAAGCGGGATAGCGATGGCAGATACATAGTAGCGCTACCCTTTCGTGGTGACGTTTTCTCGCTCGGAGATTCTTTTGATACCGCAAAGAAGCGTTTCTTGAGTCTTGAGAGGAAACTCGAAAGTTCTCATGTGTTCCGATCTGCGTATGATACAGTTATTCGTGAATATCTGGACAAAGGATATTTATCACCCGCGCCGGCTGAAGATAATTTTAACTATCCCTTATATATTATACCACACCACGGCGTAGTACGCGAAGATAAGTCCACAACCAAACTACGTATGGTTCTCGACGCAAGCTGTAAAACTAGTTCGGGATTATCACTCAATGATGTCCTCCACTGCGGCCAGAATTTACAAGGTGATCTGTTTACCATTATTTTAAATTTTCGGTTATTCCACATAGCACTCTCTGCAGATTGCAAGCAAATGTTTTTACAAATCATAATGAATGCTCGGGATCGTCGTTTCCAACGGATTATTTATCGTTTTAAACCTCAGGATCAGCTTACTACATACCAGTTTAATAGAGTTTGTTTTGGTCTCAAGTCTAGTCCATACCACGCGCTTCGCGTCATTCAGCAACTCGTCAAAGATGACGGTGACTTGTTTCCTCTCGCAAAAGAAATAGCTAACAATTATATCTATATGGACGATGTCGTTTTTAGTGTTATGACCGAAGAACAGGGAGTGTCCGCATCTAGTCAGTTAATTGAATTGTTTAAACGTGGCCAGTTTGATTTAATAAAGTGGAGCAGTAATTCTGCTAATGTTATTAATAGCATTCCCGTGACACATAGAGCTAGCGAAACTGTCGAATTTGATAAGGTCATGCAACAAAAGATTTTAGGCTTGAATTGGTCAAAAGTAAATGATAATTTTGAATTCAAAATTACCGCTCCTAATAAAACATGTACTAAACGCGTTATATTAGCTACTGTGGCGAGGATATGGGATATAATGGGTTTCGTAGCACCCGTGGTCTTATTTGCAAAATTGCTGATTAAAGAATTATGGCTCTCAAAGGTAGATTGGGACGAAAAACCGCCCGGCCATATCATAAATACGTGGGAAAAATTCTGCTCAGAACTCCCATTACTAAATGAAATAAAGATACCACGTCATTTAGGAATATTTGAAAGTAGCATCGTTCGTTTGATAGGCTTCTCAGACGCAAGCGAGAGCGCATTCGGGGCAGTAGTGTATACACACACTACAAATATTAATCAGCCAGTGTGCATTCAGCTCGTTTGTGCCAAGTCAAAGGTTTCGCCAGTTAAGACATTATCTATTGCACGGCTTGAACTCTGCGCGGTTGAATTGTTATCAAAACTACTAAGACGTGTATATGATACTTATAATCAACGCTTTCCAATTTCTGAAGTATATGCGTTTACTGATTCTCAAGTAACGCTATGTTGGCTTAACTCCTCACCGCACCGCTGGCAAATATTTGTTGCCAATCGTGTCGTTAAGACACTTGATAATTTTCCCGCAAAGCATTTTTTCCATGTTGCCGGAAGTGACAATCCTGCAGATTGTTTGTCACGTGGCTTGTTGCCTGGAAAGCTATCCCATCATCCACTCTGGTCTCAGGGTCCGCCTTGGCTTGTGTTAGATCCTTCGCAGTGGCCTGTGAACAAGGGCAAGAACATTGAAGTGGAAAACTTGCCGGAAGAAAAGATAACCGCTTACCCTGTCACTACAGATTCTGAAGTTAGATCTGTTATTCAGGACCTCGCCTCTCGCGTATCCTCCTGGAGTAAGCTTCTCCGAGTCGTAGCATACGTAGGCAAGTTTATCAAAAGAATTCCGCGTAGACCCTTATTTTCAATTACCGCAGCCGATTTGGAGATATCTGAGCAAATGATAGTCCGTGATATACAACGTAGGCATTTTTTAATAGAAATTAAACATTTACGAGCTGAGAAAAATTGCTCTTCCGCTTTCTTGAGACTTAAGGCCTTTTTAAGTGATGACATTATCCGCGTCGGTGGTCGTTTATGCAACTCAGCCGAGAAATACGCACATAAACATCCAATTATACTTCCCCGCCACGATTCAATTGTCGAATCAATAGTAGACTATTACCATAAGAAATATTTACATGCTGGCCCTGAACTTCTTATGTCAATATTAAGACAAAGGTTCTGGATATTAGCAGCTAGGCGTGTTATACGCACCAGAATAAATAAATGCAATATATGTTTTAAGTCAAAGCCACGTTCACAATTTCCATTGATGTCAGACCTTCCCGTTCAACGTGTAACCCCATCAGTAAAAGCCTTTATTCATACAGGATGTGACTACGCAGGACCTATAAATTATACACCTATACGCGCTCGTGGCGTTAAGAGTCGCAAAGCCTATCTTTGCATATTTACCTGTCTGACAACACGCGCTCTACATATCGAGGTCGCAACTGATCTCAGTACGGTTAGTTTTCTTTCCGCTTTAAAACGTTTTCTGTCACGTCGTGGCCCAGTAAAATATATATATTCAGATAACGCTAGAAATTTTGTAGGTACCAGGAATTATTTACGACAGTTATATAATTTTATTTCAAAAGAATATCGCGTTCCTTTTGAAAAGGAGCTTTCTGAAAATCGCATAGAGTTCAAATTTATACCGCCTGCTGCACCACATTTTGGTGGATGTTGGGAAAGTGCAGTAAAATCAGTAAAAAATCACCTGTTCAAAGTGATTGGACAACAAATCCTCAGTTACGAGGAGTTGATTACTGTTCTGACACAGGTAGAGTGTTTGTTGAATTCACGCCCTCTCACTGTACTCAGCGCTGACCCTTCTGAGCTTTCAGCTCTAACGCCGGCTCATTTTTTAAATACCTTACCGCTTCGCGCTCTACCAGCACCTTATGTGGAGTCAACCGCGAACAATCTGCTTCAAAGACATAGTCTGTTGGATCAGTTAGTACAGTCTTTCTGGCGTCGCTGGAGAACTGAATACTTACATCAGCTGCAGGTGCGACAAAAGTGGAATAGACCATCCGTTCCAATTGAGGTTGGAACGATCGTTATAATAAATAATGACAGTTCTCCAACTCTTTCATGGCCTTTGGGTATAATTGAAAAGGTACATCCTTCAAAAGACAATATTATTCGCGTTGTCACTGTTAAAACTGCAAGGGGCACACTCGTGCGACCGGTAACACGTTTGTGTCCTCTACCAACACAATGATTTATCTTATATTTGTATTGTTCATATATTTTATTTTTATCTTATTATATTTAATATATATTTAACATTATTTACTTTGTTATATATATTTTTTTTTATGTATACTTCCACGCATCCTACATACATACTTGCATCACGCATTTCACTTTTTTTATTTAAACTTCCACGCATCGCATCATACATACTTGCATCACGCATTTCACTTTTATTTAAACTTCCACGCATCGCATCATACATATTCGCATCACGCATTTAACTTTTTTAAAGGTGACCCTTTAAGGGCGGGGAAAATGTTGACGCCAATATGTCATTATAATTATTGTCGCATTTTTTATATCAAATGACATATAATATTGTTGCAACTACTGCCCACCCTACATCCAAAATCAGTCTCCTTTCAAACCGCGTCCTGTCGACACCACCCACATCTCACCCGTTTTACCGCTCCTCATAACTCACCGAAATTCGCCATAATTGTTTTCTTACCGCGTGTGTGTGTGTGGGATCCTAGTGAAAGTTGTGACCATCTAACAAGGCAGAGCACCAAGGAAAAGTCAAGTAAGTGAGTGTTCCTTTATCCTTCCTTTGCCTTGCAGTGGTTGCAACGAAACGCCCTTTAAAAATACAGTCCACTTTTTCTACTTTTCACTTTTTCTTTATATTACATATCCGCGTCATCAGAAATAAATAACGTTTTGTACATCCATACATCGTTGCGAATGCAGATTGATTTAATTTGTTTTATTATCATAGTATATCTTTTATTTAGTGACATCATTTCCTTGTTTTTTTTACATTATCATACCAATTATTTCAACCTTATGGGTACATTGATTAACCACGAGTTGTTTGATTAGTACGGTTTCTAAGAAACCGCTCCTTCGATATGATGGATGATAACGAACTCTCTACTGTGGAACAGTGTTAGAAAGGGACAAATAGTAGGGAATCATATCAGAGGTATTGGTCGGTGAAAGATCCATCAAATAGATGGTTTAGTATTAAAACTGTCTGTATGACGGATTCAGTGACAAAGAGTTAATCTCATGTTTTATTTCTTATATTAATATGAGCCTTTAAATTCATCTTATTCCATAAAATATCTTCATCATATTGTTTTAGGTTATATAACCTGTGCTGGTGGTCTATTCTGGGAGGAGGAGTTCTGCTTCCATCTCTTATGGAATCCCTTATTAAGGTTTTCTATCATTCTAAATATTGCGATTCTATTATCGACGTGGTTTATCCAGAAGCACCAATCGTTAAAGTATCGCTATTCCACATTGTTCTTGGGCTAAATGGTCCTAATAGTTTTATTGTAAACATCCTTTGTATTTATTTACATTTTGTGTAAATGTAGCATTTCAAATTAAACACCGGACCTGTTAATGGTGTGTCTTTTCTTGTTGTTGATGGGCGGCACAGCACATTCCTATCTTGGCCGTCCCTGCATCACATAAAAGTATATATAGTTAGGTACCCATTGTATCAACATAAATAATTAGGTGGAATTCATCCACAGGTGTGAAAGTGTTTATTGAGTGAAGATGGACTATAAGCAGAGTGGTACCTGGTTGTAGGAACGTTCTCACAGAACTGCGGTGGAACGTGGGAACCAACACCGAACCTTGAGGAACACCGAAGAGGTGTGAATTCACCAAGCCCTTTATGTCAACAAAGAAAATTCCGTCGAATATTCCACGTAATAGGGCTCTCTTATTAACATTTAAAGACGCTCTTCTTATTGGTAAAGTCAATCAAAATTAACAATCAATTTGAACAAGTATATGAACAACAGATGCTCAAATATCGATGTTCTTTTATTTTCAATTCGTGTCAATTTTGTGTAGTATGTGCAATACATATTTAAAACTCTTTCATTGGAGCCTCTAACGACCCATGAAATACTTATCAATTCTGTGTTCTGCATGGCCACATCTCGAATGTCTATATCATCATCATCAGCAATGGCGCTATAGGCCGGTGTGGGCCTTGGCCTCCTCAAGAAACTGCCTCCATCCCGCCCTGTCGACAGCAAGTCTACATATATATATATATATATATATATATATATATATATATATATATATATATATATATATATATATATATATATATATATATATATATATATATATATATATATATATATATATATATATATATATATATATATATATATATATATATATATATATATATATATATATATATATATATATATATATATATATATATATATATATATATATATATATATAAATATATATATATATATATGTTATAATATTTTTATCTCGGTTTTCCCGTGTCAGTAGGTCTTGACTAAGACCATTTGTCTTCCGACGTTTCGCCTGAATATCACCAGGCATTTTCAAGGACTTAACGAAAAGAAAAAAAGTACTTAAACTTAACAAGAAACTTAAGTCCTTGAAAATGCCTGGTGATATTCAGGCGAAACGTCGGAAGACAAATGGTCTTAGTCAAGACCTACTGACACGGGAAAACCGAGATAAAAATATTATAACATATTTCACCCGTGAAAACATCAAATATAACATATATATATATATATATATATATATATATATATATATATATATATATATATATATATATATATATATATATATATATATATATATATATATATATATATATATATATATATATATATATATATATATATATATATATATATATATATATATATATATATATATATATATATATATATATATATATATATATATATATATATATATATATATATATATATATATATATATATATATATATATATATATA
Source organism: Molanna angustata (assembly GCA_963576475.1). Taxonomy (NCBI): domain Eukaryota; kingdom Metazoa; phylum Arthropoda; class Insecta; order Trichoptera; family Molannidae; genus Molanna; species Molanna angustata. The sequence continues at coordinate 32,950,540 of OY754977.1, forward strand.
TATATATATATATATACACTTGAGAATATTTGTTTTGCTTTGAAAATAAGAATCTCAATATAATCAAAGAGAAAAAACGACTGTTGTTTATAAAATTCTAATCAACTTTGTTAATACACTATTCTCATTACTCATTTGCCATCAATATGAATTATGTACGTAAATTAAATTATTTTTTCTTTGAAATTTCATTTTCTTTCGCCTTTTACAATTCACTCTTTGAGAAATTGATAAAGATATTTGCTCAAAAATGCAAAATAATAAGTTTTCAATATTCATAAATCACTCAATCATTACAAAAATAAATAACAAATTATTAAAAAGATATACAGTTACAATTAATAAATAAAACAATAAAAGGTTAATAAATAAATAATAAATACAATTCATAAATACAAAATTGTACAATTATATCAAAATATCAAATGAATTAAGCTAAAAACAATTTAAACATACATTATCATCGGGAATACACAAATTATGAAAGTATTAGAACTCTATGTAACTGGTCGGGAAGCTTGTTAAAAATCGATTGTGAAATTCCAGTATAGACAGAAAAATGAAATTAAAGAAAATGTGTAAAAATAGTGAATTTCTGTATTGAAATCTTTGATGATAAATGAAAATCAAAAATACTAGGGAAATGAAACTGAAGATGTTTGTATGAAATGAATTATCAATTCTTTGCTAAAATTATCATATTTAGCGAAGAGTTTAAATAGTATATTTTTAAATTCAACAGAATACAGATGGTCAGTATGAAATGAAACTGAGAGGTCTCTGATATAAATAAAATGCTTTATAAATGTACATTGGCATGGAAACGACATAATTTATATAAATAATACGTTTTGCAACAATCTAACTGAAATGTTATTTCGTAGGTGGGACAAGCCATTATAATATTAATAATTGATACAATAACAACTTGGCACTAAGACACACACACGTGGTACATTTTCTCACAGACCCTTACTGTTTCAGATGAAAGGAATAATACACCTATTTCATGTATTGTGTGTCTTTATAGTGTTTATTTATCTGCATGTGTTGTATTATGGTCAGCCAGACTAGACACTAAAGAAAAACTCACTTTTATTTATGAACATAACATAAAAGTTATAGTCTACGATGATACAAAGTATTAAAATGATTCTTTGCTGATCAAAAGTTTTCCTGTATTTGAAAATTATTTATATTCATAATTCATAATATAAGTTCTATATCGAATATATTTTTATTATTGCATATACGCAAACATTGGATTTTTTTCCCTGTCGGGAGTCAAAGATATTTTTTAACGGATTTTTAATTATCTCAATAGAGACGAAGTTGGAATATTTATTGTAGGAGAACCGGGAAATCAAGGCACCTACAGGGCTTACGACCTGTCATCGGCTGGTTTACGTGATCACTTTATGCGCTTGCGCAACGTTCACCAATTATACCTTTTTAATGAGATCCCTATCAATTCAATTTTGAAACTTCTATATATTGTAATACTGAAATTCTTTTCGCTTGAAAATAAGGAATTTTTACTACAGCCATCTATGGGTAAAATTATGAACAACAATCTTATTATTTTTTTTTGTTGTAACGCCATCTATTGAGAGAATTGGTTTTTTGTAAATAATGAAAGCTACAATTCTTATATGTGAGGTGACAATGCATTTTTCGCATAGAAGTCACCCCTTAATTGCGCCAGACTTATAAGGTCATTTTTGTATTATTTACCTACTTGTACCAATGTGTAAGTAATCGAATATATTTACAATATATAACATCTGGACAGATCACTTGGGCGGCGCAGAACTAAATTTAGGGTCTTTTGCTTGGTTGATAGTTTCGTAAACTGTCGAAAATTGTCAAAATATTTGCTGATAACTATAATTCTTATTCATGTTAATTTCAAAGAAATTTAATAATTTATCTAACATTTTCAAAGGTGTGGAGATAATAATGATAAAATATTATGCAATGAAAAACAGCGACCCATGTTTGTTTCCTTACGTATCTGAATGTTTGTTTATATACCTATCTAGTAAGTTGAGATCTATCTCATTCTATGTGATCGTCTGTCTGTACCAAGACAGGATCTATTCTATGCTTTATCGAGATAATATATCGATCTTTCTAGATCCGATACAAGATTAGTTTAACCGCTGTTACAACATTGAACACAACACCTTGTATATTGCAAGGGATAAATAACGACTGCAATATTTTCAAATACATTCTACTATATACATTCATACTGGAATCGAGTTTGTTTTATTGTATCTAGGTACCTACAGTTTTATTGGATCAAGCTCTTGTTTTATCACATACACACAATGTATTCCATTGCTGGTGAGCAGGAGACCAAATTTATGTCAGTCAAACAATAGTAGAAGAATACCTAATTTATGTCAGTCAAACAATAGTAGAAGAATACCTAATTTATGTCAAACAATAGTAGAAGAATACCTAATTTATGTCAAACAATAGTAGAAGAATACCTAATTTATGTCAAACAATAGTAGAAGAATACCTAATTTATGTCAAACAATAGTAGAAGAATACCTAATTTATGTCAAACAATAGTAGAAGAATACCTAATTTATGTCAAACAATAGTAGAAGAATACCTAATTTATGTCAAACAATAGTAGAAGAATACCTAATTTATGTCAAACAATAGTAGAAGAATACCTAATTTATGTCAAACAATAAGAATACGATACTAAATGTAAGTCGAACAATAGCAGTAGGATACCAAATTTATGTAAAAAAAGGGAACAGAAAATCTAATTTATTTCAAATAATAGGAGTAGAATAGCATATTTATGTCAAACAATAAGAATATGACACCAATTTTATGTCAAACGATAGGAGTAGGACACCAAAATTATGTCAAATAATAAGAGTAGGATACTACATGTATGTCAAACGATAGGAGTAGGACACCAAATTTATTTTTTAACAGATTTTTAATTATCTGAATAGAGACGAAGTTGGAATATTTACTGTAGGAGAACCGGGAAATCAAGGCACCTACAGGGCTTACGGCCTGTCATCAGCTGGTTTACGTGATCACTATATGCATAAAGTGATCATAAAGTGATCACGTAAACAAGCCGATGACAGGTCGTAAGCCCTGTAGGTGCCTTGATTTCCCGGTTCTCCTACAGTAAATATTCCAACTTCGTCTCTATTCAGATAATTAAAAATCTGTTAAAAAATATCTTTGACTCCCGACAGGGAAAAAATCCAATGTTTGCGCATATGCAATAATAAAAAATATTAGATTACCAAATTTATATCAAATACCTATTAGTAGTAGTATAGCAAATGTATGTCAAACAATAAGAATACGATACCAAATATAAGTCAAACAATTGCAGTAGGATACCAAATTTATGTCAATTAATAAGAGTAGGATACCAAATTTATGTCAATTAATAAGAGTAGGATACCAAATTTATGTCAATTAATAAGAGTAGGATACCAAATTTATGTCAATTAATAAGAGTAGGATACCAAATTTATGTCAATTAATAAGAGTAGGATACCAAATTTATGTCAATTAATAAGAGTAGGATACCAAATTTATGTCAATTAATAAGAGTAGGATACCAAATTTATGTCAAGTAATAAGAGTAGGATACCAAATTTATGTCAAGTAAAGAGAAGAATAGAAAATTTACTATAGAAATTATGAAGTCAAAATTTAGAACGATATAAACGTCTCATACACGAACTCCTTTATTGACACAGCAGACCGGCTGTGGAATTCTGTATTTCCACTTTATTACAACCCGGGTCTTTTTAAAACCCTAACCAATATTTTCCTGGGCAGATTGCAAACCCTTCCCAACGCTAGGTAGTTACGCTTCTTCGAAAGAGTATAATGGACCTAAATCTCAATTGCTGGCGTACCGTACGTAGCCATGTTATAAAAATACACTTCACGACGAATCTCTCGACATACCTTTTTCTTTCCCCTTAGCGCTTTTGTCCCGTTTCTATCGGGGTACGCTTTGACCATGATCCTAGAATTGGCGAGTCTGGTTATTACATTGAAGCGACTGCCATCTGACCTTCGTAACCCTTAGAAAGGGGAACCAGACAAATTGGATCATGGCTACACATAGCTAGTGATATAAATCCGCACATAGATTTTTTAAAAATCCAGAGGTGCGTGCCCCGCCCGGATTCGAACCGTCGACCTCAAGCATGTGAGGCGAAGACATTACCGCTGGGCTATCACCGCTCTAAACCAATTGAGAAATTTGTATGTAGAGATTCCTACTGCTATTATTATTGCTAAATTTTCAGTATTGGCGGCCTTCGTAGCTCAGTTGGTAAGATATCTGACCCAGGGTCTCGGGTTCGATTCCCGATGGAAACACAGTTTTTAATTGTGTTTTCAGTCTGGATCTGTGAGACGATTGATATCGTCTCCAGAATGGGGCAATCTGTTATTGGGTGTGTGTTAAATTAATATTTGACTTAGTACCTGTTAGTTGCCCGAGAAGCTATATAAAATAAAAAATAGTGGTGGAGCGAGAAATGGCGTAAGTGGCGAGAATGGCGTAAGTAGCGAGAATGGCGTAAGTGGCGAGAATGGCGTGAGCGCTTAAGAGTTTCTTTAATATTTCTTTTTCACGCGATTTTATCCAATAATAATAATAATGAATTGCAAGTGTCTTTCAACGGAAGCACCCTACCTAACAGCAGCTCTATCGACCTGCTTGGAGTATCTATAACGAACCAATTACACTACAAGGGCTCCATCGAAGCTAAGGTGAAACTCGCCTCCAAAAAATTGAGCGTACTATATAGAGCGCGTAGATATTTTACTTAGACCCAGATCTGTATACTCTACAAAGCGCAAATACGTCCAATTATTGAATATGGTAGTCACCTCTGGAGTGGCGCCCCCCAATAGGTACCTACTGAATACTTTCGACGCTGTCCAAAGGCGTGCTGTGCTATACGTTTGATTGATGATACATCACTGACTGATCGTCATCATCACTGAATATCGCAAAATTTCTTACCCTTTTCCATCAAAACATCTTTATGCCAATCAATATTACTCTACGTTAATTTGCCTGTTGTAAATTAACATCTCATATAATTCAACAATGAGGTTCATCACCCATGCTGAATATTGATTTTTTTAGGAGAGACGAGACTAGTGTGTGGGTATACACTCATGTGTCGTGCTTCCTTCTATAAGGTGATGCAAACCCACACACCTTTCGCTGGTTACCCTACATTGTAGGATATGCCGTGATGATATACGTTATTAATTCAGTACTTCCCAATTTTAATCTAGCCTTGTCATCACAAAAATGTTTAATAACCCCAGACCAATAATCTATCACTTTCCACAACCCAGTCTTATTTAAATAAGTTAATATTATTAAAAAATAATATCCATCCCATAAGGTAATGCCCACCAGATATTGGGGGGTAGGAGGGAAATGATATACCTTCCGTGGACCAACAGGGCAGGGAATTATGGGCAGGAGTTGGGCAATTGAGATGGCAGCGGATAAACTGTTACTATCACACTGAATGTATAAACTGATGGATTATACATACGTCTGATTGATGATCCATCACTGACTGATGGATTGCAATCACTAGAACACAGACGCAGAGTCGGTATTTTAAGTTTATTCTATAGATACTACCACGGGAATTGCTCAGAAGAACTTGCATCTTTGGTCCCTCCTCCACCCACTCGCAACAGAGTGACTCGCTTCACTCAATCACAACACCTATTCACAGTAAACCTTCAACATATACGAACCAGTCGCTTCTCGAGCTCCTTTATTAATACAGCAGCCCGACTGTGGAACGATCTTCCGAATTCTGTGTTTCCACCTTCGTACAACCCGGGTCTTTTTAAAATCCGAATTAATAAACTCTTTTCTAGATTGCAAACCCCTCCCAACGCTACGTAGTTCGTTTCTTCGGAAGAGTAAAATGGACCCAAATCCTAATAGCTGGTGTCCCCTACGTGGACATGTTAAAAAAAATAAACACTTTCTTGCACCCTGCGAAAGTGGTCTAATGCGCAATACGGTAGCTTCTATGCGGTAGTCTGTTTTGTTTTATAAGACATAATGTTAACTGAGTGAATCTGTATTATGTAATAATGTCTGTTAGATGGTAATAAAAATATAAAACATATTTTCGGATTGACACATAACACCAATCTAGTACCTATTGTGTATACAATATGTTTAGATAATAATGAATGAAAGGTATAGACAGGCAGATAGATAGATAAATAGATATGTATCTTGTCCGATATCTCTCTCGTGTCTTGTTAACAATGTCGTAAACAGTCTAATGGCGTGTTTTTTTCTCTTGTCCAAACATCCGGAATCAATAATTTTATATTTAAGTATGGCGGAGATTAGATATTTTACGGAATAACCTGTCATCATTAAATAATGCTATCTCTAAACATTTAAAGATACCACCTCGTGTTGGATGCTATTCTTTTGGCTGTTGCGATATGTTTTTTTAGCATATAAATGTACCTATTTATATTTATAGTTTTTTTTATACATGTACCGAATCATCTTTATCCATAAATATAGCAGAAGAAATTACCACTATAGGCAATAAGTCCGCCTTTTGTACTTGTAAAAATGTTTTTTATAGTAAAAGGTTTTGTTTTCAGAGTGTTATTAAGACTTCTCTCTTAAGCAGAACCAACATAAGCAAAAGCGCCCTTGGAATGGTCTTTTACCATAAACTTACTTACTCACTTCCGATGGCCATACTACTCCGGTAGAGCTTTAGCTTCCTGAACAATAGCTTTCCAAGCCTTCCTGTCTGCAGCTGCAGTGGACTCCCAGTCATCACAAGCATTCAGCATGCTCAGATCTCGGGTAACATTATCCATCAATCTCTGCCTTGGTCTTCCCAGGGGTCTCTTGCCCACAGGGTATTTTGCAGGATACGTTTTGTGACTCTTTTTTCCCCTGATCTGACAACATGTCCAATCCAAGCTAATATTCTGGACCTGATTTCGCTGGTGATTAAAGATTGTCCTGTCAATGCACGAATTTCCTCGTTACTTCGTGGCCTCCAGGTACCTTCCGCAATTCCTGGTCTTGAGCCTAATATTTTACGTGATATCCTGTTTTCAAATGTTAGCAGTCTTTGTTGGTTCTTGAGTGTCATGCACCAGGACTCAGCACCAACATATTTTTTTAAGCGCCGTTTTACCATAAAACGGCGCTAAAAAAATGATTATTATTATTTTGAATAAAATAAATATATTTCTCAATAGACGAATAGGTGACGAATTTCGAACAAGATGGATTGTATTATTGTTCTATTTTTTCTTCTTTTCTCGATGACTTTGCTTGGCCATCTTCAATTCTCACCTTCATACTCTTCTTGCCTCCTGCTGTGGTAAAATTCCATTAAAAAATCCAATTCCATCAAAGAATTTGTACCTACTACGTGATCCAGATGATCTGAATGGAAGATTAATATATGTTTTTACATAGTTCTTAATGTAGTTCGAAGCCAAGTCATGTAGAGCTGTTGAGCTCCTTATTTAATAACACTTTACCTCATCTAGAATTTTGTACACAAATTTGGAAACCGCATTATAAAATCCACAGCAACCGTATTGAAAACATCCAGAAAACTCTTCTGAAGATAGACGACTATTCATAGAACATACTAATTACAAATTTTCTACAGAATTCTTCAAAATAAACACATTAAAGACTGAAGGACATTAATAAATCAATTGTAACTGTAGGTATAAAATATGCAACAGCCTAATTGACTCCCCCGTTTTACTAAAAACTATATCACTCCACGTACCAAACAGGCACACCCGTTCGAATAATTTATTTCATCTACCTATTTGCCATACTAATTACAGATATCACTCTTCTATTTATAGAATTCAACGTGACAATAATCTAAAATTTAAACACACTGACATTTTCCATGACTCCATAGAAACTTACCGTAAACAAATAAAGATGTTTTTCAACCCAGTTCCCTAACTCTTTCCTTCAAAAATGCTCTTTCCTTCACACCAATAATCCCTCTTTATCCTCGTTTTGTTCTCGTTATGTATTGTTTTTTTTAATCAATCATTTATTTTCTCTCTTATAATTGTTATTCGTTTACCTACTGCTCTGCATACTTGTTGAAATATTTTTAATTCATTCTTTTTTAAATTGAAGAAAAAAATATTGGCTTGTATTAATTTTAATAGCACCATATTTCACAAACCACATTATTCACAAAGCTGTAGTTTTCTGAAATAAAATAAATAAATACATTTTAAAGTATATTCATTCTTTGGATACTTTTTCCAGAGCAGTTTATTTAGAAGAGATTTTATATTTCATCAGCTGCGTTAAATACCATTAGCCTTGTATTGGCTTAAACAGCACAAAATATCTTTAATTAATCCGAATTAGACACAATAATCTGATTGTAAATTCCATTTTCATAATTTTTGGGAAACCTGACCAAAGGATTAACAAAACTTTGAGCTAATGGTTTTTTTTAAAGAAGCATGTTCAGTGGAGTTGAATGTCACTTAATTGTTTTTTGTAAATAGTTATGATCCATTTATTTATTGTACGATTTAATGTTTAATTAGCAGAGTCGGAGAAAGGGGCCTAACGGCAATCCAAAAAGATAGGCCATAGCATCAGGATCCGGGTCTGCTTGTTGCTATCGCCGAGGAAATGGCGGAGGGCAGAAACTATATAGGTTGCCTTAGAAACAGTTATTTGGACCAGGTTATTAGTGGTTTACGCTGTAGCAGCTACCGAGAGACGAATAGTTTGGTAAGATATATGTGGAGAGGTAGAGTGCTTGGTGCAAACAAATCATAGGAGTGTGACTATGAAGAAGAAGAAGAAGAAAATTTGGCACCTTATCTATATAGTTAAATTATTTACAAAATATACTAATATATATTATGTTTTGTAACACTCGAGTTCGAGAATTAAAAGATTTTGTCAATTTTAAACTATCCGTCATTAAATTATATTAAGGCAATTAATTTAAGTATGTAGATTATTCTCCATCGCGATCATCCGTTAGTTTTTACATCAATGGCTACCTGATCGCATCTCGTTTGTACCAATGACACATCAAACATTTCACATCTTGTCATATTCTCGGTTATTTATTGGACGCGTTTCCGACATCTTACTTTTTATTTAACGATCATGTCTGACAGTTCCGAACTAATCAAATGAATCCCATTTGTCGGAATTAAAAGAGTTCTGCGTCTAAAGTGATCCATCCACGATTAACTTAACACAATAATTTGTCTTTGATTTAACGTCTTAAGGTCAATGGGGTCGTAATATAAAATGTTTATAGCTTTTATATCGTGCCATAAAATGAATGGTTGTAACGATTGAGGATATCGTTAAGAGATGCGACATTTGATGATTCCAGGTATCTATCTCTTCGTGTACCAGGCAGGTTGCCTTAACATACTTTATTATATTATTATATTCAAATTAATTTTGTCTCTGATAGGTCTTCAATGACCGCGTTCTCACTTGACACCACGGTGTTTGAATAACTTGTCATCGTTATGTTTCATGTCCCCAGAAAAGAATTCCCAAGGAATCATCATGCACTTCATTTTGTTTAAGATATATTTTGGAGTTGATTGTGGCCACAGTTATAATTTATTGTAGGTATACTTCATTTATTATAACAATATATTGTAAAATTATTTGATCAAATAGTAGCTAGAGTTAACAAGGGACACATTGATCATTAATGTTTTCATTTTCATCAGTATTGGCGGCACTATACTATGTATAGCAGTGATAAGGGTCTTGTTAAATCAAATGTTATATTTAGTTTCCACAACGAATTATTTAGTTTCACTACTAGGTACTATTGCTATTTATTTTAAGGACAGCACACAGCACATGCATACAATTATTAAAAGGATATAAGCAAAAATACAAATAAGACATGCAGGTACCTCTTACGTACCTACTATACCTAATAGGTATCAAAAGAAGACAATAATAAAGTGAATTAGTGTGGGTGCGTGCATGAGAGAGAGAGAGTATCAATAAGTATGTGTGTGTGAAAGAGATATTTTTTTTATTATAAATCGAATCAATACAAATTTACATATAAATTACAATTAACAAAGTTTACAAGTTCCATGATATGTTTCATAATAATCCTCTTTGTGACCACGTGAATTATATTTTGAAAGATTGATGCATATAAAACTGGAATAATTGACGATCATGTGAGAGACGTTGCATAAATCTTAAGGAAGTTAACGAAGCGAATGTTTTCAATAATAGAAGTGTACGGTGCTCGGTCAGAAACACGGCGTGATGTTTGTTTCTACATAGGATATAAACATACATAAGATAAACTTAAAAGAAATAATTGTTATATTGTAAAGACTTCCATCGATATCTTTTTAAATTAGTTTCAAGCGGAAGGTATCGTCAGTCGTAAATTGTACATAATACTGGTGTGACATAATAATATTATTAATAATATGCTAAGTGTTAAGAAGTCCAGCCGCCATTGGCTATTAAGGATTTGGTTTGATCAGGTAAGCGCCTCGGATTATATCAAATAATGAAGGTACATTTACCGTCTGATTGTGGATAACCATTTAATAGATTGGAGGTTTGATTATAAAATTAATATTACTGAGTCCTTTTTGAATCCTCACCGCATCCTATACCTACCGTACAAAAATTCATTCACAAACGACTATCTCGAATATCTTACAAATACTTTTTAGTCTTTAAAATAAATTGAGTATTTCTTGAACGAGTGGGTTGTCACCAATATAAACTTTTTACTACAAGAGCGTAAGTGCATAGGTACGTCTCGAATGGTTGACAATTCCTGAATGTATTTTTATTAAGCTCATTTATACTTTATACATTATCATCGATTTTTGGTGTACCAATAGATACGTCTCGAAAGGTTGACAATTTCTGAATGTATTTTTATAAAGCTCATTTATACTATATACATTATCATCGATTTATGGTGTACCAATAGATACGTCACGAAAGGTTGACAATTTCAGAATGTATTTTTATAAAGCTCATTTATATTATATACATTATCATCGATTTTTGGTGTACCAATAGATACGTCTCGAAAGGTTGACAATTTCTGAATGTATTTTTATAAAGCTCATTTATATTATATATATTATCATCGATTTATGGTGTACCAATAGATACGTCACGAAAGGTTGACAATTTCTGAATGTATTTTTATAAAGCTCATTTATACTATATACATTATCATCGAATTTTGGTGTACCAATAGATACGTCTCGAAAGGTTGACAATTTCTGAATGTATTTTTATAAAGCTCATTTACACTATATACATTATCATCGATTTTTAGTCTACCTATAGATACGTCTCGAAAGGTTGACAATTTCTGAATGCATATAAAGCCCGTTGTATACTATCTTATATAAAAAAACTTGCTAGACAGTGAGAGCATTTTGAATGTTTTGAAGGCGTTGTCTATGTATCAATATGAAGTCGATTGAATTTTTGGGGACAGTATAAGCTAACTTATTTTTGAAGAGATTTATTTTTAAATAAAAAAATAACACATATTTTCCTGCCAAACTGCAAAGCAGTTTTTTGGCAGAACAGATTGTCTCTCACAATTCTAATGAATCTAAACTTAGGGAAATTATTAAAGAACAGAAACTAAACTAAAATAGAGAGAGAAAAAAAGGAAAAAAATCTACGGTAGGTATACGTCATATTTTATATGAATTACAAAAACACCAGGACGAAAATCACCTTATCCACATTCTACACGATACCCGTTGAAAAATTGATGTAAAAAGCAAGCTTAAAATTGTAAAAAAGAAAAATTAACCAAGCAGAAGGATAATTTAAAATAGTATGTTATTGACTACGTTTTTGCGGTCATGACAGGTTGCAATTTGCAGGTTATATTATGTATTGTGTAGGTAGGTATAATATGGGTGTCACGTCCATTTAATGAAGATGTCATATAAAGATATCAATAGGTGGTATTGTGTTTCAGAATCTTATTGTGGTGAAGATAATACCTACCATATTATTATTATGAGTCGTGTCGTCTTATCGGTTAATTCAAACACATGTTACATTAAGGATAAAAGTTATATAACAGTTTAGATTACTTACGATTTTACCGATTGAGACAGTGCATATAATATGTATTGTAAATATCCATAAATACATCACGCCATTTCCCTATTTGGGGTAGGTAGAGAAAACGAAGAAAGACTCTTTCTCTTGACATACATTTCTCGCTTCATTCTCGTCCATGCATCGTCTCATACACTCTCTTCTGTTTTTCTTACTTCTAACGTCTCCATCTTTCAAAATTTCATTTATGTGATCGTACCAACTTTTTCTTTGCCGACCTCTACTTTTCGTTCCTCTTTTATCAGACTTATGTACTTATTTTGTCAGACAGTCATCACTCATTCTTTCTATGTGGCCAAACAACCCTATGGCATTTACTTTCATCTTACTCTTTCAATCATACATTCTCGTCATATTTAATTTCGTTTCGTTTCGTTTCGTTTCGTTTCGTTTCGTTTCGTTTCGTTTAGTTTCGTTTCGTTTCGTTTCGTTTCGTTTCGTTTCGTTTCGTTTCGTTTCGTTTCGTTTCGTTTCGTTTCGTTTCGTTTCGTTTCGTTTCGTTTCGTTTCGTTTTATTTCTTTTATTTCATTTTATTTTATTTTATTTATTTTATGTAGCTTCTTTGGCAACTAACAGGTGCTATGTCAAACAATTATTTAACATACACCCAATAACAAGTTGCCATGATATTTATCATCTCACAGATCCAGACTGAAAACACAATTTTAAAAACAGTGTCTTCACCGGGAATCGAACTCGGAACCCTTGGATTAGCAGTCAGATACCTAACCAAATGAGCCACGAAGGCCGAATCAGTTCGTTTATGTATATATGTTTAAAACGTTTCTTAATAAGTATGTGTAGGTACCTACATTAAAAAAATATGGTTGGTTTTCTTAATGCTTTTAATGAAAACCACATCAGATATTTTGATTTTTTTCATGGTAGACCTCAATAAGCGAATCCGTAGGTATATTTATGATAAAATTTTGATCATAACCCGATTAGGTGAGTTTTTACTGGGGCCTCATTTTTGACCTAAAACCGTATCAATATGTTACCAATGTCTCTAAAGTCTTTGAATAATCACTCAGCATTTGTTAATCGTCTCAAGTCATGGCTTATTGATAATGATAACATGAAGGATTTCCTTTTATAATACTCTAATTATTATAATTATTTTTTCTATTTTGTTTTATTTTTCTGTTATTTATATTTTGTTTTTTCTCTTTGTAGGTAATAGTTAAATTTTTTGCATTAACAAAAAACTGTTTGCATGTAACACCCAACCAACATTTTTATTTATAATTTAATTAAGGTATACCCACAAACAGGCTAAGCCTTGTGGGATTTTTGGTATGTTTATTAGATGTAGGTATATAAGTGAATGTATGTATTTGTTTGTTACCGTAAATATGTTTTATATACTCTGTACCAAAAATTTGTTAAATAAATAAATGCTTGGTCTCGTTGAAAAGTATAATGTATAGGTGTTTTTTTTATAAATACCATTCGAATCGTTAAAGATATGTGTATTGTGCATACTGATTCCCCAAACTATGCAGTCTTTGCAAAGTTGAAGTAGCTCGGTATACTCTAGTGTTAGTGAGGCTATAAAATGGCGTGGTACTGCGTGTAGCAAATATATATAGTTTTGAATTTGTATGAGAATGTTCTTGTGGATGTGTATGATGATTTACCTATGTGTAGGTATGTGAACAAATCAAGACGGTTTGCTCGTTTTGCCTACCCAAATAAGAAAACAACGTGTTAGTAGTACATACATTCAAATATATTATTGATTATTAGGTTCCGCATTCCTATAAAATACATTATTTTAGCTTTCCGGTATTATATATTATTATGGTATGCACTACATTATCTGATTGCGTGTTTAATTTTCTATTTATTTTGTCATATTATATTTTCACAAATAAACAAAACATCGAGTAAACACTGATATAACAAAACATACCAACACGTGTGTCATAAATTGTCATATCTTGTTATCGCGATCATTTGTCGAAAATGGTTAGCGTGGTATTAAATACTTTAAAATAAACCTACATAAAAAGTGTGATTGAGTTAATTTTGATTGATAACTAGCGAAACTCGGCAAACGTTGTACTGCCTGTGTACAATAAAAAAAATGGTCGATTTTTATGAAAAAATGGTCGAAGTACATAGTTATAATTCCATCCCTTCAGTACCCTTCAGATCCTTTAGAGCCTTCATCCGCCAGTCCTTTTTTTCTTCTGAACACGTCACCACATCGTTAAATTAATTCGAAGTAGATGTCATATGTTAAATAAATAAATTAATTAAAATCCAGAAACTGACAATCATTCATCTTTATATACCTATATAATAAAACGTATTTAAATATTTTTTTAGACAAGTAGTAATTGAGTATTTCTATTTTTTTTTTTTTTTGTCAAGTACTTACTATAAAATTCATATTTATAAATAAAGTAACTTATTAATTAGGTTTTTAAAATAAAATTAAAATCGAATGATATTTTACACACAATGATTGAAATATCAAAATTGATTTTATTGGATGTTCTCGACAATGGATTAAATGGATTTTTTAATGGAAAGTAAATATTTTTTGTTATTTTGTCTTGAGAATTTTGTCATTTTGCTACGAATAATAGTGAAATATGCTACGAATGCTAGATAAGCAATTATTACAAATAGTTTTTTTTATTTCAATTTCAAAGAATATTATTTGAATTTTTTTGTTAACACAACTGAAATTTGAAGTTTAATTCAAATGACATTTATATTCATGTTCCTATGTCGATCATTATCAATTAATTCATGATGTGAGATATTAAGAAAAAGAAAAAGTATAAATCCTGAAAGTGTTCCGGATTTACACCCGACAGTTAACCAAAGTTTCATGACGATCGGATGAATGCGTACGATACATACATACAACCATATTTACAAACTTAAACATATTTTTTTATAAATTGAGACTATCTTTGTACGTAAAAATTCATTCAAAAATAATTAAATTGGCATCTTGCTGCTTATACAAGTAGGTACTAGATAAAAATGCAAAAATGGGTTATTTTTAATATTTGTATGCAAACATATTAAATAAGTTTTATAAACATCAATGTTCCGTAATCGATAGGCTTCATTCTGTTCATAGTACAAGGACTTCTTAAGAGGCTATTCCTTTATTTATGATAAACCAATAGTTTTTTTTTTAATTTAAACCAAAACACACTACAAAAACTAATAACAACTTTACATTTACAAAAATACTATTTTAACGATATAATAAACGACCCGACTAGGTATTTGACTATGCCAATACTAGAACAAATGCACACATAAATTCCCTAATACTTATACGACATAAACTAGGTAATAAGAATGCTCACATAGTGGACATTTTTAACTCTGGTCTGTAATATTATGAAAAGTGCACCTTGCCCGACACTGACACCTTTATTTAAATATAGGTACCTACGCCATTATATTGCGTTCACTAATAATTTAATTGTTTTATATATATTTATTTATTTTACTTCATGTACAATATTATGTGTACAAAGGCAGGTTTATTAAAAGGAAATTTCTTCCAACTAACCAAAGCAACGTGATGCCATTAAAAGTGTAGTGGTAGGTATATTAAAATATAACTAGTTGCATGTAACACATGAGATCGAACTGTCAATAGCGAGAGTATGTATAGTTGAAGAATAAGTACCAAACTATAAACTCATAAATCCAAATTATTGAATATTTTAGGATATTTTATTTCCTATATTTCCTATACAACACATGTATGTCAAGATAGGACAGTATGTAGGTCAGTCCTTTTTTCTACTCAGAATATGAAAACAGCATGGTGGTATGTATGTATGTTTGGAGATTTAAGAATCAAACTATTAAGTCTTCTTAGATATTGTGTATAGGCGACTGCCATACTAATTGTATGAAGTGATGTCGATTTTTATAGAAAATTAATTTACTAAATTTCATAGATAATAGTTTTATTTTTTATAGAAAAATAAATTATCTAGTTGGGGTGTTTCAGCTTTTTTCAATATTTTTAAAATATTTGGAATTATAGGCAGTTAAACTCATAAATTTATAATAAAAAAAATATTTGAGAAACCCTGGAATTTTTTTGAAAAAACTGATTTGAGATTATAATTATTATTATTTTTTTATTATTATTTATTACTTCTCGGGCAACTAACAGGTACTATGTCAAATATTAATTTAACACGCACCCAATAACAAGTTGCCACATTCTGGAGACTTACGATATTAATCGTCTCACAGATCCAGACTGAAAACACAATTAAAAACTGTGTCTCCACCGGGAATCGAACCCGGGACCTTTGGATCAGCAGTCAGATACCCAACCAACTGAGCCACGAAGGCCGACAAGAAGGCCGAGATTTTGTATTTATCTAAATAAAAATAAAATAAAAATCTATGTTCATACCAATTTTCAGCGTTCTAGCTTTTATGGTTTCTGAAATATATGGAAAAATAAACCAATAATTCAAAAGTTGATAACCCCTGACTGAAACAAAAGTTCGAAATTCTGAGTATAAAATTTTTGTAGGCCTATAACTGTTTATATATTCTGAAATTTGGGGCTCTGTGAATTGAGCGGATCAAAAGTTATAGGGGGGGGTGGGGGGGGGACACACAGACACACGAAATGTTCTACTCAGAATTCTGAGTAAATCCGTATGTGGAACATATATGCTGCGAAGCCTCTAAATTGGTGTTTTTTGACTTCAAAGTTGGAAAAGCCGAAAAAAAGTAGACCCTGCATACAATTCTTTCATAAACGCATCTTGGATTTAAACTGCCTCTTCCTTCAATAGAATTTCATTCTCTTGAACGAATCGACAGTTGGATAAAAAACAAACAGAAAGATAACGTAACATTATTAAATGAAAAATTACAGCAACAATGAAAGGAAGGAGAAAGAGGTTGCGGGATGTGAGAGAGAATAGGGAAAGAGTGTCAATTAAGAGTTTGGTATAAGATATTATTTTATTTAGTAGATCATAGATTCTTGCTTATTATTTTGTTAAATAATGTCGTAACTACTGCTTGTATTATATTGTTTATTGAAATATTCTTCTAGCCGTATGGTTGAATAAATACAAATGAAAACTAATAAATTGCCTAGCTCGTGATTACACCGTCCCTCTCTCGTTGGTTGAGCTAAAAGCATTTTTATTTTAAACACCAAATTCCATTGAATATATTTTTTAATTGAAACATTGGATTTTGTTCCCTGCCGGGAGTCAAATGATATTTTTATCAATCTTTTTATCATCTCAATAGAGACGAAATTGGGATATTATAGAAGAACCAGGAACTCAAGGCATCTACAGGGCTTACGACCTGTCATCGGCTAGTTTACGTGATCACTTTATGCACTTGCGCAACGTTCATAAATTAAGCCTTCTTATTGAGTTCCCTTAATTGTTCCCTTATCAATATTGCCATCATCTATGAAATAACGAAGAACCTTTTTTGTATCGCCAATCGCCATAGTATTAATAATAATAATAAAAGACTTTAATTGATTTATACAACGTGGCGGACTTATTGCCTTCAGGCAATCTCTACCAGTCAACCACCATGGTAAATACAGTCAGTAACAGGGATAGAAGAATACAAATAGGAAAATAGAAAGAAAAAAAATAATAAATAAATCAAAAATACAAAATAAATATAAAAAACAAAAAATAATAAATAGGTATATATAAATAAGAACAAAAAAAGAATAAAAAATACATCAGATAGATACACTATGTTTATTGGATGGAGGATAGGAGAGGAGAAAAGGAGAGGGAGAAAGGGAAAAAGACGTGAATTTGTGTTAATGTGGATAGAAAGTGTGACTTCAAGCCATCTATTGAGAAATTAGTTTATTTGTAAACAATGAAAGCAACAGTCCTTATAATAAAGGTGACTGCGCCAGAAATATTATTTAATTTTTTGCTTGTTTACCTACTTGTACCAATGTGTATGTAAATCGAATATTTTTTCAATTGCATATACGCAAGCATTGTATTTTTTTCCCTGTCGGGAGTCAAATGATTTTTTTATTGGCAAACTTTTTAACATTTCAATAGAGACGAAGCCCTGTAGGTGCCTAGAGTACCTGGTTCTTCTATAATAATCCCAACTTCGTCTCTATTGAGGTGTTAAAAAGTTTGTCAATAAAAATACCAAATTCCATGTTTTCGTTATTATGAGTTAAGTGTCTAACACTGCTTCATATAATGTTAAATAAAGCCATGCAAGGGTATACATAAATGTGCTGAGAATTGTAAATATCTTGTATTGGGGTGTCGTCTGCGCGCATTATGTAATTCGCATTTAATATAATTATCGTTTATTCTATGAATTATTCGTGCGTGTATTTGCAATAACAGCAATATTTATTTATTTATTCGCAAGTAGCAGAACATGGTAAGATCAAGTAAATGCAAGTAGCTAGAATGTGCCTACCTGTTTTTAATTATACGACAGAAATTTATTACAACAAAGAACCAATGAGCAGCTAGAGGCAGCCAGTAGGTCAGGAGAAGCTGTGTGATTGGTCAGTGTCCCATAGCCTAGATTTTGCCTTGAAACCTTTCGTATTAATCTCAAGACAACATTAATTAAATTAATAATAATAATTGCATACTTATGACGCAATAAAATATATAATTAAGCAAGTATGCATTTGCTTGTTTTTTATTCTCCATTAAGTAGGTAGGTAGGTACTATGGAATAGTAGAGAACTTTGATTTATTTATTTACATTAAAATTATTACAAAAACACGTACCATTCTTCTTCTTCCTCAGCCGTTTTCAATCCATCGTTGGATATAGGCCTCCCCCTTGCTCCTCCACATGTCTCTATTCCGGGCACATTGCATCCAATTTACTCCCACAGTCTTTCTGATGTCAGCCTGTGGTCTTCCCACACTCCTTCTTCCCGTTCTAGGTTGCCGTTCTAGGATTTTTTTTGTCCATCGTTGGTCAGTACATCTGGCAATATGACCTGCCCAGCTCCACTTCAGGGTAGCCATCCTTTCAGCTACGTCCACAACTTTAGTTTTCTCTCGTATCCATTTGTTTGTCTTCTGATCTCTCAATGAAATGCCCAGAATTTTTCTCTCCATGCCTCTCTGCGTAACTAACAACTTTTGCACAATTCGCCTCGTTAGGACTAGCGTTTCTGTGCCATATGTGAGAACAGGCAGGATGCATGAGTCAAATATTTTTTTCTTGAGATAATTGGGGTACTTTGGGGACTTCAAAATGTAAGAGAGTTTATTGAAAGCTGCCCAGACAAGACCACGTCTTCTCTCTACTTCGGCCTCTTGATTCTCTTTCCCAAGCTTCATATTATGTCTTATGTCCGTAACATTATTAAATGTAAAAACACAGCAACAACGAAAGTAGGGAGATAGAGGTTGTGGAAGGAGAGAGAGAGAGGATGTGTAAAGAGTGTCAATTAAGAATTATTAGACAGCTTTAGTCTTTGTCTTGAATTAAGAAGTCGTTATATCATCATTAAAGGTATTCCATAGCCTTGTACAAAGTGATTGCACAGTGAGGAACTGAGAAATTTATTTCCCAATTTTTAACCGATATTTATTAAATATTTATTTATTTATTTATTTATTTAATTTCAATTTACGGTTTGAAAACCTTTTACACATACAAGTATACATAATATATTAAAAACAACAGAATTTAAAAAAAAACAAATAAAAACAAACAAATATACAAAACGAAAATAAAAAATGAATAACAATATAAAAAAGGTGAAAACATGTAAAAATATGTAAAAAATAATGAAAAACATTTAAAAAAAAAAATATGTAAAAAATAATGAAAAACATTTAAAAAAAAAAAAAAAAAAATATGTAAAAAAAAAACATGCGAGAAACATTCAAAAATATGTAAAAAAATAAACAAAAAACATGTAAAAATATGTAAAAAAAATAAACAAAATACATGTAAAAAATAATGAAAATCATGTAACAAATATGTAAAAAATATGTAAAAAATAAACAAAAAGCATGCAAAAATATGTAAATAAACAATGAAGAACATGTTAAAAATATGAAAAAAAAAGTAAACATACATGCAAAAATTAATACAGGAAAAAAGAAATGAGAAAAGTATGGACTGAAAAGAAATACTAATATTTTTTTAAAAACTTATAATAAAGTGTAAACCCTGAATAACCCTGAGAACCCTGGCATGAGTTGAATAATTTCCCATAGACAATGGTCAAATTCTTCTCAATGAAAAAAAATCTAAATGTTCCTACGTTTGGTTAAATTGAGTTATATTTTCTTTAAATCTTCCCAAGATATAAAAAAAAACAGTCTACGTATCTATGTAGCAGAGTTTAGTGTTGACCACAACCCACTCGTCAGTGAAAGAAATTATTTAACGTTGCCTTATTAATTTTTTTTTATAATATTTAAACAATTTCATAAGATATCAATGCGCGGTGAAATATGAAACCGTTTAATTTTTTTACAGCGAGAAATAATTTCACAAAAAAAATATTTTCACAATTTAGTAGCTTCTCGGGCAACTAATAGGTGCTATGTCAAATAATTATTTAACACGTACCCAATAACAAGTTGCCACATTATGGAGATCCAGACTGAAAACACAATTTTAAAAACTGTGTCTCCACCGGGAATCGAACCCGGGACCCTTGGATCAGAAGTCAGATACCTAAACAACTGAGCCACGAAGGCCGACTACATAAGATTACATATATTTTATATGCTTTTAATTATTTAATGAATTAATAAATAAATAATATCTAAAAAATAATTTGTTGGAAACATATATGACCCGTTGGAAAAAATTTGAACCACTATTTTAAAACAAAACCCAATTATTCAGTTGTACACCACGTGGAGACTGTGGTGAAGCTGGTTCGGACGATTACAGAACAATAAATGAGTCAGTATATAGAACATAATATACAAAATGTAAAAAAATATTATTGACTGTCACACTGAATGGTGGTTCTCAGGTCTCAAGGACAGATCAATAATACCTCAATATCAGGTGGCAACCGGTCATAAAAATATATAGACTAACCAATAGATGACGCAAGAACGAAAGGTCTGGCGATTGGGTACCAGAAGGGCCATCCCCAGATGTACTAGGATGAAGAAGAAGAATACAGATGGGTGGTGGCAGAGCTGCTAGCGCGCTGGGTGTGTAACCCAGTGGCCGCGAGTTCGAATCCTGCCACGACCGATTTCGTTCACCTATAGCACAAGCATTTATGCAGAATTTAGCAGAATGTATGAGGATGTATATGTACTGGTTACTACTGGGATATATTCATTCTTAAAAAAAAAAATAATGATTATGCTACTCTAGTATGGGTAGGTAGGTACATACGTAATATATAAATTTTTCGATTTAGGTGATCTTGACATAAAAAAACAATATATTTTTTATTATATTTATTTAAGCAAGTTATATAAATATTAATTAGAATAAATAAGATACGCTGATAATCGCATCAAAATTTAATGGCCGACTCTCGTAGACTTTTGACAAAATGTTGATTACATTTAATTTACGATCGCATAAAAATATAATAAAAATAAACCCACATACCTACTTACATTTCAATAAAACAAAGATATTTGTATATTTTTTTCTCTCTATGAATTTGCATAATCGTATATCTTCCAATGTTCTCTTTTGTCCATTAAACTCTGTGTTTATAGATCTCCATAGATATACTATTTTAGGTAAATTTACAAAGCAGACAGGAATAACAATAAGACTTCTAAGAAAATGATGGCCCGACCATATCAGTGATATCCTGGGAGTGAAACCTGAACAACAGAAGCACAAGTATGAGACTATGTATGAATGAAGATAGAGAGATGGATGTCTGCGAAATAGGAAAATAAAGCCATCGATTCCCTCTGCTTTCCCCATTAGGCTCATGGCGTGATTGGGATGATGCAGCGACAAATGCATGTGAAGCGTGAGGAGTGCAACAATTGTTTCCCGAATAAAATATCCAGAGTATGTAATATTTTACAATTTTATTTTATTTTATAGTTCATATGTTTATTTAATTATTTATGCAATTGATTAACTTTCGACAACAATTTGCACAAAGACAAAACTATTCCCCCAAGTCAATCTCTTTAAATTTACCTCCAACGCATTATTTAAAAAAATCCAAAATACATCTAATGGATAATAAATTGACTTAAATATTACAATGGAATTTATAGCCTCACTAGGTGAAGACTGTTCTGAGGTAATACTAACTCAATATACTTCAAGGCATAAAAGAATAAAACACTAAACTCATAATAAACAAATGTATTTGTGAGGGTGAGGGTGTGTTTGCATGTGTAAGAGGACGATGTGGGAATATGTGTAATCAAGGATGTATGAGTGCGTAAGGAAAAATCTCTTTCTGTATACATTTTTGTATTGTCAAGTGCACAAAGGAGAATTTATTGCAAACATTTCCAAGCAATGCGAAGTTGCAAGTAAATCCTATTTGATAAAATTGTATAAACTGACTGTTCTTAGCAATGTTGAAAGGAATGAGGCAATTAAAGGACGTACAAGGAATTTCGTCCAAAAAACATTTGATAAACCAGGAAACAGATCTCACGACTCCACAATATACAAAACGGAAGGGGATCAGAGCTAAGGAGGAGCTATATCGAGCCGATGGAGATAAGGGATTTGTACTTTCAAGAAGTGATATGCCCGGTATTTGACTTGGCCCTGAAATCATTGGATTTAGCAATCCAAGTTAAAAATTAAGGGGAGATTAAATTTCATTTGCATATTACAGTGCAAAATGAAACGTCAGCTTCGTAATCATCAACTTATTTTGTGAAAAATAAGTATGTGTGAATAATAAATTTCAACTTCAAATCTTTTTCTGTAATGCGTTGAAAAATCCCTAAAATTGAATTAAAATTCAAAATTGATCATTTTTCGTATATTCTTGTGTGAAATATCAAATAAATAATAACACTAAAACCTTCTCCGGTGTGCGCTGAATAAATCCCCAAAGTATCATCGCAATCGGCCAGACGGTATTGGAGTTCATCGGCCACATACATACATACCAGCAAATAATCCATCATCCATTTTAATATATAGATTTACAATATTGTATAATTGTGTATTGAAATAAACTGAGATATCACTGAATTAATAATTATCTCATTTATATTCTAGCTCATTGTATAATACACCAAAAACTTACTAACGAAAATATTAATGTTCTCCGTAGTTTTACATGATGTTTATCCAACTGTCGATTTATTCAACTGTCATTCTTGCCATTGCAACTGTCATGATCACCATAGCAAATGTCATTGTTGCCATAGCAACTGTCATTGTGCCATAGCAGCTGTCAATGCTGCCATATCAATAGTCATCGTTGCCATATCAACCGTCATTGTTGCCATAGCAACTGTCATTTTTGCCATTGCAATTTTCAAATTTGCCATATCAATTGTGATTGTTGCCATGTCAACTGTCATTATTGCCATATCAACTGGCATTGTTGACATAACGACTGGCATTGTTGCCAAAGCGACTATCATTGTTGCCATAGCACCTGTCAAATTTGCCTTAGCAACTGTCATTGTTGCCATAGCAACTGTAAAAAAGAATAATAAGAATAAGACTATAGGAAATGGTTTTTCTAAAAACTGACCCAATGGTCTACATAAAAGAAGAATAATTGGATTATAGGAAATAGTTTGTATGAAAACTGATCCAAAGGTCTGCATATAAGGAAAAGAAGATGACTTAGACTATATGAAATAGTTTGTATAAAAACTGACCCAAAGGTCTACAAAAACTAAGAAGAAGAAAAATTAGACTATAGGAAATGTGTATTGAAGTTAACCTAAAATAGAATAATTTTCCGATAGGAAATCAGTATTTTGTTGTTTTGGTACACAATAATTTTTTTAAATATGTTCCTACATTGGTTTGTTCGAAGCCTTAAAAATGAAAATAAGAATTGCCAAAAAATTAAATATTATATGATAAATTATGCAATTATAGTTTGCCTATATCATTATTAATAATTAACAGCCTTATATAAAATATATCTTAAAACTTGCTATAATGTCTTGTGAATCATTTTATTTATTCATAATTTCATTAATTTCACAGGTTTTTTATTCTAAAGAACGTTTTCGAACGAACATATGGATTCAAACAAAATGGCGGCGGTGTGTGTACAAAACGCTTAACCATTAACTGCATAGTGTTTTTAAGTTAAGGGTTAATAGGTAAACATTTTTATTATACAAAATAACCACCATATATATCACCAAAACGCTAAGTTATATTCACATAAATATGTTCCTACTTCTATGTAAACATATAGAAATTTCTTGTATATCTTTGATATCTATCTAATCATCAAGTCATTAAAGTAACGAAAACGCGGATATTTATAAGTATAAATAAAAATCTCAAATATAAATGATATAATTATTACCTACTCTTCCATACTTATTTCTTTACAGCAGCCGCTTGTATCCATATTATTTATGGTATACGAACATAACTAATTATAATAATAATAATAAGTGTTTTTTGACAGGGACGGACTATTAATAATATTGTGTCATTTTTTTTTAATTTTTTAAAAATCGAAATGTAGTCTGATTTGAACACTTACAGCCACATTTATAAAAGCAGCAAAAGGACCCTTTAGTTAAAAATTCTTTAAAAATTTAATGTCGCCATTATGTCGTTGCGTTTCATATGTAATAATACAGCGAACTTTAGCAAAAGGCAGAGATGTAACCAAAATACCTGAAAGTTGGCAATATTGCTAAACATAGCTAATAGCATAGGTAAATATTACTGTTTACTACCATATAATATATATGTGATTTCTGTCATTGAATTGATTCTTGATGTATATGATATGTTTAGGGAATCGAAACCTATAGGAGTTCGCGAACTACTTCCACGCCGGAGGACGTTATAGGACCTTTGGTCCTGTTCATCCCCAGCGCAGCCGCAACGTCAGACAACACAAATATCCACTACCCATCGGGTTCAACCACTGCCCCAGAGAATCCAACCTCAAACGGCGGGGCAACTGCTCAAGATCGGCAGCCGGGTGCCCCCGCACACCTCGGTCCTCGTGTTGGCGTCCGAAAGCTTGGCGGGCTAATACCGGGGGCATCCAACGCAATCATCACCTGTCAGATTTGACGTCAACACAGGATGTCTGACCCGACGTCTGCGCCGGCGGTGTGCCCGAACCACGGTGTATTCACTTCATAGTAAAAATTTGGACATTTTGTGGGTTCCCATCTCAGTTAAAGGGGCGGTAGCGTCGATTTTTTTTCTTCAAAAAACATGAATCTACCCTCTAAATACACTTTATCTTTATCAATAAGCTTAAGAAAAAATATATAAATATACAAAAATATATAAATAATATTTGTAGTGAATTTAAATACACTTTTATGTTATATCTTACTCGAGACTCAAACCAGCGTTCTCTCCATTTCGTCTGTAGAAATCTGCAAGGTGCCGTTACAGATTTCTACTTGTGCGTGAGACCAAGTTTGCTAGAGGTTAAAAATCTCACTGGAATATTGTGGAACGTATTTTCACAAATAAGATGATATTTACGCCAAACAAAAATAAATCAGAGTCCATTTTGTTGCAAAAAAATCTAATAATTCGATTAATATTTTTTTCCTGTATTTCTTTGTTGTTATCAAAAAATACAATAAAAGCTTGTGAATAAATTATTTGAATAATTTTCTTCATCTGGCAATAATAAATCAAAGTCAAGCGGAATTTCTGGTTGCTTTGTTTGTTTTGATTCGTGACGTCTGTGCTGTGTTTTCTTACCATTTCAAGCAAATTTTATGTTTAATAACATTTCTGTGGCTTGTTTGTGTTATTTTTTTAAGGAAGTTTATAATTAACAGCATTACCCTAAGTAAATTTTGTTTTCTATTAAGTACAGAACAAATATTGGTCTTGGCTGGCTCATGTTTGAAGTTTCGTGAACCAGTTGCGTTGATTTTTGTAATTTTGTTTTATATCCAGACATAATTTCAATTTGTATGAAAAAAATAAAATTTATTAAGAATAAATAATTTCAACAATACCTATATCTTTCTTTCCAATGCCCTCACAAAATAAAAATTACATAAAATTATCAATATATTGGTAAGTGCATATTACATTGATTTAGAAAAAACTTTCTACTTCAATTTACAGATGGTGTTAAAAACTTTGTCTTCATTTATTTTATTTATTTATTTATTTATTTTATTTAATTATATTTACGGCTTGAAAGCCTATTTACAGTACATAACACCATATTATTAACAGTACATAACACCAGTTATAAATACAACAATAACATAAGTACCTACAACACATTTAGTTCAGCAATACATTATATCAGTTAAGAAACATCAATAAAGATAACAATAACATATTGTAAATCAGAAAGAAATCAAATTTAAAATTCGGCGATACATAATATCTGTTATGAAATATAATGTTAAAAATTGAACAGTACACAACACAGTTATAAATACAATAATAACATAAGTATAACACATTAAGTTCAGCAATACATTATATCAGTTAAGAAACATCAATAAAGATAACAATAACATATTGTAAATCAGAAAGAAATCAAATTTAAAATTCGGCGATACATAATATCTGTTATGAAATATAATGTTAAAAATTGAACAGTACACAACACAGTTATAAATACAATAATAACATAAGTATAACACATTAAGTTCAGCAATACATTATATCAGTTAAGAAACATCAATAAAGATAACAATAACATATTGTAAATCAGAAAGAAATCAAATTTAAAATTCGGCGATACATAATATCTGTTATGAAATATAATGTTAAAAATTGAACAGTACACAACACAGTTATAAATACAATAATAACATAAGTATAACACATTAAGTTCAGCAATACATTATATCAGTTAAGAAACATCAATAAAGATAACAATAACATATTGTAAATCAGAAAGAAATCAAATTTAAAATTCGGCGATACATAATATCTGTTATGAAATATAATGTTAAAAATTGAACAGTACACAACACAGTTATAAATACAATAATAACATAAGTATAACACATTAAGTTCAGCAATACATTATATCAGTTAAGAAACATCAATAAAGATAACAATAACATATTGTAAATCAGAAAGAAATCAAATTTAAAATTCGGCGATACATAATATCTGTTATGAAATATAATGTTAAAAATTGAACAGTACACAACACAGTTATAAATACAATAATAACATAAGTATAACACATTAAGTTCAGCAATACATTATATCAGTTAAGAAACATCAATAAAGATAACAATAACATATTGTAAATCAGAAAGAAATCAAATTTAAAATTCGGCGATACATAATATCTGTTATGAAATATAATGTTAAAAATTGAACAGTACACAACACAGTTATAAATACAATAATAACATAAGTATAACACATTAAGTTCAGCAATACATTATATCAGTTAAGAAACATCAATTAAGACAAAATACAAAAACAAAATAAAACAAAATGAAAACCCAAACATAACGATTACTATGATAAGTCATGAGTTGAAAGAAAATGTACTATTTTAGATTTGAAAGTAGAAAAATCGTCGGCAAAAACATCGGAGTGACTCCCCACAATGTTACCAAGTCTGTGTAGCCTTGGTATTGAGGAGTAGTAGACATAATTATTCAGAGAATGGCTCTCACGAAACATAACACACTGTCTAGTGGCTTTAGCCGGAACATTTAAGTTTATGCAGGGCCGGATAAATCATAGAACAACCCGGAACAAGAAATCAGGGCGCTTGTCTAAAAAGGGCGCTTAAAATCCTAAAATGTTAATTATATAAATCAAAAATTCCTCAGGTATGGCACTCGGTTCTCTCTGCCTTCCCCGAAAGGGACACGGCGTGATGGTGTGTATGATAAAATTCTGCGGTGTTAATATCTTGTCCGTCTATTACCGTGTTATTCGTAAACATATATAGTCGATTCACACACACACACACACACACACACACACACACACACACACACACACACACACACACACACACACACACACACAAAATAATCATTCTAATAATTTACTTGCTAAAGTGTTAAATTATCTACATAATGAAGCCAGCGCCCCCCTGTCTGAAATCGCCCGGGCGCTTCATAATGAATTTCATATGAGATGATAGCGGCGTGTTTGAAAACATTCCAGATGCTACACGCCACAGTAACTTTAATTATACATTATACTAAGAACTCTTATTGCTTGTTAATGAAACTACATAAGCCGTTTAAATAAGCGGAACCTGTCAGCAACTAATAGCAAGGTTTTCTAAAAAAGGGAAACGAAGTTCTTTAGAAATGTTATGATAATTTCAGTGAGGTTTTCCCTTTCGACTTTAGCGACATACTTACTTATTTTCTTGATATCGGTCGCCGACTCGTCACCTGACTCTTTCAATTATTCATATATTATTGTTTCTATCTCTCTCTTCTGTCTGATGTAAAATGTTAACACGTGTCCATATTTTTTACGAGTCTAGTATAGACCATAGATTTTAATATATACCTATAACTAGATGGAATACTAGTCGGCAAAGTGTATCGAAATCAATGGGAGATTTCGTGTGCTGTTTTGTGTAAAATTCATTGGCATACCTCGTTTTATTAATATTAATTTATGTAGGTATTTATTATACCAAGAACTTATTTAGTGTTTTGTGTTAATTAGAATCGCGATTTGTTTTTTTTATTTTAAGTTTGGTGTGATTTTAAATTTTTACTGGAATTTGATAGTTATATTGAGTTTTTTTTAATTAAAAATAGTTTTTATGATATTTTTAGTGTTAACATTAGTTATTAAGTTTAGTTTATTTACATAATACTTGAGATAGTTAAAAGGACTTTTAAATTATATTTTACTTTAAACGGTTTATGTGATGATCCAATACTTTAAAAATTGTAAGACCTAAGGTTTTAGTTTAAAATGCCTACTTCTCAGGATACAAACTGTTAAATAAAATAAAAAAAAATAATAAAAATACGGTACATACATGAATAGGAATAGGTAGAATTATAATTTATTTTTGTTCTTTGGTTTATATTAATATATTGATTTTTACTGTATAATATTGCATAATATACTGCATAATATAATATTGAAATTCCAAACATTTGAGAAGGAGGGGGGGGGGGCGGTTTGAAATATATTGCTCTGGGCGCAAAAACATGTTTATCCGGCCCTGAGTTTATGAGTTTAAGGAGTTCGGGGCAGTCTATAGCATGGTTCAATATTTTGTGTAAGAAGGAAAGGTCAAAAACCTTTCTTCTAACGTCAAGATTTAAAAGTTTAAATTCTAGCATTAGATCTGTGTAATTGATGTGTTCTATTGGAATCCCCTTTTTATTATTTACAAATCGCAAAAATTTTCTCTGGACCCTTTCAATATGATTTATGTGGACATTGTAGTAGGGGGACCAGATTACAGAATTATATTCCAATAATGGTCTGACTAGAGAAACAAATAGTAACCTGTATGATTCAGTTTTATTAAGATCAGCTGCCAGTCTCGTGATGAAGCCCAACACCCTCATAGCTTTACCGACGATCTCCTCTATATGTAAATTAAAGGTCAGATCCTCAGATAATGTGACTCCCAAATCCCTCAAGTTTGTAACGCTGTCAAGAGTAAAATTGTCAATTGTATAATTATAGGTAAATTGGGATCTTGTTCGATGAAAACGGATAACTTGACACTTTGAGGCATTTAAATTAAGTTTATTACGTTTACACCATTCGCTTAAAGATGACAGATTGTTTTGAATGGTTAAACAGTCTTCAATATTATTAATTGATTTGAAAATTTTCAAGTCATCCGCAAATAACACGACTTCAACACCTCTGAAGATCTGAACTATGTCATCCACAAATAAATTGAACAATATTGGTCCCAAGTGCGATCCCTGCGGAACACCACTAGATGCTTGTATTGGCTGAGATATGCAATTCCCAATCCTAACTCTAAGAGTACGATCACTCAAGTAACTTTTAAGCCAATGTAGGAAGATACCATCTACTCCGTATCCACGTAACTTATATAGTAGTAAGGAATGTGACACCTTGTCAAAAGCTTTTGAGAAGTCCGTGTACACGGAATCGACTTGACCTCTCCTAGAAACTATATTGGCTATGTAGTTATGATATACTGCTAGGTTAGTTAGTGTAGATTTCTTGGGAATAAAGCCATGTTGGGAAGCAGTAATAATGTTGTTTATCGGTTGACTTATTTTTTTAGCAATTATCGATTCAAAGAGCTTAGGAATTGCAGACAATATGCATATCGGTCTATAATTAGTCACAAGATTAAGTTCTCCTTTTTTATGTATTGGACTAATGAAGCCGGACTTCCAGATAATCGGAAAAATGCCTGTTTTTAAGGATTTATTAAATAAGTTAAGTAACAGATTAGACATAATTTCAATACAATTCTTTATAAATATGTTCGGTATTCCATCAGGACCAGCCGATTTTGAGGTGTCTAAAGCAAGGATAGCACTTTTGACCTCGTCAAGTGTAATCGTTATGCCGGGTAAATCAATTATCTTAGTGGAGGAAAAATCGGTGACAGGACCCGCAAATGGAGGATCTTATACACTCTGAAAAAAGGATGCAAAAAGTTCTGCAGCATCCTGGGTTGATTTAGAACATTGATTATTGTAATAAACATTTGCCGGTATGTCAACCCGAGCTTCCCTCAACCCGTTAACAAACTTCCACAGATCTTGAGAACCCGAAGGCAGAAATTTCTCAACTATATCAATATGACGTTTGTAGCATACTTTAGAAAGAGTGGAACATTTTTTGCGCAATATAGAAAAGCAAATGTAATCGTCTAAGTTGTTAGTCTCTTTAAACTTTCTGTGTGCTAGTTTCTTTCTTAATATTAATTGCTTAAGTTCGACATTAAACCACTTAGGATACAAGATTGAACTTTTGTGTAGAAAAACTCTGTCATATTGTTTAAGTCCATATCGGTGTGTAGAAATGAAAAGTCAATATTTTTCAAGAATGAATTAATGCCCGAGTAATCAACCCTATGGAAGTTCTGTTTGATACGTACATTTTTATTAGAATTACAAAGTTGGGACAAGATAAGTATATCCAGGGGAGGATGGTAGGTATCGATCGGGAGCAGTGGTGAAGGAGACTCGCTCACCTTAGTGTTTTTAGGGGCAGACGCGAAGATAAGATCAAGAAGCCTGTTGTGAGAATTCTTTATTGGATTAATTTGTCGGAGGCCAAAGAAATTGGACATATCGACAAGTTCACCAGCTTTTTCATTACTAGTATTATTATTAATTTGAAGGTCGATATAGTTTTGGTCATTGTCAAAACAATCAAGAGTTTCCCATGTACAGTCAGGAAGGTTGAAGTCTCCAGTTAAAATGAATTTACTATGTTTGTTTTTAGAGAATAATTGCCCAATTACCTCGTGATAATTTTTAAAATGTATTAGGTCGGAGCCAGGGGGTATGTATGTGCAACCAATAACAAACGATTCAAGGGGTAGTTTAATAGATATGAAGATCTGCTCTAAGTTTTTGCAATTTATTTGTATCTTTCTACTAGGAATAGACTTTAAAACTGCGATCAAAACACCTCCACCCCTGGATTTATTACTAGTGTATGAATTTCGATCACATCTATAAACATTGTAATTAGTAAAACCCAATTCAGAGGAGTCAATATCAGTGTTCAGCCAAGTCTCAGTTAAAATAATAATATCATAGCAAAAAGTTGACAAAGACAGGCGAAGTTCACTCAGCTTCGTTTTTAGACCTCTGGTATTTTGGTAATAGCATTGGAGTTTTTTGAGTGATACTTATTTATAATTTTTGGGTTGCCATTGATAAATTTAATTGTAAGGTTGGTTTCGCCATTCTGAACTCTAGCTGAACTCTAGTCTTCATAGTGAGTATGTGAGTTTCCTTTCTATTATAGTATATATATATATATATATATATATATATATATATATATATATATATATATATATATATATATATATATATATATATATATATATATATATATATATATATATATATATATATATATATATATATATATATATATATATATATATATATATATATATATATATATATATATATATATATATATATATATATATATATATATATATATATATATATATATATATATATATATATATATATATATATATATATATATATATATATATATATATATATATATATATATATATATATATATATATATATATATATATATATATATATATATATATATATATATATATATATATATATATATATATATATATATATATCTTTATTCTATGTCCCGAACCAAACAACATTCGCCATAGTTGACGAGAAGTGAGAATTGACGAGGGCACAACAGCGTCGGCCGCCAACCCCCGCCTTTACTGCCTAGGCCCTTAGAGCCGCAACCTAGGCCTATAGAAAAATTTTCATTAATTTTATTTTTTCATGTGGTCTATTCTTTTGCTATACACTTTTCACCGCCATATCACAGTATCACCGCACGCATCTTCTAATTACATACCTCGTAGATGAAAACATCATTTTGTTTATTTTGTTAAAAAATGTTGAAATAATAATAAAACTATTGAATTCTTCTTCTTCGTGTCAGCAGCATTCAAACAGTTATTGACTGTTGCTGCTGCTGTATTGGAAAGATTTGCCAGGATATTTCTGTTACCAGGGGGCACCGCGGGGAGGTTCTTTCCTTGCCCCCTAAAAACTATTGAATATTAGTAAGTAATGATCGTTAACATTCAATTGACAATAGGCCCAATTCAGATTCGACTAAAAATTTTATACGGAATTTTAGTATATGAGAAATGTCAAAAAGTTGACCAAATTTATACGGGATTAAATTGGTATTCAGATTCTCTAATTTTATCTCATGACATCACACCGCGCGGATAAAATCCTTTTATCCACGGTTTCCCGTTGATTTGGACGTTTTCGTATTCCGACTCGCATCTTAGACGTTCGATCTTTTAAAATATGACTTAAATTTATGCGGGTCGTTTGACATCCGTCTACAATTTTGTACGCTAGATAAGGGCTCCATTATTTGTTTGTCTTTACTTTATTCAACAATTATTATTAATAATTATTTGGTGAAATTGTTTAAAGTGGAATATTTTTTTTACTCACGTCTAAAGAAAAATAAACGTGATAACTATTTGACTGTACAAATTTATGACAAACAATAATCATCACGTATTTATAGGTACAGATTACTTGACTTTCGTTGATATTTTTCGAGACCACACAAATAATGGAATTTTATTATCTTTGCCTAGATAATGGATAAAGAAGGTAAAGTTGTAAATTTTATTGGTTTTTGTAGCTTTTAACTAATGATGTGACACGAATTTTATTAAAAGTAATTGTTAGAGATTCCACTTGTCAAATAACGTACTTAAAAATTATATATCTATCCTAATAATGAAAATCTACCAAGAATGGTCATTCTTCATCAATTTTAATATGAAGTATTCTTACAAGTAGCTAAATTTATATTCAATGTTCTACTAAAGTTTGGGGTTTCAGTCAAAATCTCACATACAAGTTGTCTGTCATTTGAGGTTAGGTTATTATATAAACCATTATGTTCATTTTAAAACTTAGGTAACTCTGGATTAAATAATTATTACCATGGGTAATAACGCCCCAGATGAACCGACAGGATACTAAAAACAGGAATTCTTAGTTAGAATAATAATTTGTATACTATAAATAAATAAATTTTGTTCATTGCAGATGAAGACATTATTGAAATAGATATTGGCAATAGCGACAGACTTACTTATGATGATACTTACATTTTTTTCCACGTTGCAAGGACTAGAGGTAATTTAATAAGAAGACACATCACTTTAAAAAAAATCATATATATATTTACTTATATTAAATTTGTCACATTTTCTATGTATGTATAAAATAAATAATCGTAATATAAATACATGTGTATTAAATTTGTTGTATCTAATTTGTAGAACCTTTTAAGCAGTAGACAGAATGACAAGGAAAAATAAAACAAGTACTTATGTAAATTGTTATAAAAATAATATATATTTTTTTTCATTAATTCTGTATATTATAAAAAAGAATTACAATAATATTTTCCGCCAAACTGCATAATAGTTTTTTGGCAAGGCAGATTCTCTTTTTCACATAACTAATGTATCTAATTAAAACATTTTATTTTACAGATCCATAGGTAGGTATGATAAAATCTGAATAGGTAGCTATTTACATTCAAATAATAATTATATGCAAAAAGGTTATTATACTATATCAAAACACCAAAAAAAAATCAATAATTATTGAAAAAAATAATTCAGTCCCTTGATAGAGAAACATCATTAAACTCTGGATTGTTAGAAATCGCCAAATCTGAATTTCTCTGATATTCTGGATCCACAATCTTTCAACTCTGGTGTCACTAGAATTCCCTGTAAAACAAATAATAACATTGTATTACATGAATTATTAAATGGTCTTAATCATTTTCATAAAAGAAGCCGTCAGTCTAACATAATAAACACGAGTTTGAGTAATGACTGCCATATGAGTAGAAAATGAAAACTAATTTGAATTCAAATGAAAGATACAGTTTGGAATGTAACTTGTTATTACCCTGATGTACCTATGTAATAACAAGTGATGCGTCATAAATACGGCTCACTTTTCTTCCAGTTATCACTAGATATGCTCGACATATTTAACCTATAAAATTTCAAGGCAAAACTTTATATTGACATATCTAACTTACCTTCATAAATTTACTATCTTTCCATTTCTCATTACACTATTCCTTGATACTAAGTCAATCATCAACTCCATCTGCTTCTTTGTACTCTTAATTTTGGATTTATCCTTAGGTATCCATATCAAATAGCGCCGTACAAATTAGAAATGTTTCGGTTTTGGAGGTAAACTTTGTTTTAACCATAGAATACACTAACTAGTTTTGACAATAAAATCTCTTTTCTATGGTTTTGACGTTTTTAGGCTGTTGAATATTGCTAGAGAAATAAATTTTCGAATGTCTTGAATATATTATTTTTTGTGTCGCGGCAACACCGAAAATGTTTTTATTCACGGTGACTAAAATTTTTCGGGCGAATTCATTTTAGTCGGCCAATGTTTAAGACGAAATCAGAATACGAGTTTACGACGCTTGCGACTAAAATTTTATTCGGGACGTATAAAAACTAATTTTAGTCGGCAAATCTGAATCGGACATATTATAGGCATCAACAAGAACTGACAACTGACATGAACATTATGTCATATTGCAGAACACTCTGGTGGTAAAAAAATGAACTACCTACTCGAAAAGAAGAGTTTAGTTGACTTTAGTGACTAGTATGAAGACACTGGACTTTAGATTAAAGTGAACTTTTAGTGACATTTTGTTGTTATGAAACTCATTTTTCTAATGGTCAACATCAGGTCTCCTTTTATTTTTTGGATACTGGCTGTTAAATAAATAAATAATTGTACATTGTATAAAAGTACAGAATACCCGATACTGTACAAAGGCGTGCTGTGCGTCTGAATAACGATCAATCATTGACCGATGGACTATCACTAGATCACAGACGCAAGGTCGGTATTATAAGTTACTCTATAAATATTTCCACGGAAGACGTTTAACGCTGCATTCAGAATGAACGCCGAGTGCACTGGAAAATGACTGGAAACAGACGCACTGAAGACACTGTCGTGTTCATATTAAAGGCCGAGTGTACGCTCCAAACGTTCTGTAAAATCGTCGGGTGAAAATCGCTCTGACAGGTATAGTATTTGTTGACATCTATTTTATCTGTGGTAAGATTACTTCAATTTTGTCTATTATATCAGTTGTCGTTATATCTGATGACAATATGCATTCGAAAAGAGGTTAATTGAATAAAAATATCAGTCGAAAGTATACATTGAAATGTCAGAGAGCATTATTTACTTCACTGTTCAATTGTTGTCTTTCGATGAAAATGTTACCTAAAATGACACGTGCATGATAAATGATTACTTAATGAAAACGCCACAGCTGCGTTCAGATTGAAACGCCGCTCGAAAGCCTTCATTGGGATTGATGTGAAACACGCCATAATCTGCAACTTTAGGTACATCCGACACTCGACGTTGAATGTGCTATCCGAACGCAGCCCAAAAGAATAGCCATCTCTGCCCCCCTAGACAACATGCCATTAAAGCTAAGCGTTCTATCGCTTAGCGATATAACGCTTAGCTTTAATGGCATGTTGTCTAGGGGGGCTGGTTCCTTTTCTATCCATTAGCAAAAGATTCACTTTCTTTTTATTCAGTTGCAACAACCATTCATAGTAAACCTTCATCATACACGAACTATTCGCTTCTCGATCATTTTTATTTCCGAATTCGGAACGACTTTCCGATTTTGTGTTTCCAAATCCTAATGATAACCAAATCCAAAAAAAAACATGTAGGCATGTTGCCATGTTAAAAAAGTATTAAAATATAATATTGGCGTATATTCGACTCTGTATGATGTGTGTTTGCATGTTTCTATAAAATTACGTCAGTTTGACAAATGTCACATGATTTGACACACCATTTCATATTTTCCAATCGTCACCTGATACTGTCGTATAGCCTATAATATTATATATAAGTATTTACATTGTTCAGTGGCGTTGATAATTGAGGATTTTTTATTGTTTAATACATACTGTAAATTTTGAAAATAATGTGTAATATGGCGATGTTGGACAGACACAGAAAAAAGTTAATTAAAGAAAAAGAAAGATGTCATTAAAATAATGAAAATGAATATATTGATATGGTTTGGACTCATGGGAAAATGAATGAGAAACGAAAGAAAAAAACACAATGCTGATACAAACGGGCAGACCATGATGTGAACTATATTCTACTAGAGGGATTGTATATAAAAAGATGCATGAATATCGATGAGGTGATGGATGTGTGATAGTAACATGTGGCGTTCGGTTCTCTCTACATACCCCGGGAGATACATGGCGTGATGATATTATATTTGAATGTACACATACTGCACCCGGACCATTGGATGATGAGACAGAACCATAACAAACTAACTAAGACACGAATGCTTTATAATATTTAATTTAGCGAAAGTAACTTCAGATTCTGCACATTCTGCACCCGGACCATTGGATGATGAGACAGAACCATAACAAACTAACTAAGACACGAATGCTTTATAATATTTAATTTAGCGAAAGTAACTTCAGATTTTATTTGTCTTTGTTTGAGACGTGATTCGTGGAAGCGTTGGTCTGACGAAATGGGAATATACGAGTAAAGGAAAAGGATTTTACTATAAATCGATTCAAAACACTATTCAAAAACATCCCTGGTTTCAAGCGATGAAGATATCAAAAAGAGAAATATCCAATATCTGCCGACTACGAATTGGTCATTGAATATTAGCTACTCACTTATATAAAATTTTTGTTGTAGATAGTCCAATCTGCCAATGTGGATTGGATGTTGAGTCGCCCGACCATGTGTTCTTTTGTTGCCCAAATAGATCTGCATTTGATATTTATGATTCTATTGTTAATGTTCCTCGTTTATTTCTAAATTTCTAAATTTCTAAAATATTATTACTCAAAATAAGTAAAAACAATTATTTAACTTTTTTCCACTTGATAAATTAGTTTGACCACTGACGCGTTTCGCTCAAAGAGCATCTACAGAATGGTACTTATGTATCAGTGGACCTTTTATTTATAAATACAAATTCATTGCTAACAAACCTTTGTACATGAAAATATGAGTAAAATTGTTATTTTTATTTTTATTCACAACTTTCTGAAGTGTATTCCCGACGATAATGCACATGGAAACTCTTTACGACTTGATTTCCTTGATATTTTGATCGAATTGAGCAATTTTGTATTACATACAAAGTGAACAAAGCTATGCGTTTCCTGCTCCGCTTTAATAACATTAGAAGTTTATTTGGTTAGATGTAACAATAATATTTGTCTTTGTGTATAGATGGGTAGGTGGGAGAGCGGTTAGCGCGCAGGGCTAGTAATTCAGTGGTCGCGAGTTCGAATCCTGCCTCGACCGATTTCGTTCACCTAAGCACAACCATTTATTTTCTTATTTTAGGGAACGTAGGAAGATGTATATGTACTTGTTTAACACGGACATATTCATTAAAAAAAAAAATATTTTACATACTTTCAAAAATGATGGAAACAATATTTATCAAGTCATTTAGATTATGCCATTTTAAAAATCGATTACAAATTTAATATGTGTAGAATTTCGTTTTTTGATCTACGTGTTTAATCTGCACGCCTTTGAGAATTAGATAGGTATTGTATTAATTTATATATCTTAGTTAATTGGATTGCCATGTTCCCATCTGGTGTCGATATTTAATGTGTTATGTTAATTATTGTATAAGACTGCATTGATACTCTCAAATACCATCACGCAATGTCACGTTCTGTGTTTTGAGATATCAAAATTATATCTTCATTTAGACATCATCGACTGACATTTACCTAATTAATATATTTTTAAGATATTTTGTTTTCTATATAAAACATGTATGGAGGTCAGTCCTTTTTTCCTACTCAGAATATGAAAACAGCATGATGGTATGTATATTTGGAGATTAAGTATCAAACTATTGAGTGAGATATTGTGTAGTGTATGCTGCCTTACAAATTGTATGAAACGATGTCGTCATTTAATTAAACTTTATTAAAAAAAATGAGATGTACCAATGTCAATTTTTTTATAGAAAATTAGATTATCTATTTGAGGCGTTTCGGCTTATTTTGATATTTAAAAAAAAAGGAAATATAAGCAGTTAAAGGTATAAATTTTTCATAAAAAAAGTATTTCTTAATACAAAATGTTTGAGAAAAATAAATTTGAGATTTTGTATTTGTCTATATTTATACGGTGGGCTAATTAAATTACAATTATGTTGCTATTCTTATTTACTATATTTGTTTAAAAAAATATTATTGTACGTTGCCCATTTAATCAAATAAATAATAAAAAAATACCAATTTTCAGCGTTCTAGCTTTTATGGTTTTTGAGATATATGGAAAAATAAAGTTAAAATTCAAAAATGAAACAGTTATTCAAAATTCTAAGTATAAATGTATTTTATGCCTATAACTTTCTATACATTCTGAAATTTTGGGCTCTGTGTATTGAACGGATCAAAAGTTATAAGGAACACACACACAGACACACTAAATATTTTAGTCTGAATTCTGAGTGAATCCATTTATATAACACACTAGTAAAACCCGGCAGACGTTGTCGTGCCTGTTTAATTATTTACCTCCAAATATATAAAAATGGTTGATCGGTATGTTTCCTTTTTATTATTTAACATTGTTTTCTAGATTCGCTAATTATAATTCCGTCTTTTTATTCCCATCTATCCCTACAGTTCCATCATTCCCTTCCGTCCCTATTCATTCATTCATTTATCATTTTATTTACTTATTCAAACAAAAAATATAGGATTTTTTTCTAATTATTTATTGATTAATGTATTTATTTATTTATTCACTTATTTATTTATTTACTTATTCGAGCATTGATTTATTTATATTCTGAAAATTTTCCACACAAAATTTTAATACTTTGTGTAGTGATTCGGTAGTGAGGAGTATAGTGTTGGCCACAATCCACTCGTTAAAGATATATTTTTGAAATACCATCTATATTGTGTTTGAGTTTGAATTCTTAGATTGATGTTTTTCATAGTGTGTTTTGAAGTTTGGGCCCCTCTTCAAGCTGGGGTTTGGTAGGTAGCTACGACACTAGGTTTTTAAATGAATGATCGATGGACGACTAATTTAAAAATATATAAAATATTAATATGTACTTATATACTTTCAAACTAATTTACAAGATAAATAGACGCCTAAAAGAATAACAATCCCTTGTGCATATTAACAACAAAATATTTATTCAGAGAAATCACCGCCCCGCAGATTGATGCTGAAAAGTTTGAGATTGGCTATCAAGCAATTGGATACCCAATGTTTATCAGATTGATGATACGTATCGTCTTCAAAGGTTTCACTTTCCTGTAATGGAACAATGACCTACTTTGTCAAAACAAACAACACTATCAAAGAAACGAAAGAGAGATTTAGGAACTTTGAGAAAAAGGATAGGTATTATTTGTACAATGTCTTTGAGGAAAAAATAGTTTGTCAACGAGTAGGTATTTAGAATTACATTGTTGGTAATAAGCGCTTCTTGAAAACTGAGTCAATTTGATAGCACGTGTAAAGTAAGAGGGTTCGCACTATACTCGTAAGTACCTAAACGTCAAGCTCTTGATCAGTATTTTCTTGTACACATAATTAGTACACTGGCAGGTTTATTGCCAAACGACAATTTCTTCCTATGGCAATAAGGTTATGACATGACAAAAAAATACATATCAGTAATAAAGATAACAGAAGAAAAACAAAAAAAAGGTAAAAAGTCAAAACAAATATTAACAGCCAGTTTCATAAAAAGCAGCAAAAGGACCCTTTAGTTAAAGGTTCTTTAAAAATTTAAAGTCGCCTTTAAGTCGTTGCGTTTCATAAATAATAATGCCGCGTACTTTAGTAAAAGGCAGAAATGTCACCAAAATACCTGAAAGTTGGCAATATTGCTATCAAAATCTATGGAAACATAGCTCATAGCATATGTAGGTAAATCTTTCTGTTTACTACCATATAATATGTTATTTCTGTCATTGAATAGATCATTGATGTATAGGACATGTTTATGGAACAAAATCTATCAAAAAATTCTCCTTAATTCTACTTTTCCATGTGGTCGATTTTTTTCCTATATACTTTTCACTGCTGTATCACAGTACGCATCTTCTAATTAGCTCATTTTGAAAACATTATTTTTTTTATATTATTTATAAAAAAATGTTTAGTATTATTTACAAAACTATTGAATATTAGTAAGTAATATGCACATGATCGTCAACATTCAATTGACAATATTGACATCAACAAGAACTGACTTGAACATTATG
Source organism: Molanna angustata (assembly GCA_963576475.1). Taxonomy (NCBI): domain Eukaryota; kingdom Metazoa; phylum Arthropoda; class Insecta; order Trichoptera; family Molannidae; genus Molanna; species Molanna angustata. Next base: position 32,991,970 of record OY754977.1, read on the forward strand.
TCATATTGCAGCACACTCTGGTGACAATAAAATGAACTGCTCTTAAAGAAGACTTTAGTGACTAAAGAACGAAGACACTGGACTTTAAATTAAAGTGAACTTCAAGTGACATTTTGTTGTTATGAAACGCAATTTATTTTAAAGTCGACATTAAGTCTCCTTTATTTTTTATGAAACTGGCCATAAGTATAATATGAGTTCATAGAAATGAAAAAAAACAAAAAAGATAAGAAAAGGAAATGGAGAGGAATAGAAATCATGTATTAGGTTGATATTTTTGCTTAGAAGTGCATTTAGAAGTACATATAAAATTCTCCTTCTTCTGGGTCACAATTCTAGGATTGGTCTGCACCAAAAACTCGATCTTTCCACTTAACTCTATCGTCCGCCAGTCTCTTCATCTCTTTGTAACTGCTACAGTGCACGTCACCGATTATCTGGTCTGTATAGTTGTTTCTGGGGCGACCTCTACAGTTGCCCCCATCAATCATTCATATAAAATTAAGTCTGTTAAAAGTAGTCGATAGCTACTTGATTATCTTGATAATGTCTTAAATTGATAGTCTTCATAATTATTAATGTCCTGGATTGATAGTGAATTATAGCCTTGATAATAATAAGACGAAATAGTTATAGAGGAAGTAAATAAAACTATGGAATCAAAACATTCAAATTGTACATTCTCTCAAATATTGACATGTTACAGAATACGATTTGTACTATATACTTAATACTCCACTACCAATTAATATACTCTGGTTTCCCTTCAATACGAAAACGAATACCAATTAATATTTCACATCTTCTATCATCAAATTCCTTAATTATTTATTTACACACAACAGAATTTCTTCGTCTTAATGGATTCAATCTATAGTGCAATAACCTCAAGTCTCAAAATAATTTAATAACATTTTAATACTGACAGAAATCATCCTAGTGATTGGGTGGAATGCCATATAAGCTAAGAAAAAAAAAACTTCGTGGTACCTACATTATTGCAAAAAAAATACTTAAGGGGGGGACTGCTGCCAACGTACCTATTTTTCAATTTGATATACTATCATTATTTCTTATCAAATCGTTTTGAATACAATAATTTAGATAGTTTGGGTATTTATAAAGAAGAACATATCTTTGTTTTTTGATAATGTTCTGTATAAATTCTTGTAGAAAAATAATGGCATACCCCGATTTTCAACGTTTATCTTATATTTTTAATAAAATATAAGGCGTTGCTGAACTCAACATATATTTTTTTAAATTAAAGAAGACAAAAATATCTAGAAAAATATGATGTGACGTTGCATTAATGCTTCAGGTTTAGTAAATAAACCTAAAAACATTTATTTTCCATTCAGCGCCATTGCGAAATAAAAGTTTTTTTGGTTTATTTAGTTAACATGATGCATTAATGCAACGTTACATAGTATTTTTACAAATATTATGATCTTCTTTAATTTATAATAAAATATAATGCTCTATACCTTATAGTTTTTTAGAAATTTAAAAGATAATTTTCAAAAATCGGTGTATGCTTATATGAACATAAATAAAAAGTTAACGTATAATTTTTTTTGTTTATTAATATCCAAACTAACAAGATGTAAATTCAAACTGAAAAAATAGGTACGTTGGCAGCAGTCACCCTCTTAAACAATAATGCAATAGTATTTCCTGATTATTTTTTACATACGAAAGTATTAATTTTGTAACTGATTTATGAATATATAACAGTGGAAAGTAAAAAATAATAACTAATTTATGAAAATATTGACATGCAGGGTAGGTACATACATAAGTACCTATACATAGATAAGAAAATAATTTAAACATTCATGATACCTCTGCTATAAAATAAATAAATTGAACGTGTCTATAAGATTAATCGTAAATGTGAACATAACATTTAAGGATCTATAAAATGGATATAATTAAATCGTTCTCATTTCTATTTATATTCTGATAGTTTAAATGCTTAGCACATAAAATTAGAGTCACCGTGACCACGAAGATCAATTATATAAATCATTGGAGACATTCTTGTAATGATGACTCTCCGATCTATAATGATCCTTTAAAAGCAATCCGTTAATCCTTACTTTACGTGATCATTTCACTCCCATTTTGCGCGATAGGTATATATGTAAATCTAAGACAATTTTCTACATTTTTAAATTAATAATAAAAATTAAAACAGTGTGTTTTAGATTCGACGTAATTTTTTAAATTAGTAGATAGCTCTTTCTTGAAGATGCCCTAGCAAGGCGAAATAGCTATCGACGAATTAAAAAAATATACGTAAAATCTAAAACATCCTGTTTTATTTTTTAATTTAAATTAAAATGAATTTCTACAAAGTAAACTATCCAAAATTACTTACAATTTTTACAACCGTTGAAATCTCATCTTCATGTAAAATTCTCAGCTCAATTCTGACAAAAGTTTTATTTAAAACTTTATTTCATCTCTTTTTATAATACATAAAAAATAAGGCGTTCTTCAATTTCTAGCTGAGAAGAAATATTTTTTCATATATGTTCACAATTATAAATAAAAATATACAGTTTAAATTGAATTTAAAAACTATGAGATTTTTTAATGACATATTAATTAGGTAAGATGTAATTAATATATAAATAAATATACCTACATTAACAATTTTATAAAAAATTTCATAGTTAAGACAGGAATGGGTAAAAACCGCAAGACGTAATGGGTATTTAAGATTGTTATGGTAAATATTTGTGAAACCGTTATTCGAATTGTGTGAAATCGTTACAGACTCATTAAATAATATTGAAGGGTGTTAAAGTTATGCGTATTACAAGTTCCTCGTTCGCACTTCTTATAATACTCAGGTAGGTACCTACTACTTAATATTCTTAATAATGCGTTTAATACTGTCTGGTAGTTATCGACTTGGTTCCTGAATAATTTGTTATTATAATTCGATTGGGCCCACCATTAGTGCACAGTGCATACCTATTACCTAGTCTTTTACTAGTTATCGATAATAGACTAATGTGCTCATTGGATGATTTTCAAATTTTGCAAATTTGTATATCTTATACTCGCTTTGATCCCATTTAGACTTAGATTTTGAAGGATATCTAATCAGTGCATCTCAATTCATTTAAATGAATTTGAAACAATCGAAATGCTTCGGATGATTTTGATAATCGATTGAATCGATAATTTTCATTCGACTATTTTCATTCGATTATTCTCATCACTATCTGTATATTATTATACTGACTTGTCGGTCAGTATTAGTTCGTTTTTGTTGCGGATGCAGATGGCTAAATAGTTAATATACCTACTCTTCCTAACTATTTTCTTTTTTATATTTTATTATACCTGTGTTAAAAAAATATTTTTGCAATTGTTTAATAATTTACTTACTTAGTTTAAACTATTTAAAAGAACCTTTAAAAGGTTTATAACCTGTTAATATAATTATACCTATTATAAATTCATATTGTAAACTGTTGGTTCTATAAAACCAATAAAATAAAATAAAAAAATAAAATAAATGCCAATTATTTCTCAGTGACCTGAAGCTCACAAAAATTATTATTTGAATTTTTAATTTTCAAATTGCTAAATAAATACATCACTTTCATATAATAGAATTCAAGAATTATCAATTTTTCATACTAAAACATATAAATCAAAAATAATTTAACAAACTCTTTTTATGAAAATGCTGAAAATTTTCCATACAAAATTTGAATAGTTTGTGGAGTTACTTGTTGGTGAGGTGTATAGCGTTGGCCACAACCCACGCGTTTTATTAAATAACAGAAAATTTACCGCATAGCTATATATGTAATATAAAGAAACTAGTTTCTTAGTTTTGTAAAACCACTTTTATTTGAACAACGTCCTCGTAGCAAGAAAGTATGTTAGTCGAGTTAAAATATTTACTTACCAATATTGAATAATAGTATTTACTTATCCTTGTAAACACATGAATTATTGTAAAAACATTGCTATACAATTTATTTGTAAACAAGTTGATTGTGGCCAGAAATTTATTTACTTTTCCATACAGAAGTTAGTCTACACTTTTATTAGGTTGAAAATCTATTATGAAAATTCAGAATGTATAATTTAATAATATATAATATGAAAAATATAATTTATAGAAAATTTATCACAATTACTTACTTTCAACATTACCAGTTCTAAAGTGATAAAAAAACCAAGACTGAAGACTGGCTCAGGAAGTCTTCCAGCATGATACAAAAAAGAATTCAAGATTCTCGTTCTAAATTCCTTAGTACTTACGCCATATACATACAAACACATGATGAGGAAGCTCACGGTAAGTCTTCTCTATATGCGATTTAAAAACACGATTGAAAATTTCAATCTTTTCAACTCTCCAATTATATTAATTCTTCAGGTATATGGATCATGCGATCAATGGTATGCGCTGAAGCAGCTACCAAGAGATGAAGAGGCTGGCGGACAACAGAGATATGTGGAGAGATGGAGTGTGCGGTGCAAACCAATCCTAGGATTGTAACCATGAAGAATACACTATATATAGAGGTCGCCCTAGAGACAGTTATATGGACCAGGTGATCAGTGATGTGCGCTGTAGCAGCTACCAAGAGATGAAGAGGCTGGCGGACAAGAGAGATATGTGGAGAGATGGAGTGTGCGGTGCAAACCAATCCTAGGATTGTAACCATGAAGAATACACTATATATAGAGGTCGCCCTAGAGACAGTTATATGGACCAGGTGATCAGTGATGTGCGCTGTAGCAGCTACCAAGAGATGAAGAGGCTGGCGGACAACAGAGATATGTGGAGAGATGGAGTGTGCGGTGCAAACCAATCCTAGGATTGTAACCATGAAGAATACACTATATATAGAGGTCGCCCTAGAGACAGTTATATGGACCAGGTGATCAGTGATGTGCGCTGTAGCAGCTACCAAGAGATGAAGAGGCTGGCGGACAACAGAGATATGTGGAGAGATGGAGTGTGCGGTGCAAACCAATCCTAGGATTGTAACCATGAAGAATACACTATATATAGAGGTCGCCCTAGAGACAGTTATATGGACCAGGTGATCAGTGATGTGCGCTGTAGCAGCTACCAAGAGATGAAGAGGCTGGCGGACAACAGAGATATGTGGAGAGATGGAGTGTGCGGTGCAAACCAATCCTAGGATTGTAACCATGAAGAATACACTATATATAGAGGTCGCCCTAGAGACAGTTATATGGACCAGGTGATCAGTGATGTGCGCTGTAGCAGCTACCAAGAGATGAAGAGGCTGGCGGACAACAGAGATATGTGGAGAGATGGAGTGTGCGGTGCAAACCAATCCTAGGATTGTAACCATGAAGAATACACTATATATAGAGGTCGCCCTAGAGACAGTTATATGGACCAGGTGATCAGTGATGTGCGCTGTAGCAGCTACCAAGAGATGAAGAGGCTGGCGGACAACAGAGATATGTGGAGAGATGGAGTGTGCGGTGCAAACCAATCCTAGGATTGTAACCATGAAGAATACACTATATATAGAGGTCGCCCTAGAGACAGTTATATGGACCAGGTGATCAGTGATGTGCGCTGTAGCAGCTACCAAGAGATGAAGAGGCTGGCGGACAACAGAGATATGTGGAGAGATGGAGTGTGCGGTGCAAACCAATCCTAGGATTGTAACCATGAAGAATACACTATATATAGAGGTCGCCCTAGAGACAGTTATATGGACCAGGTGATCAGTGATGTGCGCTGTAGCAGCTACCAAGAGATGAAGAGGCTGGCGGACAACAGAGATATGTGGAGAGATGGAGTGTGCGGTGCAAACCAATCCTAGGATTGTAACCATGAAGAATACACTATATATAGAGGTCGCCCTAGAGACAGTTATATGGACCAGGTGATCAGTGATGTGCGCTGTAGCAGCTACCAAGAGATGAAGAGGCTGGCGGACAAGAGAGATATGTGGAGAGATGGAGTGTGCGGTGCAAACCAATCCTAGGATTGTAACCATGAAGAATACACTATATATAGAGGTCGCCCTAGAGACAGTTATATGGACCAGGTGATCAGTGATGTGCGCTGTAGCAGCTACCAAGAGATGAAGAGGCTGGCGGACAACAGAGATATGTGGAGAGATGGAGTGTGCGGTGCAAACCAATCCTAGGATTGTAACCATGAAGAATACACTATATATAGAGGTCGCCCTAGAGACAGTTATATGGACCAGGTGATCAGTGATGTGCGCTGTAGCAGCTACCAAGAGATGAAGAGGCTGGCGGACAACAGAGATATGTGGAGAGATGGAGTGTGCGGTGCAAACCAATCCTAGGATTGTAACCATGAAGAATACACTATATATAGAGGTCGCCCTAGAGACAGTTATATGGACCAGGTGATCAGTGATGTGCGCTGTAGCAGCTACCAAGAGATGAAGAGGCTGGCGGACAACAGAGATATGTGGAGAGATGGAGTGTGCGGTGCAAACCAATCCTAGGATTGTAACCATGAAGAATACACTATATATAGAGGTCGCCCTAGAGACAGTTATATGGACCAGGTGATCAGTGATGTGCGCTGTAGCAGCTACCAAGAGATGAAGAGGCTGGCGGACAACAGAGATATGTGGAGAGATGGAGTGTGCGGTGCAAACCAATCCTAGGATTGTAACCATGAAGAATACACTATATATAGAGGTCGCCCTAGAGACAGTTATATGGACCAGGTGATCAGTGATGTGCGCTGTAGCAGCTACCAAGAGATGAAGAGGCTGGCGGACAACAGAGATATGTGGAGAGATGGAGTGTGCGGTGCAAACCAATCCTAGGATTGTAACCATGAAGAATACACTATATATAGAGGTCGCCCTAGAGACAGTTATATGGACCAGGTGATCAGTGATGTGCGCTGTAGCAGCTACCAAGAGATGAAGAGGCTGGCGGACAACAGAGATATGTGGAGAGATGGAGTGTGCGGTGCAAACCAATCCTAGGATTGTAACCATGAAGAATACACTATATATAGAGGTCGCCCTAGAGACAGTTATATGGACCAGGTGATCAGTGATGTGCGCTGTAGCAGCTACCAAGAGATGAAGAGGCTGGCGGACAACAGAGATATGTGGAGAGATGGAGTGTGCGGTGCAAACCAATCCTAGGATTGTAACCATGAAGAATACACTATATATAGAGGTCGCCCTAGAGACAGTTATATGGACCAGGTGATCAGTGATGTGCGCTGTAGCAGCTACCAAGAGATGAAGAGGCTGGCGGACAACAGAGATATGTGGAGAGATGGAGTGTGCGGTGCAAACCAATCCTAGGATTGTAACCATGAAGAATACACTATATATAGAGGTCGCCCTAGAGACAGTTATATGGACCAGGTGATCAGTGATGTGCGCTGTAGCAGCTACCAAGAGATGAAGAGGCTGGCGGACAACAGAGATATGTGGAGAGATGGAGTGTGCGGTGCAAACCAATCCTAGGATTGTAACCATGAAGAATACACTATATATAGAGGTCGCCCTAGAGACAGTTATATGGACCAGGTGATCAGTGATGTGCGCTGTAGCAGCTACCAAGAGATGAAGAGGCTGGCGGACAACAGAGATATGTGGAGAGATGGAGTGTGCGGTGCAAACCAATCCTAGGATTGTAACCATGAAGAATACACTATATATAGAGGTCGCCCTAGAGACAGTTATATGGACCAGGTGATCAGTGATGTGCGCTGTAGCAGCTACCAAGAGATGAAGAGGCTGGCGGACAACAGAGATATGTGGAGAGATGGAGTGTGCGGTGCAAACCAATCCTAGGATTGTAACCATGAAGAATACACTATATATAGAGGTCGCCCTAGAGACAGTTATATGGACCAGGTGATCAGTGATGTGCGCTGTAGCAGCTACCAAGAGATGAAGAGGCTGGCGGACAACAGAGATATGTGGAGAGATGGAGTGTGCGGTGCAAACCAATCCTAGGATTGTAACCATGAAGAATACACTATATATAGAGGTCGCCCTAGAGACAGTTATATGGACCAGGTGATCAGTGATGTGCGCTGTAGCAGCTACCAAGAGATGAAGAGGCTGGCGGACAACAGAGATATGTGGAGAGATGGAGTGTGCGGTGCAAACCAATCCTAGGATTGTAACCATGAAGAATACACTATATATAGAGGTCGCCCTAGAGACAGTTATATGGACCAGGTGATCAGTGATGTGCGCTGTAGCAGCTACCAAGAGATGAAGAGGCTGGCGGACAACAGAGATATGTGGAGAGATGGAGTGTGCGGTGCAAACCAATCCTAGGATTGTAACCATGAAGAATACACTATATATAGAGGTCGCCCTAGAGACAGTTATATGGACCAGGTGATCAGTGATGTGCGCTGTAGCAGCTACCAAGAGATGAAGAGGCTGGCGGACAACAGAGATATGTGGAGAGATGGAGTGTGCGGTGCAAACCAATCCTAGGATTGTAACCATGAAGAATACACTATATATAGAGGTCGCCCTAGAGACAGTTATATGGACCAGGTGATCAGTGATGTGCGCTGTAGCAGCTACCAAGAGATGAAGAGGCTGGCGGACAACAGAGATATGTGGAGAGATGGAGTGTGCGGTGCAAACCAATCCTAGGATTGTAACCATGAAGAATACACTATATATAGAGGTCGCCCTAGAGACAGTTATATGGACCAGGTGATCAGTGATGTGCGCTGTAGCAGCTACCAAGAGATGAAGAGGCTGGCGGACAACAGAGATATGTGGAGAGATGGAGTGTGCGGTGCAAACCAATCCTAGGATTGTAACCATGAAGAATACACTATATATAGAGGTCGCCCTAGAGACAGTTATATGGACCAGGTGATCAGTGATGTGCGCTGTAGCAGCTACCAAGAGATGAAGAGGCTGGCGGACAACAGAGATATGTGGAGAGATGGAGTGTGCGGTGCAAACCAATCCTAGGATTGTACAGAGGGTGGCCAATTTAATATACTCAGACCTAATTAATGCTATTCTATCTTTTTAAAAGCATATATTTTTACAATATTTTTAGTGTACCATTATATTTTTAATATCCACAAAGGGCTTATCAGGATTTAATAAAATAATATTGATATTCTGGCTTTTTTCCTGGTGTATTCTACTAAAAAGTAAAAAATAATATGAGTTTCATCTGATGAAAGTCCATAAATAAGGTATTAAAAGTGACTAAAATGACCACACAATACACAAATATAATGTACTTATGTGATTGAAAACAATATTAATCCAAAAAGAAAGAAATTTAATAAATGAATTGACAAAACAAAACATTTACAAAAACACGTTTTCATACAAAAATAGTATGAACTGAATTAAGATCTGTAGCCAACATCACTATGCAAGTATTATAATATTGGTATCACTGAAAAATAAGAACAATGTTAATACTAATGAAAAATAGAATTAAGAAAAAAAAAAAAAAAAATATTCCAATATTACCTCAATTACCAATGTTAAAGTAAGATATATGCAACGATTTGTGTACTTTTTGAGTGAGTACATTAAATTGGCCACCCTCTATAACTCAGAAAAGTAACTCTCAAATATTCCATTGTTGTGAAAAATAAAATTGAAATTGTTTATAAAATAACATTATGTTAATCTGTCGTCGTGTCAAAGTATTTACATAGTGTCAAAACACTCCTCTTGCAGAAGCTTCCAAAACCTCATTTGAATAAGAATTATTTGAAAGCTCTCTTTGTACAGTGGAACCAATCTGTTTATCTTATACTCTGCATTGCTCCAACGCCTTTTATAACTGACACCTTCCATGCCACATAATTTAAATGTAATTATATTATTGTTCAAGGTCAGGTTCAATGCTTCAAAATGTAAACAGTATTTATTCCAAGACCTTCAAATTCCACAGTAAAATCATGGATACTTTTTGTTATAGGTAGGTACTTAAATATCAGGATAAATTTAATTAACATTATAATGCTGTGATTTTTGTAAAATTATTTATTGAACCTCAACAATTTTCAATAAACCTGAATTTTTCGGGTTATTTTTTGGGAAAAGAGTGTAGAAAAGAAAATAGCGGTGTTATTATTCGCGTTATTTTTTTGAAAAAAGGTGTTATTTTTATAGAAAAGCAAAAAGCGGTGTTATTATTCGCGTTATTATTTTGAAATGCTTAAATAGTTATTAAACAAATATAAAAACACTAAACGGTATTTTCTATTCAAAACACAATTATTTAGGTATGTGTAGAAAAACAAAATTTATTTAATCGAATATTTTCATTATTGCATATGCGCAAACATTGGATTTTTTCCCTGTCGGGAGTCAAAGATATTTTTTAACAGATTTTTAATTATCTCAATAGAGGTGAAGTTGGAATATTTATTGTAGGAGAACCGGGAAATCAAGGCACCTACAGGGCTTACGACCTGTCATCGGCTGGTTTACGTGATCACTTTATGCGCTTGCGCAACGTTCACCAATTATGCATTTTTAATGAGATCCCTATCAATTCAATTTTGAAAGTTCTATATATTGTAATACTGAAATAAAAAACCAATTCTCTCAATAGATGGCGTTACAACAAAATAAATAAAAAATAATAAGATTGTTGTTGATAATTTCACCCATAGATGGCCGTAGTAAAAATTCCTTATTTTCAAGCGAAAAGAATTTCAGTATTACAATATATAGAACTTTCAAAATTGAATTGATAGGGATCTCATTAAAAATGCATAATTGGTGAACGTTGCGCAAGCGCATAAAGTGATCACGTAAACCAGCCGATGACAGGTCGTAAGCCCTGTAGGTGCCTTGATTTCCCGGTTCTCCTACAATAAATATTCCAACTTCGTCTCTATTGAGATAATTAAAAATATGTTACAAAATTTATTTCATTAAATTTTAATTCGATTCATAGTTAAGAATCACCATCGTAGCAAAGTTTTTTTTTAATTTAAGATTTGTTCTTCTGTCTGCCAAAACTCAACCTATATGAATCGACATCAGCGTAAGGTATGATACAGCTATGATACATGATACAGCTTTATTTATTTTGTCAAAAAATTGTTGTAGTCTTTGGTCTTATTTTAATTTAACTATACATTGACTGACTGTGTTTTTTTCTTTTTCATATTTGTATTTTTTTCTTTTAAATGTACCAAGTTAACTCTATAGACTTCGCGTTGCTTGGATCGGTTGTATGAATTTGCTTTTAGGCAACAAACCCGCCCTTATTAATATTTTCTAGGTTTTTCCTTAGAAATATTTAAAATTTATATCACAAAACGCAAAATTAACTGTGATGTTTTTCGAAATTCTCCTAGTTTTAAGATATATCTCCAATGAAAAGTATATTTGAATTGTTATTGTGAAGATATTATTCATCCTATCGATACAATTCAAAATTGCATAAAGTAAAGTTAAAATACAGTCTATAAAGGTATCAACTTGTTGTCAATGTTCCATATAAAGCGAGATACGTGACATTTTAATTTATAATTTCATTTTGTATCTACAAATGATATTTATAAGTTCTGCCGTTGAAATTGGAAACATTTCAATATTTGTTGATTGGTCGAAGGCAACCCGTAGTCAACTGAGCTGCTCTATCTTAAATAGGGTTATCAAATTAATATTAAATTATAGTTTAGTATTTTTTTTTTGGCTTTCATTAGAAAAAGATTTATATATGTTATTTTGTTATCTCTTTGTCGGCCTTGGTGGCTCAGTTGGTTGGGTATCTGACTGCTGATCCAAAGGTCCCGGGTTCGATTCCCGGTGGAGACACAGTTTTTAATTGTGTTTTCAGTCTGGATCTGTGAGACGATTAAAATCGTAAGTCTCCAGAATGTGTTAGTTGCCCGAAAAGTAATATAAAAATGATAAAAAAATAAAATAATAAAAAAATCTTTCACAGTGTTTGTGTTATCGTCGCGTCAGATATAAAAATATCAACATTTTCAGATGAATAAGTTGGTAGGTATAAATATGCTATTTATGCTGTTTCATATATACTTATTCATGTTTTGTATATAATATGTGTATGTATGTTTTAATATCTAAATTGTCTTCTTTATATTTTTTGTACTAGTTTCTTGCCTTAGCACTTTGCTTTATTTTCTGTTTTATAAATATATTGTTATTTACAAAATAATTTTGACTAATTTTAAATTGGTATACCCACGACAGGTTGTGCCTTGTGAGATTTTTGTGTACACGGTTGATTTGTTATGATTGATATTATGTTTATGTACCTATATTGCATGTTAAACATGTATCAAATCATAAATAAATAAATAAATATCCAATTATCAGATTCTGATGTAGAGATTCTTTACAAAAAAATGAGCATGCGTTTTTTTTATGTATGTTATTGCAAATTGATTCTGACAATATAATTAAACAGCCAATATTCCCATTTTTATTGTAATTATCATGTAGACAGAGCAGGCTACGTAAGTTATTCTTTAAAATGTTGCGCTCTCATAGGTACTGATATCATACAAATGTCCATATTATGTGTAAAGTTAGAATTAGATTTGCTTAGTTTTTTACAGACACTGGCTAATTTCACGTTCTGGAAAATCAATAAATAAATAAACGGTAAATAAATAAATAAATTATTTAAATTATTTATTTATTTACCGTTTCAACGCGCATCAGAACTTATATAAAAAATAATAATTATTTTTGATATTTAAAAATACAGAGTTTGACAGAGATCTACATCTTCAATAAAAATAATAAAATATATACTCAGTATTGACAATTTAAAAATGTTTACACATAAGAGCATTTACAAAAATTATCTATACAAAAAAAACAACATAATATATTATGTGTGATAAAAAAATACACAAGTATATAAAAGAAGAAAAAAGATTCAGGATACAGTTCCAAAAATATAAAAAATATTAAAATATATATAAACAATGTATTCAAGTAGGCTGGCTCCATATAAATACCTTTGGGGATTGTTGGTAGATGAAAGAGGGAAAAATGTTCGTATACATTGTAGAGAAGAGTAAACATATTATGTATTTATCATACAGGAAAAATTGAGGGTAGTCACGGTGTTGGTAGGAGGCAGATGTCTTGACTAAGAAACATCAGATAATATACTGGAGGAGGTTCGACGTCGTCCAAAGTAATTCACATGGCACAGAGAGAAAAATAGGAGTTTAGTATTGGTTCCAACCTGCGATCCATTCATCTGCTGTAAATATAAATCTCTCTTGATTATTCCATTTCATGGTTCCAGTTTTTTTATTATTTTTTTATTTAATTAGAAATCATCATAGTGAATCATCGATGACCTCTTCCATAATCACTTGTTTATGAAGCGATTATTTTATTTTTGTTCCATAAAATGAGTCTTGCTGTTTACAAGGTTCCATGTTTTCGTCTCCCAACCCTGGTGTTGCAAGTTTTATGACATAAAGCTGTCCAGATTATTACATGGCAGATGCCGACTGGTCCAAAGGGCTTCATCTCCACGGGTGACCACCAACCGCTGAGTTGCCAGTTGCCACTAACCAATATCCCCGAGACTTGAACCAGTGTTTGCGTTATTAAGCGTGATATTAGTCCAAGGTACAAAATACCTACCAATATATATAGAAAAGTTGTTATACGCTATGAAAGTTAATCGATGTTCAACATTGCGATCAAGAAAGGTATACCACAATCACGAGGTACATATTATTGTATTATTTGATTCATGAATATAGTTGAAGATTTGAGAACTGAAATCACATTATGGAATAAATCATTACTTTATATTATAGGTATGGAATATCGTTTGATAATGTATCTTCATAGTAGGTATAATTGTTATTTATTTATTTAGGAATTTTCTTTAATTTTTCATTTTGATAATTAGTCTCATGATGCAGACGGATGATTGAAAAATAAACGAGTAAGAAATACTAGGTATATCTATCTATATATATATATATATATATATATATATATATATATATATATATATATATATATATATATATATATATATATATATATATATATATATATATATATATATATATATATATATATATATATATATATATATATATATATATATATATATATATATATATATATATATATATATATATATATATATATATATATATATATATATATATATATATATATATATATATATATATATATATATATATATATATATATATATATATATATATATATATATATATATATATATATATATATATATATATGTTATATTTGATGTTTTCACGGGTGAAATATGTTTTTGAGCTTTCAGTGTGAGTAGACGTGTGTCGCGCGCGTGCTTTTCGTTAAGTCCTTGAAAATGCCTGGTGATATTCAGGCGAAACGTCGGAAGACAAATGGTCTTAGTCAAGACCTACTGACACGGGAAAACCGAGATAAAAATATTATAACATATTTCACCCGTGAAAACATCAAATATAACATATATATATATATATATATATATATATATATATATATATATATATATATATATATATATATATATATATATATATATATATATATATATATATATATATATATATATATATATATATATATATATATATATATATATATATATATATATATATATATATATATATATATATATATATATATATATATATATATATATATATATATATATATATATATATATATATATGCACACAATCTATATAAAAACGAAATTATTCGTGCGAAGAAGGTAAGTTGGCGACGTTTGGTTTCCGAGGTTTCGACTTCAGATCCATGGGGTGCGGTATATCGCGCCGTTTCTTCTAAGAGAGGAAATGGCGCAACAATATCTTGCATCCGCGATGCAACTACTGGTGAGTTCACAACGTCTCTCGATTCAACTGCTTCCGTTTTTCTGGACGCGTTGATTCCATCGGATGATCCGTCTACCGACAATGTTTTTCATAAATGGGTACGTGCTCTTCAACACAACATTCCTCAGACACCCGCTTCGCCACCAGTTTCGCCACCAGTTTCTGTTGAGGAACTCGATTTAATTATTGGGAACCTTAAACTAAATAAATCCCCAGGCCTCGACCGTATCGACTCTATTTTAATACAAAGATGTTGGCGTTTGGCTCAATTTGAAATGGTTTCCCTCTTAAAAAGATGTTTAGACGAAGGCTGTTTTCCAGACTGTTGGAAAACGGGCCTCATGACTATAATTCCCAAACGATGCGATCGTCCTAGCATGGACCCAAAAGCATATAGACCTGTTACTCTCCTGCCTATTCTGGGCAAGATTCTGGAAAGACTTATATGCAGTAGAATTGAATCCCATCTTTCTAACTCATGTCCACTTTCTTCTCGCCAATTTGGCTTCCGACCTGGAATTTCAACAGTCGATGCTATAAATTATATGTCAGAATTTGTAAGACATTCTGACGAAAAATATGTTATTGCTATTTCCCTTGACATTAGTGGTGCATTTGACAATGCTTGGTGGCCGCTCATTTTGCATAAACTGAAGTCAAGGAATATACCCCGCAATATATATCTGATAGTCAAGAGTTACTTTGAAAATCGCCGCATAGTCCTGCCTGGGGGACAATTTCTACATACGCGACAGGTAAGCATTGGATGTCCTCAGGGTTCTGTTCTCGGTCCACTTCTCTGGAACATTCTTTTTGATGACTTGCTGGATCTTCCTCTCTCCAGTAATTGTACGATTCAAGCGTATGCCGATGATGCATACATCCTCGTCCGTGGTAATTCCCGTAGATTTATTGAGAACTCAGCTACTCAAGCTCTTTCCTTAGTTTCCGACTGGGGTGTAAAAAATAAACTTTGCTTCGCTCCTAATAAGACATATGGCTTGGTTTTCAAAGGCTTACTACGTAGACAGCCGTCTATTAAGTTCTCTGGAACAAATGTAAGTTTTCGGGACCAAATCACTTGCCTAGGAGTTGTTCTGGAAAGAGGACCAAATTTTAAAAACCATGCTCGATTGTGTGTCGACAAAGCTAAGTCAGCTTTTTTAAAGATCTCACACATCGCCAAGGCACACTGGGGTTTACAGTTTCAAGTATCCTGTCTTTTCTATAAGGCAGTTTACCTCGGCATTGCTTGCTATGCAGCAGGATGTTGGTCTCACGCCTGTGAGCTTCAACATATACGTAGAATTTTGCTCTCAGGCCAACGATTCGCTCTCATCGCTTTATCCAAAGCATATGGAACGAGTCCCACTGAAGCACTGCCAATTTTGACAGGCATGACTCCCCTTGATCTGGAACTTCAGCGTAGAGGGGCTGTTTTCAACCTTACGCGGGGCTGTTCTTCTATGATCGGAAATATTCCTCTCTTCCCTCCAGAGGGTCGAGTGTCACGCGGCTTTGTTGAAAGGACTGTAAATGAAAATTTGCAGAACATCTGGCAGACTCGCTGGACGGCCTGCTCAGTGGGAAGAATTACCTACTTATTTTTTCCCGACGTGAGGTATCGTCTTAAATCTCCCTGGGTTGTTCCAGACTTTTGGACTTCCCAATTTTTCACAGGACACGGAAACTTTAAAAGTTATCTTCACCGATTTAACATTGCCTCATCTGCTTCATGTCATTTCTGTCAATACCCGGACCAAACTTCGGAACATATCCTTTGGGAATGTTGCCACCCAATGGTGTCCTCATATAGATCGGAGCTCCTCGTTGCTGTCCGTGGGCCTCTTCAAGGTCCCATTGGTCATGCGGATTTTGTGATCTCGAAGAAAAATTATAAAGCTTTTAAGGTTTTCTGTCATAGATATGGTGCCTTACTTTTAGAAGATTCCCGTTAAATTAATTATTTCCAGAGATCTTGGTCACTTCTCTGATGGTCTGCATGTAGGGGGATCTGAGGTCATAGACAGTCCACGGGTGTGAATTTTCTGTTCGCACTCGTTGATTGTTTCTTTTTGCACTATGGTGCCGAGATTGCTAATCTAGAGGGCTCCATGAGCTACTTTTCGTGCTATGCATTTTTTTTTTGTCGTTCACTTAGCGTTCTGTGAAGGGGCCGATTACAGTCCCCATAGGCAGAGCGGGTGGTGGTGGGAGTAGCGACTCTTTAATGCTTTGTTTATTATATAGTCTGAGAAACCATTACAACGTAGAGCATTTTTCGTGTATTCTAATTCTTGTTTTTTATGCTCGTGGTCTGCGATTCTTTTTGATCTTGTTATTAGTGTTTTTGCGACTGAGCATATTTGTGCGGGGTGATGATTGGACGTTGCGTGTAGGTATCTATCGGTGTGTGTGGGCTTTCTATATGAATATATGGCTTTCTATATGGCTTTCTATATAAAGAAATGGCTAAGATATGTGGATGACACATTCGTAGTATGGTCTCACGGAGAAGAAGAATTAAATAATTTTTTGAACACTATTAACAGCATTCATAAAGATATAAAGTTTACAATGGAGAAGGAAAATAACAGACAAATACCTTTCTTAGACGTTTTAGTGTTAAAAAAAGCAAACGGTAAACTGGGGCACACAGTATATAGAAAGCCCACTCACACCGATAGATACCTACACGCAACGTCCAATCATCACCCCGCACAAATATGCTCAGTCGCAAAAACACTAATAACAAGATCAAAAAGAATCGCAGACCACGAGCATAAAAAACAAGAATTAGAATACACAAAAAATGCTCTACGTTGTAATGGTTTCTCAGACTATATAATAAACAAAGCATTAAAGAGTCCAAAAACAGTGAAAGAAAAATCCAATGAAACACCATTATCAATAGCCCGACTACCATATATCAAAGGCGTCACCGATAAAATCAGCCGTCTATTAAACAAAAATAACATACGTACCGTTTTCAGCACAACAAATAAAATATCAACCTTTCTAAGAAACCCGAAAGACATCATTCCACTTGAAGCTCATGGAGTATATGAAATACCGTGCGGATCGTGCAATAAGACTTATGTAGGAAGAACCAATCGAAAAGTTGAAGCACGAATAGCGGAGCACAGAGTCGACATGAGAAACAAAAAACTTACATCCTCACTTGTACAACACTCGCTCACAGAAGGACATACAATAGATTTTGACCATTCAAAAATAATAGCAAGTTTAAACAGTGAACCTCTCAGAATTTACAGGGAAGCTATAGAAATATATAAGAGAAGGGATATAATGAACAATCGGGACGACGGAGTTCGTTTGCCTAGTACCTGGAAGAACATTTTATATGACAAACAATACAATAATAATATTAATAATACCATAGCGAAAATAACCCCAAAACACAACAATAATAATATTAACGTCACAACTAAAATTAACAATAAATCACAACACAAAAATAATGATAAAATATTATTACCAACGAACACGACAGCAGGTGGGCGTGTCACAAGGAGCCAATCACGTCGCGCTAACAATATTTGACATAAGCGGCCATCTTGTACGCTACGAGTCACTTGACGGTGAGCTTTCAGTGTGAGTAGACGTGTGTCGCGCGCGTGCTTTTCGTTAAGTCCTTGAAAATGCCTGGTGATATTCAGGCGAAACGTCGGAAGACAAATGGTCTTAGTCAAGACCTACTGACACGGGAAAACCGAGATAAAAATATTATAACATATTTCACCCGTGAAAACATCAAATATATATATATATATATATATATATATATATATATATATATATATATATATATATATATATATATATATATATATATATATATATATATATATATATATATATATATATATATATATATATATATATATATATATATATATATATATATATATATATATATATATATATATATATATATATATATATATATATATAAAAATGGATTTACGTATGTATTTAGTATGTGTCCGATGAACTCCCAAACCAACCATCCGATTGCGATAAAACTTTGGGAATTTGTTCAGCTCATTCAGGAAAAGGTTTTGTGCATTATTATTTATTTATTTATTCGATATCTCACAAAAAAATGAAAAAAAAGTTGGTATTGAATTGGTACTTAGTGGGTTAGTTCTACAAAAATCCTATATACCCATACATAAAATGGTATATTACATAAAACTGGAATAGTGCTAAAGGTTCAAGTACCTATATTTGTTTGAATAATTAAATAAAATTTAAATGAATGAATGAATAGGGACGGAAGGTACTGTAGGGACGGAAGGGAAAAAAATACGGAATTATACTAAGCGAATCTAGATAAGAATGTTAAGTGATAAAAAGGAAACATACCGAACAACCATTTTCATATATTTGGAGGTAAATATTTAAACAGGCAGGACAACTTCTGCCGGGTTTTACTAGTTGATTTACAAATCTGAAGTCGAGACAGAAACATGAAAACAAGATTAAAGAAATGGGGACTGAGAAGTTATAAAACCAGAATAGCCGTCAAGAGAAAATTTGGGAATGTTGGAGAAGCAATGTAACTATATTAAGATTTCAGTCATGTTCTTGTTATAAGTATAAATATGTTCATCCTAAAACATTCCTTAAATTAAGCATAAATGTATGTGCTATAGGTGAACGAAATCGGTCGAGGAAGCTAAGCTGGGGTTTGAACTCGCCATCACTGGATTACTAAGCCAGTGCGATACACACTCTGCCATCGACCAGAATACATATTTATCATTGCCTAAAAATCATGTATATTATCAAAAAATAAAATTTTACAGGAACCTTACAGTATTCACAGTTTAATAAACACAGTATTCACAGTAATCACAGTATTCACAGTTTAATAAACACGACTAAATTAATATTAAGGATAATTAAATAAATGAAATGTTGATAATAATTATTTATTTTTTATTTATCTATTTTATAATACATAATAATGTGCTAATCAATTAATTACATTAATTGCGTTATTTACTGTATGCTGGTGAAAAATCTTATTAAAAATTTGCTTGTGAAGAAAACTTCGAAAAGGAGTCCTCTAAATTTTTATCGAATTATTTGTTTTCTTGATTCTTTATTACAAAATCTTAGTATTGATATTTTTTTAATTTCCCTCCAGTATGCATTGTTTCTGGTTTACCTCGCCGCAAATCTTGATTGTTAAACACCTTGTTTTAAATACGACAGATACCAAAGTGTCGCTATATTAAAAATTTACTTTTATTAATGTCGTTTACATAAATAAACACTTATTCGATATTCTTGAGATTTTTCGCGCAAAGAAAGAAAAAAAAGACTCAATGAATTCACACTTTTATGTTCCGATATCTAATTTATGCATTTTGCAAAGTTGTCTTTTAGATCGTCAACATCCGCCGTTACAGACACGATTAGAACATTTTTAATTTTCCATTTCATTCAATAAAATTGGATTTATCAATTTAATTGTCTGCATAAATATAAATTTATATACAGTTTCGGAAAAAGCATTTAAACATTTATTTTTATTTCTTATTTATTTATTTTTTAAAGAATGAATGTCATTGAAGCGAGTACATTGACATTCTCATACATTCCCTAAATTAAATATTATTATTGTTAACAGGCAGGCAGCTGTTGCTGATGGGCCTGTATCATGTGCTTCTTTGTGTTATGTGCATCCAATCTGTTTTTAAATTGATTGAGTGGTCCAGCACTCACAACTTTACCTGGTAAACTGTTCTAGATATCCACCACCCTGTTGGTCAGGAAGTGCTTCCTTTGATTCGGGGAAAAGGATGTTTTATTCAACTTTAAGTGATGGCCTCTCAGTTGTGGATTGTGATTCATTGTAAAAAAGTTATCAAAAACTTTACAGTGATAATAGCCATATAAGATTTTGTATGTCTCGATCACCACGGGCTATGAAAAGTGAATAGAAATTTGATTGAGTTTAAGCACTGTAAAATGTTCAAGTGTTGGCCATTCGTTTTTATATATTGCTATCAAGAGTGAATAAAGTATATACAATTTCTGCACACATGTACTGGGAAATTTGATTAAACAAAAGTATTGATTAGATTGTAGTGTTGGTCACATCCCATACGTAGGTATTTATTTATACCATATTTTTTCATCAAGTGTGCATATCGTTTATAATATTATGGCACAAATTGACTGACAGACTTTAAAAAAAGCTTAAACATTATTATTAAACAAATTAATCACCATGTTTTTAATTAAAACGCTGTCATTCTTGAAAATATATTTTCATGTATGAAACGAAAATAAATTCGAACTTTTAACTTTTAAGTTAACAGATATTTGCGTGCAAAAGGTACACTTTTTTGACAGTTTTGATTTAGAATTTTTTTTATGAAAATATGTTTAATGATTCAGAATTTTAATCACATTTTTTTAGCTTCAAACTGCGTCAGGTATACTGGTACATGCACGCACATAAATTAGATTTTTAGATGCTCTTATTTTTTCAGAAGGCGTTAGACAAACACAAACATACATACACACTAACTCCATCGTTGCTTTATTACTTAGGATTTTTTTTTGACTTATAGGTACCTATATAATTTATTTTATTTATTTATTTATTCACATTTCAGTTTTACATTTAAGATCATACTTAAAAAGCCAATTATAAGTCTCCGCTGATAGGCCATACCATCAGTTGCAGGATGAAAAATACAACATCACAATATATGTATGTATATTGTGTTTCTGTAATAGATAAAGTTTCATCCTGCAGCCGAAATATACATAATTTGTATAATTTAATGTTTATTAATTGTTTATATTATTATCGTTTAATCGTCAATTTAATATTCGTGCTGAGTTGTAAAAAAATTGAGATATTCCTGGTTTTTTAGCATAAATATTCTGTGAAAATCGTTTTTATCCATACAAAAGATTTCAACGCACGTCTACATTGAACCAATTAAATAACTTTCTATTATTATTATAACCTTATTTATGACGTCTTGTGCTTTTGAAATTCAGTAATATAATCCTTACGTGAAATAGCGATTAAAAATATTTTTGTCTTCTTCTTCTTCATCATGTATTAGGTCATTTAGGACTGTCCCGGGAGGAGGAGGTTCAACTGTCTTCTGTTGTTGGGTATTTCTGTCCTAACAATTTCGACAATCGCATTGTCGCCCTTGTGTTCGACGCGGTCTCCCCAAAAGCGTCTTCTGCTACGTCCCCATCTCGTTATGTCCTCGACACCGCAAGTTACCCCTGAGTTTATTTTTTGATTCGGTCCTTGAAGGTCTTCATTTCAGACACTCTTAAACAAAAAAACACTGAAAACGACTTCGGTCGGCAAATCCTTTCCCCACCGGACAACCACTCCAGTCCAAATAAAAGGTCCTTATCAGGACCATTCAGAACGACCTCAATAAACATTGAGGGATTTAGCGAAGATACGTACGCGATGTCAGTCGCTGCTTATTGTAGGTAGTGGTAGAGCTTAGCCGGACACGAAAAAGAAAGAAAGACTCTTAAACAGCTTATTATTCTGTTGGAGTCAATTCCTTACTCGACTCTCGCCTTGTATATTCTGATTTTGAATGTGTTTATTTCTCCATGCAGTATTTCGCAAGTAACCAGCTATTGACCCGTTTTGGTCAATAAAGCAATGCATATTTTTTGTGATCTATATTACTTTTTGTTTAGCAATGAGGTTCACCACTTATTCTGAATGTTGTCTTTTTGGTGAGACTAGTGTGTGTGTGTGTGTGTGTGTGTGTGTGTGTGTGTGTGTGTGAGGGTGTGTGTGTGTGTGTGTGTGTGTGTGTGTATGTGTGTGTGTGTGTGTGTGTGTGTGTGTGTGTGTGTGTGTGTGTGTGTGTGTGTGTGTGTGTGTGTGTGTGTGTGTGTGTGTGTGTGTGTGTGTGTGTGTGTGTGTGTGTGTGTGTGTGTGTGTGGATTCCTTTTAAAACCCGCCCACGTATCACTGGTTAACGCAATGGTATAAATAAAAGATTTGAAATAAAAAACAGTATATTTTTACATATTCAAGTATTTGTTAAATACTTTTCTTGTAAAATTAGATTTAGAAAAACCTTTTTTTATTTTTTCACTGTAAGTAACTAAAAAACTACATGGCCTAGGAGGTATAATTTTTATTTCAATAGGAAGAGAATATGAAAATCTACCGGCTGAGTTTTTACTATTTTAATTACTATTCTTGCAATTAAAATAAAAACTCTATTTTTTTATTCCTTCACGAAAAATATTGTATATCACAGATTTGGTGATATACTAAAGTTTTTCGTGTGACAAATTAGAAAGTAATATAGTTTGCATATTTGTGTACATTCGTATACTCAAGATATACGCTTGTATAAGCGGGCCTTAAGTCAACAATTAACGTCGTGATGTTTTGCACTTTTTTTTGCAAAATTCTTGTTTTTCTTGTCCATGTTTTGTGACGCTTTATCCTCTGCACTATTAAAACATAATTTATGACATATTAGGTGTGCGTAATGCAACCGGTAACAAGTTACTAGGTACTTACTATATAATATTACTTGCCACTCGTTTCTAGGCAGATGTTCCTATATATGTACTCTTTGATTGTAACAGAAGACATTAATTCATTTCGTCAATAAATTTTATATTATATTACCGACACTGTGTCCTGCCTTTATGTTCACCAGCTGGAATAAACACAAATACTTACATCAATTATGAATCATAAAGGAATCGGTAAAGTTGAACCATATATTACTAGTTATTTATCTTGAATCACTTTCGATCTTGGAGTGTGATAGGTAACAAAGCAATGGATCTCTTCATCCACTCCTATGACTATGTAACATTTATACTATAATTTATTTTATTTTGCTTCTCGGGAAACTAACAGATGTTATGTCAAATAATTATTTAACATGCACCCAATAACAAGTAGCCACATTTTGATTCTTACGATATTTTTCGTCTCACAGATCCAGACTGAAAACACAATTAAAAGCTGTGTCTCCACCAGGAATCGAACCCATGACCCTTAAATCAGCAGTCAGATACCTAACCAACTGAGCCACGATGGTCGAGAAACATACTACACACACCAACAAATATTTATATTTGAATTTTTTATTGCTTCTTTACTATGGAATGTGAATTAATTGTTGTTTTTTTTTTAATTTTGTAGATCTCTGATTTCACACAATTTAATCCAACTGTCGATTTGTTCAAGAGAACTTTGTTCTCTTAATATATACATAAGTATCAAGCCAGGATACGCGAGATTTGTATGTAGGGTCTATATTTTTCATGGTTTTTCCAACTTTGAAGTCAAAAAACACCAACTTAGAGGCTTCGAAGCATATATGTATGTTCCATATACGGATTTACTCGAAATTCGGAGTAGAACATTTGATGTGTGTCTGTGTGTCCCCCCCTTATAACTTTTAATCTTCTCAATTTACAGAGCTCAAAATTTCAGAAAATATAGATTGTTATAGGCCTACAAAACTTTTATACTCAGAATTTTGAATTTAAGTTTCAGTCAGGGGTTATCAACTTTTTAATTTTTACTTTATTTTCTATACATATATCTTAAAAACCATAAAAGCTAGAACGCTGAAAATTGGTATAAAAATAGAAAAATATAAAATCTCAGTTTCTCAAACATTTTTTTATTAAGAAAATCATTTTTTATGATAAATTTATGTGTTTAACTGCCAATATTTCATACAAAAACTGCCAATATTTCCAAAGTTATTAAAAACATCCTTACTAGATAATTTAACACCCCAGCTGATCGCGTTCGCTTCATACGCGCCGCGCCGCACCGTACCCTACAAGCGTTTGGTTACGTAGGCCACTTCCATAGTTACCGACTGTTTGTTATTTTTGTGCCGCGACGCGCCGCTTCGAGTTCGTGTTCAGATCGCTCACGTAGGACGTCGCGTTAAAGAAATTCTGTAACTTTGTGATTTTTGAGTACCTACCTATATGGAAAAATAAAGGGAATATTCAAAAGTTGATAACCCCTGACAAATAAAATTCGAAATTCTGAGCATAAAAGTTATGTGGGCTTGAAATTTTCTGTACTTTCTGAAATTTTAGGTTCTGAGAATCAAGATGTGTCAAGATAGAAAAATCTGGCGTTCGTTTCTCTCTGCCTACCCCGTGAGGGACATGGCATGATGGTATGTATGTATGTATGTATGTATGTATGTATGTATGTATGTATGTATGTATGTATGTATGTATGTATGTATGTATGTATGTATGTATGTATGTATGTATGTATGTATGTATGTATGTATGTACATATGTATGTATGTATGTATGTATGTATGAGAATCAAGTGGATCAAAAGTTATAAGGGGGAGGGGGACATAGACACGCACACACACCGACAAACTTATTTTTCTACTCCAAATTCTGAGTAAACCAAGTTGGTGTTTTTTGACTTCAAAGATGGAAAAACCGTTAAAAAAAACTCTACTACTGCATACTATTCTCACACACGGGTCTAAGATTAATTCTGTCGATTCATTAAGAGAAATAGATTCTGTTGAACGAATCGACAGTTGAATAGTAATAATAATAAACACTTCCTTGCACCCTGCGCAATTGACGAGTTTATTGCCGTATGGCAATTTCCTCCAACTAACCAGTGTTTCCAGCCCAGAGAGGCAATATTTGCGTGAGAAATAAATTTAAATAAATTTCTCCTCTGCTGGGAATCAAACCCAGGACGCCCGCATAGAAACCGAACGGCTTACCAACTGTGCCACGGCGGTCGGCAATTAACAATCGTTGTTGTTTAATTTTTGAACATTAATTCTTTTTTGAAAAAGGTTTTGATTGTGTAAGTTTAATGTTATAACATCTTTCTCGCTATTAACATATGTGGTCTGTTCTCCTCCTATGAGGTGGATTCCCAGATGTACTTTATTGTAGTGCGATGTATGGGAGTTTGGGGGTTGGTGGAGTCCATTTTATTGTAGTGCGATGTATGGGAGTTTGGGGGTTGGTGGAGTCCATTTTATTGTAGTGCGATGTATGGGAGTTTGGGGGTTGGTGTAGTCCATTTTTACCAAAACAGTCTCTATATCTACATATATTTTTCTAGTGTTCCTCGTGTGGTATCTGAGAATTTTGTCTGCTGTTATCCTCAGAGCCTTTATCATAAAATTAATTAAAAAGAATACAAAATAATTATTTTTATTATAATGTAATACAGGTACTCGACAAATAAGTGTTGTGCTTATCAAGTACATTATTTGTATCTTTTTAGTAATTCTGCACAAATACTTGCAATAAATTACATGTCAAAGATTCGTGACCAAGCCACATTCACAATGACGCGATGCTTCATCTTGGGCGATACTCGACACACATGTTGAGCGAAATTTAATAAAAAATGTGTTGGGTTTTTGCATTACACACTTGTTCCTATGTGGTACTTGCCGGTGGTAATTACTATGCATTTAAATTGCAATATTAAGTGTTGGGCAGCGGCTCGAATCACATACTAAAACCACATTTTTTCGTGTGCCTCGATTTCCTTATATTGTTAAGATTCAACATGCCCAAAATATATTTAGTAACAAGAAAGTTTGATAAGATGCGTTATATAAAGATTTTATTTAACTTCATGTTCATTATTATGTCTACAATGGTGGGTTTATTACTATAAGACAATTTCTTCCAACCAACCGAAGCAACGAGGCCATAAAAAGTGTAATGGTATGTATGTACATTCAATTATAACAAAATAGCTACTCAAATTGTAATTTTGCAGGTATTTTAAATTGTAGATCATTTATTTTATAGGGCATTCAAAAATTTATTTATTTATTTATGTCTGACAAATATTGATACACTTATATTTCATATTATTTTGAACATATACATATATTATACAGTGATGCAGAAAGCAGTGTCATTAAGGTGTTTTAATCACCATCAAACTAGGGAAAGCCTGTGTCACGATGGATATTTCTTTACATAAAATTATGAATACAATATAAGCATACACATATTAACACAATACAATTATATAAAAATTAAAAAAAAAAATGACTAAAATCCTATAAAATATAATGGCTACAATCATATAAAAATATTAAAAAAAAAATTATGGGAAAACATTTTTTAAAAAAATTTATGGAAAAAATGATAAAAACATGATGACTATTTCTTGGCCGACCTCTACTTTTCGTTAGAGGTCGACCGAGAAAAAGTTGGCACGATCACATAAATGGGATTTTGAAAGATGGTGATGTTAGAAGTAAGAATAATAGAAGAGCGTGTATGAGACGATGTATGGACGTGAATGAAGCAAGGAATGTATGTCAAGAGAGAGGAGTCTGGCGTTCGGTTCTCTCTGCCTACCCCAAATAGGGAAATGGCGTGATGGTATGGTATGATATGGTATGGACTATTTCTTTCGTGTAAAATTATGAATACAATATAAACATACACATATTAACACAATAGAATTATTATATAAAATATTAAAGAGATGAAAAATAACAGACCCGATTTAATAATACAACATTACAGACCCGATTTAATAATACAACATAACAGACCCGATTTAATAATACAACATTACAGACCCGATTTAATAATACATGATAAAATTAAAAAAATAACATATACTTGCGACGTGGCTATTCCAAATTCTAGTAATATTATAAAAACTTTTGATGAAAAAATTAGAAAATACACCTCTTTAGGTAATGAGATTAAAAGACTTTGGCATTTTCGTAAAATAATAATATTACCGTTCATTATTTCAGCCACTGGCATTATTCCAAAATCGTTAATCCATAATTTAGAAATTATAGATTTATCGAAAAATTTAATAATAAAAATGCAAAAAACGGTAATTATGAATACATGTAGAATCGTTAAAGATTTTTTAAACGTTAATATTCGGGAATCAGTAGGGTTGTTAGGTAGTATAGAGATCTCCTCAGAGCCTAATCCTTTGATATGTTAAGTATCTGGATGGGTGAACTATTCCCAATTGAAAGCTTGATGATGCGTTTGTTGCATTTTATTTTGCTCTTTTAAATAAATTACAATTTACGCATTGATCTGCTAATTCTTTTGAGGAAGTGTATAATGGTAATAATAATAATTGAGTGTTATTATTTGTAGTGCTTAATTGTTATTAATATCATTAGTAAATCGGCCAGCGCCGCATAAAAAAATGATGGCTAAAATACTATAAAATATAATGGCTACAATTATATAAAATTATTAAAAAGATGATGGAAAAAAAATGTCATAGTAGTTAGTGAGACGGTTCGGAAACATTTGAAAAAAAAAAACCTCCAGAAAACATATGTAACACTGCATTGGACTATTGTGTGTCCGGACCAAAGACCAAAAAGGCATCCCGAAATAGGATGGAAGAGGAGTGCAGTGAGGAGGTCTGACCTTACCACCATGTGGGGTTAAAGCTAAGGAGGAGAGAGTCATATCAGAGTCATATTTTATAAGTCATCCCATCGAACAACGCATAACTCTTTAGGCACAAAATACGAGATACTATGGCTGATCTTGAAAGGAAAGATTGAAGGTCGACGTGGTGTTGGCTGAAGGCAGATGTCAAAAATGGTTTATATGTGATTAAAAATATCGGAAACCCCAAATTTCTTTTGATTTTTTGCAATTTAAGAACAAACCTGAATTGAATTAAAAAAAATTATCGGTCATTTACTTCGATTTTATGCACTCTTTAAGCATATACCTACAAGATTTATTTCTCTACGACACATAGTTATGGAGTAATTAAAAAAATGTTCAATAATTAGTTTAAGAGAATAAATGCTGAATTTTAAAATTTTGTTACGAACATTCACTAGAGAAATTTTTTAACAGATTTTTAATTATCTCAATAGAGACGAAGTTGGAATATTTACTGTAGGAGAACCGGGAAATCAAGCCACCTACAGGGCTTACGACCTGTCATCGGCTGGTTTACGTGATCACTTTATGCGCTTGCGCAACGTTCACCAAAAAAGGCATAATTGGTGAACGAAAGTGATCACGTAAACCAGCCGATGACAGGTCGTAAGCCCTGTAGGTGCCTTGATTTCCCGGTTCTCCTACAGTAAATATTCCAACTTCGTCTCTATTCAGATAATTAAAAATCTGTTAAAAAATATCTTTGACTCCCGACAGGGAAAAAAATCTAATGTTTGCGCATATGCAATAATAAAAATATATTCCACTAGAGAAATGTTGAAAATACTTTTTTTAGAAACACGCTGTTACAAATATATGAGAAATTTGATTTGAAATTGGGGTGTTTAGGTTTATATGGCCCCTTAAGTATTAGTTGTACAGTATGTATAAAAATCTGTGTTTAAAAAATGCAGATGTATGTGATGCATCAAAATAATTTACACATTCAAAGTGACACATCAATAAAAATGACGTTGGGTTAATCTTTTAGTATATTCTCAAGTACAATCGGACAAAACTGAAATCTAAGGTACCTAATTTCCTTCACAAAGATGTTAACTTAATAATAAATCATAGTTTTTTGTACGAAGCCGATATCAACTGCAGTGAAACGCATCTCAATTAATCAACTTCAGTGCATTACCGTGGTGCCGCATTGCGTAAGTAAACAATGTCTAATTTGTGATATATATCATTGGAAATACTCGGAGAGAAAGTATTGATAGCATGAAAAGACTAATCAGTCACCCATTCAACTTTATCCGATACCTAAATGGATATACACTTTCAAATTCTCGATTTCGATGTTTTAAAACGGTTCAGGATGCTGACCCCTGGGTACTCCAAAAATACATAAATTAAAATAGTATTTACTTTTTGCTCTCCAAGATTGGTTCAATATAATCTTACGTCAAACTTTATATTCTCAAATACAATTTATTTAAATTTTTGTTTTTCATTTTTTCATGAAAAGTTACTATCCAAAAATTCCTTATTGCTACTTAATACAATGGCGACGTTGAAGGAACAATATATTGATACTTAATATTTGACAATTCATACCACACAAGAAAACGATTACAAGTTTTTTTAAACATCACCGCGTACATAAAAATAAGGTGACGATTTTTTTTTCGAATTCCAAACACAGGTGAGTTTAAATTTATCGTTTTGTACAAAATTCCTTGGCGATACTTAAAATAATCTTATTCATCGATCGTTGAATACAAACTATTGCAGGCACGTGAGTATTTATTTGTTTATTGATTAAAATGAATAAATTGTAGTATTGATGATTATTATTTAGTATTACATCTACAGAGACGAATTATTGTTTACTGTTTGTGATGTAAAGATTCATTGTTTTGTTAGAAATTTGAGTTAGGCTCATAATACAATAATCTAGCTTTCATATATAAGTTTCATATCTAGCGTGAATTTTGGTTTTTCAATCTACAAAGTAGGAGCTTGCTAATACTGGAGAGCGGATTTTCGTAATATGAATGACTCCCTAAGATGTAGTGATAAATTAAAAGACAGTTTTAGAGATAAATGAACATATTGTAGGCATGAATTGTTGTCAATTCAGATTCAGCATGTATTTATGTAAATACATGCCTTATGTAAATATTTCGTGGCTCAGTTGGTAAGGTATCTGACTGCTGATCCAAAGGTCCCGGGTTCGATTCCCGGTGGAGACACAGTTTTTAATTGTGTTTTCAGTCTGGATCTGTGAGACGATTAATATCGTAAGTCTCCAGAATGTGGCAACTTGTTATTGGGTGCGTGTTAAATTAATATTTGACATAGTACCTGTTAGTTGCCCGAGAAGCTACATAAAATAAATAAATTAATATGGAATTTAATGGTGTTGTTGTCCAAAATAATTTGCCTATAATGAAATAGGACTGTGACAATAATTTTACCCTCAAATCTTGATTCCTTGCCACTCATTGTCACTGATGGACTATGTTAATTTTGATACTGAATTACTCATATAATATATATGTGCGAGAGTTTTGATAATCGCACTGAAATTGACTCCAAATCTCTTTGTGTCGGTCCAACTTACTTTGAATGCTTATCAGCAACATGTAGACATTTGAGAAGTAGTCTCTTCTTGTAGTATAATTAAGATAATGCTTTGATGTTTGTGGTTACCGCACTAACTGGACTACTTATTTCATTAGGTTGATATAAGCAGGATAGTGTGTGTGTAACTGTTATGTGTGTATTTGATTACCTGATATCCCGTGCCGAGGTGTTTGTGGGTTGTTTGATATATTTTACATTAATGTAAATATATTAATGGTGGCAGAGCTGTTAGCGCTATGGGTTAGTAATCTAGTGGTCGCGAGTTCGAATCCTGCTTCGACCGATTTTGTTTACAAGCATGTATGCTTAATTTATGGAATGTATGTATATGTATGTACGTACTTACTTGTTACAAGGGCATATTCGTTCTTTATAATAATATATGTTGAGTTTCTTTGTATGTGTAGAGTATCTAATGTATTTGTGAAATAATTATGGGATTTGATTATGTTTCGTTTGGTATTATTTTGTTTTGATCATGATATCTTCGAATAGTTGGTCATTTAAATAATTAATACTAATTAAATATAAGTAAACATACTAATCAACCTTATTATTTATGATGTAAGAATGGCAGTAGGTACATGTATAGATAGTGAGGAGCTTGTCACATGTACACTATATGTATCTGTGGTACTAGTTTCTAAATCCTTGCTGATAGAGTTGTAGCCAAACATCTTGAACTTTTAGCCGAGAAGGGGGGCGATATGCACGTAAACCAACGAAGCATAAAGACACAAATTTGCGCTCTGCGCAACCGGAAGTTCGTTCAAGATGTTTGGCGAAAATTATGCCTATAACTGATACATGTGTGAAGTTTAATGCTTCTCTTCTTCATTCCAGAGTGTATGTAGATGTTAATACTAAAAGTTGTCGAATGCCAATTAATCAATGTGTTTTTTCTTTTTTCAATTTATGTTTTATTGTATCTTGTTGATTATATCTAGGTGTGTATGTTGGTTTTCCTGTTGCAATTGTAAATGTATATAGATATTTGCAATCGATTTGTATAATTAGCAAGTTGTAGGTACTTGGCGCCAAAGGATTATTTATATATGGATATCTGTGAGGTGTTACCAGAAACTGGTTTTAATGTCAATTTTGTACCATTTTACATGCCTCAACATTTTATCATAGCAGATCTTGGCAATTTTTTAAAGATAATTGGTCGCTTTATCAAATCCTTTTTCTCTATTATATTTTATATAAATATAAAAGGTGCTTCGCTCCTGACTAAATTGATTAGTTTTATATTTGATAATACGAAGCATATCATGTATACCGTTTTTATTTCGACTTATACGCATGTGTCGTGTTTCATTTCATTATTTCATAAAATACTGTCCTAGGCATAAGTTTTCACTATCATGTACGTGCTATATCCCATTATGCAAAAACAGCCTTCCAAAAGATTTCACGCCTTACTCGAACTATGTAGTTGGGGCCTTAAATTTCCAGTAGCAAGTCTGTTTTGTGATACTATCTTTTTGGGAAATTTTGTGGTATGTCGGTCATTGCGAAACCCAATACATCAGATGTCTGCTGCTTTCTGGATAGCGCTTCGCTCTATTAGCTTTAGCAAAGGCTTACAGAACCTGCGTAACTGACACACTTCCTATTCTACAGGTATGGCTCCCCCTGATCTGGAAACAGTGACGAATTTCAATTCACAATCTATAAAAAGGCCGAAACTCAATATTTGGTGGCATTTCTCGGCGTTGTAAATATATCTACAGTTCGTGGAAAGATTAAGAATTTAGCCCAGAGTTCTCTTTAAGTCGCTTAGCAACGTCGCTGGTCGTCTTCTTCCGGGGGCAGACTGACATTTTTATTTCTTTCCGAAGTGAGATCTCGAATTTCTTATTCGTGTACTGCTCTCGATTATTGGACCACATATCCTTACTTGATACGGCAGTTTCAAAAGTATTTTTTTCCGATTTCACTTTTCCAATTCGTTCTTGTGTCAGCTTTGTGATAATTCTGAACAGACTTCTGAGCATATCCTATGGGAATGCATTACCTAACAGAATTTTGATGTATTATTTTTGCTACTTGGTTATGTATATATGCATATTCTGATTGCGCGAGTGAAGAACAGCCAAATTAGCAATCTTTTTGTTATTACTATTATTATTGTTGTGTTGTCCGCAAACCTTGGTCTTGCCAGATCTGCCAATAGTACACACATTACGTAGTTTGCTTAGAATTTTGGTATACCAGTAGGCAGGTCCACAATTTGCTAATTAGCATAGATCGATTTTAATAAATTATTTGGTAAGATTAAGATAACAGAGGCGCTTACAATAATGGGACATTTACTTACATATATTTTTTATCATAGTTTAACATTTAAGTCTAGACAGCTTGAAAGAAGACGACATCTACTAACATAATTTTTATCTTTATGTCTATTGAGGTAAGAAATTGTCTTTTGTGTTTATTTTATTATTCAACGAAAATTATAAAAGTCCAGTTACAGTGCTGAATTTTATTCTACACCAGAAATTGCAAACTCAATATTCAAAGAAAAACAGTTTGATGTTAATTTTGCCTTGTACGTAGCATTCAGAACTTAGACCTCTCAGAGATACTATAAGGAATGTTGTATTAGGCAGGTACTTTTAAAGATTGGCTCAAATTTACAACATTAAATAACTTCTAATTATCTTTTGTAAACTAAGTATACATAGGTATACCGCTTTTTAAGATTCTTGCAATATTTTGAAGAAATCTTTTTCACTATGCGTAACCATTATTTTTAAGAACTCTTCAATCTTCATATTCAATTTTTGATGACTTCATTAGGAGTTTAGGAGTTATTCTTCTCGGGAAACTAACAGGTACTATGTTAAATATTTATTTGATACGCACCCAATAACAAGTTGCCACATTCTGGAGACTTACAATATTAGTCGTCTTACAGATCCAGATTGAAAACACAATTGAAAAATGTGTCTCTATCGGGATCGAACCCGGGACCTTTGGATCAGCAGATACCTTACCAAATGAGCCACGGAAGTCCGATACTTAGGTATAAAATGAGCATTAAGTTGTACACTATTTACACATTCACTTGACCGATTTCCTAAAAATTTTGGGGTCACCAGTGAGGAACAAGGTAAAAGATTTCACTAAGATATAAAAATCATGGACAATGCTATCAAGGTAGGTGGGATACGCATATGATGGTATTTTACTGCTGGTGCTTAAAAAGGGACTGTTCAAATGTATGATCACTAAATGTTATCACTAAAAAGAAACTTCCGAAATGTTCAGTGATTTACGTAATTGGTTTTTTGACGACTTCTTCCTCTTTCTTTCTCTTTACTACTGTAATATTATATACGATTTTTATTTTTTAATTGAATAATATTTGAAAAAAATCGCGTACGTTTTTATTTGATATTACTAAAATGATGTATACTTATCTTAAAAAATGATCTCCTAGGCAAAAACTAATGTCATAATATATTCAATGCATCAAATTCTACAATCAGCTCCACATACCCTGGCACCAAAATCACTGTTAGCTTACGTTAATGATCCTCTTCTGCTTCTTTTATGTAATGGGCATATCATCGATGTCAATGTTTTCGCCCCTTTACTGTTATTTCTGTAATGAATATTATATGATATCAATATTTATAGAGTTTAACATTGGCGAGAAACGGATACGTTGAGAAGTCTTGCACACTTCGAAATAAGATATCAACGCTGCCAATTTATAAAGAAACAAAAAAAATATTTTTCTATAAATGATGCAATGAATGAAAAAGATGAAACAACAAAGATAAAGATAACAAAGATATAGGTACAATAAAACATCGGGCCTTACTTACTATTTGCAATTTGTGTTTAAGCCGATACTTACCCAGTTTTTTGTATGGCCGAAACTGACTTAGCATCGGTTTAAACTGGTATTTTAAATAGTAAGTAAGGCCCGAGATGTTTGGTTTAATTACAGATGAATTAATTTTTTATTTGAATGTTATTGGCAGAGATAAATTTAATACAAGTTGAATGTTCTTTCGAAGAGGAAGCTTGAGTTTGATAATACTGTTGTATAGTGAGACTTGCTAAGTTTACAACCAAGGAAAATGTGGTTTAAATCACCCTCTTCGAGTTTACATTCGCAGAGAGTATTAAATCTAAAATGTCTTCAACACTTCAATGCTCCAATTAATTGTCCAATATTATTTAATTAATCAAATAGGTACCTACATAAAATTCCTTTGTAACAATTATTTTAAATTGTTAACAAACTACAAGTGTGCTTACCTATTATATTGCGTTTGGTTTTATTGTTGTATATTATTTATGAACACATAAATAATTGTATTTGCATTCTTATGTAAATTTAATAATTTATGTGTAAAATAAACAAAACATGTACCAATACAATATATTTTATTTGTACAGTGTAATGGTTGCACAAACAATACTGCTTCATGTTTAAAAAATACCTCTGTCGAGCAGGACTGATCCAGTTTTTGTGACCGGAGTAACGGGGGCGAGGTTAGATGAAGGTTACCATTTGAAGGTTTCTCATGACGAACTTTCCCTTCAGACTCGGGTGCTCCTGATAGATTGATGGGTGGAAGTGTTTTAATGGACATGATGAGAGCATTTAAATTATCTCATTTCACATCTGAGTGTTCTTCCTCTCGGGTAACTTGACGCTAAGAACGCTGACGGAATAAGGATGAGTTGGTATCGGCGTATTAGGTTCAATGTTAGGTACGAGTCCTTCATTTAAATTATGTTCATTGAGAGTATTGTACGAACGGCTTCGATATTTTAATCATTTGTTCAATTAAAACAAACTAGTGAAAAATAAAATCCTAAATTCTAATTAAATTTTAAAGTCTTCGGACCTGATCTATGATTAAAAACATCATGTTTTAAAGTAAATATTAAATTTATTTATAAAAATAAAACACCGTTTTGATCCACAATGAGTACAATTTTATAAGGTCAACTGCAGGCCAAGTCAGTAAAAAAATCGAGATCCGACAACGTCTCGCCGCTCTTCTCGCCAAATTTACGCCCGTGACGACAATTCGTAGTCACTAAGCGCTGTCGAGTTCGTAAATGCACTTATTAGTATTTGTCGCCGTTGGGCTGGCTTGCGGTACATTTTTGAATTATTATTTATGGCAATACACAATATCTTCCCCATGATTTGAATAAATGTTAAATTTGTTTACTTAAATTTGTTAAATAAATATCAAATGGTCATATTTTTAAGCAAGAAAGCAAGTTATAATACGATTAAATTATTTTTTTTGTGTTTATTGAATGTTTTGAGAATAATATTAAAAATTATTTTTAATTATATTTCGATCAATTTATCAAGTGTGATGACAGCAGCGTGTTATTTTTTTACTAAAAACTACGCCGAATTTTCTTTTGTTAAGTGTTAAAATAGCTTACAAGAATACTTTCTCAAAATCAAAAATTATTTCAAATCTATACCTACGGAAAACATTTACAGACGCATATTTCCAATAAATATGTAACCATATAAAACTTTTGTTACGCGGTAATTAGCAATATAAGAATTACGCGGAATATTTCAGGGGTTTGAAGAATCTCTTAAACGGCGTTGTTTAACCCCTTTATATAATTATTCTCAAAATAAATATGAAATTCGGCATTGTTTGCGTAAAAAATGACATTCAATTCAACATGGCGGTGCTAGATCTTGTCACTCGACTCGATGTCGACCCAATCTCGCCGTCAAATAAGTGGGCGAGAACGATTCGACGCATTATCTGCTTAGTGACTACCAAAACTGTCAAAATATCGATTAGTCGATATTTTGACAGTTAATCTCGACATTTATCAGTCGAGATCTACTTACAGACTTAGCCTGCTGAGGTACCTTAATTGCGGCATAGATTTGAAATAGTAATATTTGAATGCCATTTTCCATTAATCCAGTTTATTTTATTACGATTTTATATTTATTTCCATATCCGGAGTTTATGCAATAAATGATTTTATAGCCATTAATTTAAAATTCTACTTTTATAAGTTTGTCCACGTCCACGTTTGTACACGTCAGCCTCATGTCCGAAGATAGGATCCCAAAGATAGCCCGAGACAACGTACCGGAGGGGTCTCGACCACGAGGACGCATAGTTGGCAGTCCACATCACAGGAAGCTGAAAATGCAGCATAAACCAGGCCCTGAGCCTAATGAAAGAAGAAGAAGAAGAAGAAGAAGAAATACATAAAAAGGACATTTGATTCCATAATTTTGTACCTACTGCCCCCCTAAGCCACGTGTCATTTAGCTCAAGAAAAGATAACTCAATGCATGGAGGTGACAGTTGTCATGTGACTGGCAACTGTCACTTCCATACATTGAGTTATATTTTCTTGTTTCTTTTCTTGAGCTAAATGACACGTTGTAATGGGGGGCAGATATGGAATATATAATAAATAATAATGAACACTTCCTTGCACCCTGCGCAAGTGGCGAGTTTATTGCCGTATGTGGCAATTTCTTCCAACTAACCAGTGTTTCCAGCCCAGAGAAGCAACATTAGCGTGAGAAATGAATTTAAATAAATTTCTCCTCTGCTGGGAATCGAACCCAGGACGCCCGCACAGAAACCAAACGGCTTACCAACTGTGCCACGGCGGTCGGCATATATACTTGTTCTCTATGTTTGCTTCAGATCTAAAACGATAGAAATTATAAAAAAATCTTTCTTAGTAATT